>JAMWYP010000099.1:2027637-2348427 GCA_025563575.1 Acacia pycnantha | reverse complement strand
TTTGGGGCGGAAACACTTGAATTTCGGAAAACTCTCTACCATTTTGGATTCCTTATGGGAAACCCATTGAGGAGGGGGATTTTCGTAGAAATCCGAGCCCCGTGGAGCGATTGCCCCTTGAAAGCGCAAAACCGCCCTCAAAACGAGCCACGAGCAATTTGGGGGCGGAAACGCGCCAATTTTGGAAAACTTCCCGTGGAGCAATTGCCCCTTGAAAGCGCAAAACCGCCCTCAAAACGAGCCACGAGCAATTTGGGGGCGAAAACGCGTGAATTTCGGAAAACTCTCTACCATTTTGGATTCCTTGTGGGAAACCAATTGAGGAGGTGGATTTTCGTGGAAATCCGAGCATCGTGGAGGAATTGCCCCCTGAAAGCGCAAAACCGTCCTCAAAACGAGCCACAAGCAATTTGGGTCCGAAACGCGTGAATTTCGAAAAAGTGGCTACCATTGTGGATTCCTTGTGGGAAACCAATTTAGGAGGGGGATTTTCGTGGAAATCCGAGCCCCGTGGAGCAATTGCCCCTTGAAAGCGCAAAACAGCCCTCAAAACGAGCCACGAGCAATTTGGGGCGCAAACGCGTGAATTTCGGAAAACTGGCTACCATTGTGGACTCCTTGTGGGAAACCAATTTAGGAGGGGGATTTTCGTGGAAATCCGAGCCCCGTGGACCAATTGCCCCTTGAAAGCGCAAAACAGCCCTCAAAACGAGCCACGAGCAATTTGGGGGCGGAAACGCGTGAATTTCGGAAAACTCTCTACCATTTTGGATTCCTTGTGGAAAATCGATTGAGGAGGGGGATTTTCGTGGAAATCCGAGCCCCGTGGAGCAATTGCCCCTTGAAAGCGCAAAACCGCCTTCAAAACGAGCCACGAGCAATTTGCGGGCGTAAACGCGTGAATTTCGGAAAACTCTCTACCATTTTGGATTCCTTGTGGGAAACCCATTGAGGAGGAGGATTTTCGTGGAAATCCGAGCCCCGTGGAACAATTGCCCCTTGAAAGCGCAAAACAGCCCTCAAAACGAGCCACGAGCAATTTGGGGGCGAAACGCGTGAATTTCGGAAAACTGTCTACCATTTTGGATTCCTTGTGGGAAACCAATTGAGGAGGGGGATTTTCGTGGAAATCCGAGCCCCGTGGAGCAATTGCCCCTTGAAAGCGCAAAACCGCCCTCAAAACGAGCCACGAGCAATTACGGGGCACAAACGCGTGAATTTTGGAAAACTCTCTACCATTATGGATTCCTTGTGGGAAACCAATTGAGGAGGGGGATTTTCGTGGAAATCCGAGCCCCGGGGAGCAATTTGCCCTTGAAAGCGCAAAACCGCCCTCAAAACGAGCCACGAGCAATTTGGGGGCGGAAACGCGTGAATTTCGGAAAACTGTCTACCATTTTGGATTCCTTGTGGGAAACCAATTGAGGAGGAGGATTTTCGTGTTAATCTGAGCCCCGTGGAGCAATTGCCCCTTGAAAGCCCAAAACAGCCCCCAAAAAGAGCCACGAGCAATTTAGGGGCGGAAACACGTGAATTTCGGAAAACTCTCTACCATTTTGGATTCCTTGTGGGAAACCAATTGAGGAGGGGGATTTTCGTGGAAATCCGAGCCCCGTGGACCAATTGCCCCTTGAAAGCGCAAAACAGCCCTCAAAACGAGCCACGAGCAATTTGGGGGCGCAAACGCGCCAATTTTGGAAAACTGGCTACCATTGTGGACTCCTTGTGGGAAACCAATTTAGGAGGGGGATTTTTGTGGAAATCCGAGCCCCATGGAGCAATTGCCCCTTGAAAGCGCAACACCGCCTTCAAAACGAGCCAAGAGCAATTACGGGGCGGAAACGCGTGAATTTCGGAAAACTCTCTACCATTTTGGATTCCTTGTGGGAAACCCATTGAGGAGGGGGATTTTCGTGGAAATCCGAGCCCCGTGGAGCAATTGCCCCTTGAAAGCGCAAAACAGCCCTCAAAACGAGCCACGAGCAATTTGGGGGCGCAAACGCGTCAATTTTGGAAAACGGTCTACCATTTTGGATTCCTTGTGGGAAACCAATTGAGGAGGGGGATTTTCGTGTTAATCCGAGCCCCGTGGAGCAATTGTCCCTTGAAATCACAAAACCGCCCTCAAAACGAGCCACGAGCAATTTGGGGGCGGAAACGCGTGAATTTCGGAAAACTGTCTACCATTTTGGATTCCTTGTGGGAAACCAATTGAGGAGGGGGATTTTCGTGGAAATCCGAGCCCCGTGGAGCAATTGCCCCTTGAAAGCGCAAAACAGCCCTCAAAACGAGCCACGAGCAATTTGGGGCGGAAACGCGTGAATTTCGGAAAACTGGCTACGATTGTGGATTCCTTGTGGGAAACCAATTTAGGAGGGGGATTTTCGTGGAAATCTGAGCCCCATGGAGCAATTGCCCCTTGAAAGCGCAACACCGCCTTCAAAACGAGCCAAGAGCAATTACGGGGCGGAAACGCGTGAATTTCGGAAAACTCTCTACCATTTTGGATTCCTTGTGGGAAACCAATTGAGGAGGGGGATTTTCGTGGAAATCCGAGCCCCATGGAGCAATTGCCCCTTGAAAGAGCAACACCGCCCTCAAAACGAGCCACGAGCAATTTGGGGGCGCAAACGCGTCAATTTTGGAAAACGGTCTACCATTTTGGATTCCTTGTGGGAAACCAATTGAGGAGGGGGATTTTCGTGTTAATCCGAGCCCCGTGGAGCAATTGCCCCTTGAAAGCGCAAAACCGCCCTCAAAACGAGCCACGAGCAATTTGGGGGCAAACGCGTGAATTTCGGAAAACTGTCTACCATTTTGGATTCCTTGTGGGAAACCAATTGAGGAGGAGGATTTTCGTGGAAATCCGAGCCCCGTGGAGCAATTGCCCCTTGAAAGCGCAAAACAGCCCTCAAAACGAGCCACGAGCAATTTGGGGCGGAAACGCGTGAATTTCGGAAAACTCTCTACCATTTTGGATTCCTTGTGGGAAACCCATTGAGGAGGGGGATTTTCGTGGAAATCCGAGCCCCGTGGAGCAATTGCCCCTTGAAAGCGCA
The DNA here is from genome assembly GCA_025563575.1 of Acacia pycnantha. NCBI lineage: Eukaryota > Viridiplantae > Streptophyta > Magnoliopsida > Fabales > Fabaceae > Acacia > Acacia pycnantha. The sequence goes on along the minus strand of JAMWYP010000099.1, from coordinate 2,345,368 downwards.
AAACAGCCCTCAAAACGAGCCACGAGCAATTTAGGGGCGCAAACGCGCCAATTTTGGAAAACTGGCTACCATTGTGGACTCCTTGTGGGAAACCAATTTAGGAGGGGGATTTTCGTGGAAATCCGAGCCCCGTGGAGCAATTGCCCCTTGAAAGCGCAAAACAGCCCTCAAAACGAGCCACGAGCAATTTGGGGGCGGAAACGCGTGAATTTCGGAAAACTCTCTACCATTTTGGATTCCTTGTGGGAAACCCCTGGAGGAGGGGGATTTTCGTGGAAATCCGAGCCCCGTGGAGCAATTGCCCCTTGAAAGCGCAACACCGCCCTCAAAACGAGCCAAGAGCAATTACGGGGCGGAAACGCGTGAATTTCGGAAAACTGTCTACCATTTTGGATTCCTTGTGGGAAACCAATTGAGGAGGGGGATTTTCGTGGAAATCCGAGCCCCGTGGAGCAATTGCCCCTTGAAAGCGCAAAACAGCCCTCAAAACGAGCCACGAGCAATTTGGGGGCGAAACGCGTGAATTTCGGAAAACTGTCTACCATTTTGGATTCCTTGTGGGAAACCAATTGAGGAGGGGGATTTTCGTGGAAATCCGAGCCCCGTGGAGCAATTGCCCCTTGAAAGCGCAAAACAGCCCTCAAAACGAGCCACGAGCAATTTGGGGGCGCAAACGCGCCAATTTTGGAAAACTGTCTACCATTTTGGATTCCTTGTGGGAAACCAATTGAGGAGGAGGATTTTTGTGGAAATCAGAGCCCCATGGAGCAATTGCCCCTTGAAAGCGCAACACCGCCTTCAAAACGAGCCAAGAGCAATTACGGGGCGGAAACGCGTGAATTTCGGAAAACTCTCTACCATTTTGGATTCCTTGTGGGAAACCAATTGAGGAGGAGGATTTTCGTGGAAATCCGAGCCCCGTGGAGCAATTGCCCCTTGAAAGCGCAAAACAGCCCTCAAAACGAGCCACGAGCAATTTGGGGGCGGAAACGCGTGAATTTCGGAAAACTCTCTACCATTTTGGATTCCTTGTGGGAAACCCATTGAGGAGGGGGATTTTCGTGGAAATCCGAGCCCCGTGGAGCAATTGCCCCTTGAAAGCCCAAAACATCCCCCAAAAAGAGTCACGATCAATTTAGGGGCAAAAACACGTGAATTTCGGAAAACTGGCTACCATTTTGGATTCCTTGTGGGAAACCAATTGAGGAGGAGGATTTTCGTGTTAATCTTTGCCCCGTGGAGCAATTGCCCCTTAAACGCGCAAAACCGCCTTCAAAACGAGCCACGAGCAATTTCGGGGCGGAAACGCATGAATTTCGGAAAACTCTCTACCATTTTGGATTCCTTGTGGGAAACCAATTGAGGAGGGGGATTTTCGTGGAAATCCGAGCCCCGTGGACCAATTGCCCCTTGAAAGCGCAAAACAGCCCTCAAAACGAGCCACGAGCAATTTGGGGGCGCAAACGCGCCAATTTTGGAAAACTGGCTACCATTGTGGACTCCTTGTGGGAAACCAATTTAGGAGCGGGATTTTTGTGGAAATCAGAGCCCCATGGAGCAATTGCCCATTGAAAGCGCAACACCGCCTTCAAAACGAGCCACGAGCAATTTGGGGGCGGAAACGCGTGAATTTCGGAAAACTCTCTACCATTTTGGATTCCTTGTGGAAAATCGATTGAGGAGGGGGATTTTCGTGGAAATCCGAGCCCCGTGGAGCAATTGCCCCTTGAAAGCGCAAAACCGCCCTCAAAACGAGCCACGAGCAATTTGGGGCGGAAACGCGTGAATTTCGGAAAACTGTCTACCATTTTGGATTCCTTGTGGGAAACCAATTGAGGAGGGGGATTTTCGTGGAAATCCGAGCCCCGTGGAGCAATTGCCCCTTGAAAGCGCAAAACCGCCCTCAAAACGAGCCACGAGCAATTTGGGGGCGGAAACGCGTGAATTTTGGAAAACTGTCTACCATTTTGGATTCCTTGTGGGAAACCAATTGAGGAGGAGGATTTTCGTGTTAATCTGAACCCCGTGAAGGAATTGCCCCTTTAAAGCACCACACCGCCCTCAAAACGAGCCACGAGCAATTTGGGGGCAAAAACGCGTGAATTTCGGAAAACTGTCTACCATTTATGGACCAATTGCCCCTTGAAAGCGCAAAACAGCCCTCAAAACGAGCCACGAGCAATTTGGGGGCGCAAACGCGCCAATTTTGGAAAACTGGCTACCATTGTGGACTCCTTGTGGGAAACCAATTTAGGAGCGGGATTTTTGTGGAAATCAGAGCCCCATGGAGCAATTGCCCCTTGAAAGCGCAACACCGCCTTCAAAACGAGCCAAGAGCAATTACGGGGCGGAAACGCGTGAATTTCGGAAAACTCTCTACCATTTTGGATTCCTTGTGGGAAACCCATTGAGGAGGGGGATTTTCGTGGAAATCCGAGCCCCGTGGACCAATTGCCCCTTGAAAGCGCAAAACAGCCCTCAAAACGAGCCACGAGCAATTTGGGGGCGGAAACGCGTGAATTTCGGAAAACTGTCTACCATTTTGGATTCCTTGTGGGAAACCAATTGAGGAGGGGGATTTTCGTGGAAATCCGAGCCCCATGGAGCAATTGCCCCTTGAAAGCGCAAAACCGCCCTCAAAACGAGCCACGAGCAATTTGGGGGCGGAAACGCGTGAATTTCGGAAAACTGTCTACCATTTTGGATTCCTTGTGGGAAACCAATTGAGGAGGGGGATTTTCATGTTAATCCGAGCCCCGTGGAGCAATTGCCCCTTAAACGCGCAAAACCGCCCTCAAAACGAGCCACGAGCAATTTCGGGGCGGAAACGCGTGAATTTCGGAAAACTGTCTACCATTTTGGATTCCTTGTGGGAAACCAATTGAGGAGGAGGATTTTCGTGTTAATCTGAACCCCGTGGAGCAATTGCCCCTTGAAAGCCCAAAACAGCCCTCAAAAAGAGCCACGAGCAATTTGGGTTCGGAAACACGTGAATTTCGGAAAACTCTCTACCATTTTGGATTCCTTGTGGGAAACCCATTGAGGAGGGGGATTTTCGTGGAAATCCGAGCCCCGTGGACCAATTGCCCCATGAAAGCGCAAAACAGCCCTCAAAACGAGCCACGAGCAATTTAGGGGCGCAAACGCGCCAATTTTGGAAAACTGGCTACCATTGTGGACTCCTTGTTGGAAACCAATTTAGAAGGGGATTTTCGTGGAAATCTGAGCCCCATGGAGCAATTGCCCCTTGAAAGCGCAACACCGCCTTCAAAACGAGCCAAGAGCAATTACGGGGCGGAAACGCGTGAATTTCGGAAAACTCTCTACCATTTTGGATTCCTTGTGGGAAACCCATTGAGGAGGGGGATTTTCGTGGAAATCCGAGCCCCGTGGACCAATTGCCCCTTGAAAGCGCAAAACAGCCCTCAAAACGAGCCACGAGCAATTTGGGGGCGCAAACGCGTCAATTTTGGAAAACTGGCTACCATTGTGGATTCCTTGTGGGAAACCAATTTAGGAGGGGGATTTTCGTGGAAATCCGAGCCCCATGGAGCAATTGCCCCTTGAAAGAGCAACACCGCCCTCAAAACGAGCCACGAGCAATTTGGGGGCGGAAACGCGTGAATTTCGGAAAACTCTCTACCATTTTGGATTCCTTGTGGAAAATCGATTGAGGAGGGGGATTTTTGTGGAAATCCGAGCCCCGTGGAGCAATTGAAAGCGCAAAACCGCCCTCGAAAGGAGCCACGAGCAATTTGGAGGCAGAAACGCGTGAATTTCGGAAAACTGTCTACCATTTTGGATTCCTTATGGAGAATGTTGGGATGATTTGACTCGAGTCAAGCTATTATTAACTCGAGTCAAGAAATGTTATTTTCGTCTCTGGACAGGTTTGACTCGAGTCATACACACATAACTCGAGTCAAGGTGTATATCAAGCAACTCTGCTGAGCTCAGTTTCAAGTATTCAGCTGGCGACCTCTAGTAATTCGACAATATCTTCCAAACCAGAAATCCGATTGAGGTGAAACCAATTTTGTTGGAAACTAGACTTCCAAACGGTTCTATTCGCATAAGATTCAAGTCCAAAGGAGGTCAGATGAGAGATTCATGAATTGTTGAAATCGACAGTATAAATTTCCGCCACTCAGCAGACCAAGCTTCAATGTTTTGAGTGTATCTCACAAACTAAAAATCCAATTGAGCTGAAATTGGTGGCATATGAAAATAGACTCAAAGGGCTTTCCATCAAGACTTGAACCAGAAAAAACGGAGTTCAGACCAGGGAGATATAACCCTCGAAAATTGGCTGTCAGTTCAAGATATGCAAGAACGCTGGAAACTGATATTATCTAAATTTCAGATTTCGATTCTGGCATTCAATATTATTAATGATGATCTTTAATGACTTGTTTCTAACCGTTTTACTCATAGTTTTCGGATGTTAAAGATATATGGCAGGATCAGTTTGAAATCACCTTCAGTCACGCAATATTGATTCAAAAACACAACAGAAAAGGAAACATGCTTGAAAGGTGGATAATCTTCTCAAACGGTTAGAAAACAACAGGACACGATTGATTGAAAGTATTTTAGGAAAAAAACATCATCAAGGGCAAAAGGTTTGAAAGCTCCAACGGAAATATCCCTATTTCATGAAAAATATGCAGAAATGAGAATTATGCAGATAGGCTCCAATCAGCTACGAATTTCCTCAAAATTCAAATTCTAATGCTTCCTCAACGGTCATCTCATGCCAAACAATATAAATACATGAAGACTTGACCAACTAAGATACAGATGGAAGAAGCAGAAACGAGAAGCACTTGAGCTGTTTATTCATTCTTTCAGTTTTCTTTCTGTACAGTATCTTTGATACTTAGAGCTTCAGTGTTTATCATTTATCTACTCAGTGAGGAGTTTAAACACTATTTGATTATCTAAACATCTGTAAATCTTAAGGTTGTGGAACCTTAAGTAAGGGCCATTTTGGATTCCTTGTGGGAAAAACATTGAGGAGGGGGATTTTTGTGGAAATCCGAGCCCCGTGGAGCAATTGCCCCTTGAAAGCGCAAAACCGCCCTCAAAACGAGCCAAGAGCAATTTGGGGGCGGAAACGCGTGAATTTCGGAAAACTCTCTACCATTTTGGATTCCTTGTGGGAAACCCATTGAGGAGGGGGATTTTCGTGGAAATCCGAGCCCCGTGGACCAATTGCCCCTTGAAAGCGCAAAACAGCCCTCAAAACGAGCCACGAGCAATTTGGGGGCGGAAACGCGTGAATTTCGGAAAACTGGCTACGATTGTGGATTCCTTGTGGGAAACCAATTTAGGAGGGGGATTTTCGTGGAAATCCGAGCCCCATGGAGCAATTGCCCCTTGAAAGCGCAAAACAGCCCTCAAAACGAGCCACGAGCAATTTAGGGGCGCAAACGCGCCAATTTTGGAAAACTGGCTACCATTGTGGAATCCTTGTGGGAAACCAATTTAGGAGCGGGATTTTCGGAAACACGTGAATTTCGAAAAACTCTCTACCATTTTGGATTCCTTGTGGGAAACCCATTGAGGAGGGGGATTTTCGTGAAAATCCGAGCCCCGTGGAGCAATTGCCCCTTAAAAGCGCAAAACCGCCCTCAAAACGAGCCACGAGCAATTTGGGGGCGGAAACGCATGAATTTTGGAAAACTGGCTACCTTTGTGGACTCCTTGTGGGAAACCAATTTAGGAGGGGGATTTTCATGGAAATCCGAGCCCCGTGGCGCAATTGCCCCTTGAAAGCGCAAAACCGCCCTCAAAACGAGCCACGAGCAATTTAGGGGCGCAAACGCGCCAATTTTGGAAAACTGGCTACCATTGTGGACTCCTTGTGGGAAACCAATTTAGGAGCGGGATTTTTGTGGAAATCAGAGCCCCATGGAGCAATTGCCCCTTGAAAGCGCAACACCGCCCTCAAAACGAGCCACGAGCAATTTGGGGGCGGAAACGCGTGAATTTCACAAAACTGTCTACCTTCTTGGAGTCCTTGTGGAAAATCGATTGAGGAGGGGGATTTTCGTGGAAATCCGAGCCCCGGGGAGCAATTTCCCCTTGAAAGCGCAAAACAGCCCTCAAAACGAGCCACGAGCAATTTAGGGGCGCAAACGCGCCAATTTTGGAAAACTGGCTACCATTGTGGACTCCTTGTTGGAAACCAATTTAGAAGGGGATTTTCGTGGAAATCTGAGCCCCATGGAGCAATTGCCACTTGAAAGCGCAACACCACCTTCAAAACGAGCCAAGAGCAATTACGGGGCGGAAACACGTGAATTTTGGAAAACTCTACCATTTTGGATTCCTTGTGGAAAACCCATTGAGGAGGGTGATTTTCGTGGAAATCCGAGCCCCGTGGACCAATTGCCCCTTGAAAGCGCAAAACAGCCCTCAAAACGAGCCACAAGCAATTTGGGGGCAAAAACGCGTGAATTTCGGAAAACTGGCTACGATTGTGGATTCCTTGTGGGAAACCAATTTAGGAGGGGGATTTTCGTGGAAATCCGAGCCCCATGGAGCAATTGCCCCTTGAAAGAGCAACACCGCCCTCAAAACGAGCCACGAGCAATTTGGGGGCGCAAACGCGCCAATTTTGGAAAACTGGCTACCATTGTGGACTCCTTGTGGGAAACCAATTTAGGAGCGGGATTTTCGGAAACACGTGAATTTCGAAAAACTCTCTACCATTTTGGATTCCTTGTGGGAAACCCATTGAGGAGGGGGATTTTCGTGGAAATCCGAGCCCCGTGGACCAATTGCCCCTTGAAAGCGCAAAACAACCCTCAAAACGAGCCACGAGCAATTTGGGGGCGCAACGCGCCAATTTTGGAAAACTGGCTACCATTGTGGACTCCTTGTGGGAAACCAATTTAGGAGGGGGATTTTCGTGGAAATCTGAGCCCCATGGAGCAATTGCCCCTTGAAAGCGCAACACCGCCTTCAAAACGAGCCAAGAGCAATTACGGGGCGGAAACGCGTGAATTTCGGAAAACTCTCTACCATTTTGGAGACCTTGTGGAAAATCGATTGAGGAGGGGGATTTTGGTGGAAATCCGAGCCCTGTGGAGCAATTGCCCCTTGAAAGCGCAAAACCGCCCTCAAAACGAGCCACGAGCAATTTTGGGGCGGAAACGCATGAATTTCGGAAAAGCTTCTACCATTTTGGATTCCTTGTGGGAAACCCATTGAGGAGGGGGATTTTCGTGGAAATCCGAGCCCCGTGGAGCAGTTGCCCCTGAAAGCGCAAAACCGCCCTCAAAACGAGCCACGAGCAATTTGGGGGCGGAAACACGTGAATTTCGGAAAACTCTCTACCATTTTGGATTCCTTGTGGAAAATCGATTGAGGAGGGGGATTTTTGTGGAAATCCGAGCCCCGTGGAGCAATTGCCCCTTGAAAGCCCAACACCGCCTTCAAAACGAGCCAAGAGCAATTACGGGGCGGAAACGCGTGAATTTCGGAAAACTCTCTACCATTTTGGATTCCTTGTGGGAAACCCATTGAGGAGGGGGATTTTCGTGGAAATCCGAGCCCCGTGGAGGAATTGCCCCTTTAAAGCACCACACCGCCCTCAAAACGAGCCACGAGCAATTTGGGGGCAAAAACGCGTGAATTTCGGAAAACTGTCTACCATTTTGGATTCCTTGTGGGAAACCAATTGAGGAGGAGGATTTTCGTGTTAATCTGAACCCCGTGGAGCAATTGCCCCTTTAAAGCACCATACCGCCCTCAAAACGAGCCACGAGCAATTTGGGGGCAAAAACACGTGAATTTCGGAAAACTGTCTACCATTTTGGATTCCTTGTGGGAAACCCATTGAGGAGGGGGATTTTCGTGGAAATCCGAGCCCCGTGGAGCAATTGCCCCTTGAAAGCGCAAAACCAACCTCAAAACGAGCCACGAGCAATTTGGGGGCGGAAACGAGTGAATTTCGGAAAAGCGTCTAGCATTGTGGATTCCTTGTGGAAAATCTATTGAGGAGGGTGATTTTTGTGGAAATCCGAGCCCCATGGAGCAATCGCCCCTTGAAAGCGCAAAACCGGCCTCAAAACGAGCCACGAGATATTTAGGGGCGGAAACGCGTGAATTTCGGAAAACTGTCTACCTTCTTGGAATCCTTGTGGAAAATCGATTGAGGAGATGGATTTTCGTGGAAATCCGAGCCCCGTGGAGAAATTGCCCTTGAAAGCCCAAAACCGCCCTCCAAACGAGCCACGAGCAATTTGGGGGCGAAATGCGTGAATTTCCGAAAACTGTCTACCATTTTGGATTCCTTGTGGGAAACAAATTGAGGAGGGGGATTTTCGTGGAAATCCGAGCCCCGTGGAGCAATTGCCCCTTGAAAGCGCAAAACCGCCCTCAAAACGAGCCACGAGCAATTTGGGGGCGCAAACGCGTGAATTTCGGAAAACTGTCTACCATTTTGGATTCCTTGTGGGAAACCAATTGAGGAGGGGGATTTTCGTGGAAATCCGAGCCCCGTGGAGCAATTGCCCCTTGAAAGCGCAAACCGCCCTCAAAACGAGCCACGAGCAATTTGGGGGCGGAAACGCGTGAATTTCGGAAAACTGTCTACCATTTTGGATTCCTTGTGGGAAACCAATTGAGGAGGAGGATTTTCGTGGAAATTCGAGCCCCTTGGAGCAATTGCCCCTTGAAAGCCCAAAACAGCCCCAAAAACGAGCCACGAGCAATTTGCGGGCAAAAACGCGTGAATTTCGGAAAACTCTCTACCATTTTGGATTCCTTGTGGAAAATCGATTGAGGAGGGGGATTTTTGTGGAAATCCGAGCCCCGTGGAGAAATTGCCCGTTGAAAGCGCAACACCGCCCTAAAAATGAGCCACGAGCAATTTGCGGGCAAAAACGCGTGAATTTCGGAAAACTGTCTACCATTTTCGATTCCTTGTGGAAAATCGATTGAGGAGAGGGATTTTCGTGGAAATCCGAGTCCTGCGGAGCAATTGCCCCCTGAAAGCGCAAAACCGCCCTAAAAACGAGCCACGAGCAACTTGGGGCGGAAACGCGCCAATTTTGGAAAACTGGCTACCATTGTGGACTCCTTGTGGGAAACCAATTTAGGAGCGGGATTTTGTGGAAATCCGAGCCCCATGGAGCAATTGCCCCTTGAAAGCGCAAAACCGCCTTCAAAACGAGCCACGAGCAATTACGGGGCGGGAACGCGTTAATTTCGGAAAACTCTCTACCATTTTGGATTCCTTGTGGGAAACCCATTGAGGAGGGGGATTTTCGTGGAAATCCGAGCCCCGTGGAGCAATAGCCGTTGAAAGCGCAACACCGCCCTAAAAATGAGCCAAGAGCAATTTGCGGGCAAAAACGCGTGAATTTCGGAAAACTGTCTACCATTTTCGATTCCTTGTGGAAAATTGATTGAGGAGGGGGATTTTTGTGGAAATCCGACCCCCGTGGAGCAATTGCCCCTTTAAAGGACCGCACCGCCCTCAAAACGAGCCACGAGCAATTTGTGGGCGGAAACACGTGAATTTCGGAAAACTCTCTACCATTTTGGATTCCTTGTGGGAAACCCATTGAGGAGGGGTTCTTTTCGTGGAAATCCGAGCCCCGTGGAGCAATTGCCCCTTGAAAGCGCAACACCGCCCTCAAAACGAGCCACGAGCAATTTCGGGCCGAAACGCGTGAATTTCGGAAAACTCTCTACCATTTTGGATTCCTTGTGGAAAATCGATTGAGGAGGGGGATTTTCGTGGAAATCCGAGCCCCGTGGAGCAATTGCCCCTTGAAAGCGCAACACCACCCTCAAAACGAGCCACGAGCAATTAGAGGGCTGAAACGCGTGAATTTCGGAAAACTCTCTACCATTTTGGATTCCTTGTGGGAAACCCATTGAGGAGGGGGATTTTCGTGGAAATCCGAGCCCCGTGGAGCAATTGCCCCTTGAAAGCGCAAAACAGCCCTCAAAACGAGCCACGAGCAATTTGGGGGCGCAAACGCGTGAATTTCGGAAAACTGTCTACCATTTTGGATTCCTTGTGGGAAACCAATTGAGGAGGGGGATTTTCGTGGAAATCCGAGCCCCGTGGAGCAATTGCCCCTTGAAAGCGTAAAACCGCCCTCAAAACGAGCCACGAGCAATTTGGGGGCAAAAACGCGTGAATTTTGGAAAACTGTCTACCATTTTGGATTCCTTGTGGGAAACCAATTGAGGAGGGGGATTTTCGTGGAAATCCGAGCCCCGTGGAGCAATTGCCCCTTGAAAGCGCAAAACCGCCCTCAAAACGAGCCACGAGCAATTTGGGGGCGTAAACGCGTGAATTTCGGAAAAGCGTCTACCATTGTGGATTCCTTGTGGGAAACCAATTGAGGAGGGGGATTTTCGTGGAAATCCGAGCCCCGTGGACCAATTGCCCCTTGAAAGCGCAAAACAGCCCTCAAAACGAGCCACGAGCAATTTGGGGGCAAAAACACGTGAATTTCGAAAACTGTCTACCATTTTGGATTCCTTGTGGGAAACCAATTGAGGAGGAGGATTTTCGTTTTAATCCGAGCCCCGTGGAGCAATTGCCCCTTGAAAGCGCAAAACCGCCCTCAAAACGAGCCACGAGCAATTTGGGGGCGGAAACGCGTGAATTTCGGAAAACTGTCTACCATTTTGGATTCCTTGTGGGAAACCAATTGAGGAGGGGATTTTCGTGGAAATCCGAGCCCCGTGGACCAATTGCCCCTTGAAAGCGCAACACCGCCCTCAAAACGAGCCAAGAGCAATTACGGGGCGAAAAGCGTGAATTTCGGAAAAGTGTCTACCATTGTGGATTCCTTGTGGAAAATCCATTGAGGAGGGGGATTTTTGTGGAAATCCGAGCCCCGTGGAGCAATTGCCCCTTGAAAGCGCAAAACCGTCCTCAAAACGAGCCACGAGCAATTTGGGGCTTCGGAAAACTGTCTACCATTTTGGGTTCCTTGTGGGAAACCCGTTGAGGGGGCGAGTTTCGTGGAAATTCGAGCCCCATGGAGCAATTGCCCTTTGAAAGCGCAAAACAGCCCTCAAAACGAGCCACGAGCAATTAGGCCCCGGAAACGAGTGAATTTCGGACAAGTGTCTAGCATTGTGGATTCCTTGTGGAAAATCAATTGAGGAGGGGGATTTTCGTGGAAATCCGAGCCCCGTGGAGCAATTGCCCCTTGAAAGCGCAACACCGCCCTCAAAACGAGCCACGAGCAATTTGGGGGCGGAAACGCGTGAATTTCGGAAAAGCGTCTACCATTGTGGATTCCTTGTGGAAAATCAATTGAGGAGGGGGATTTTCGTGGAAATCCGAGCCCCGTGGAGCAATTGTCCCTTGAAAGCGCAACACCGCCCTCAAAACGAGCCACGAGCAATTTGGGTGCGGAAACGCTTGAATTTCGGAAAACTGTCTACCATTGTGGATTCCTTGTGGAAAACCAATTGAGGAGGGGGATTTTCGTTGAAATCCGAGCCCCGTGGAGCAATTGCCCCTTGAAAGCGCAAAACCGCCCTCAAAACGAGCCACGAGCAATTTGGGGGCGGAAACGCGTGAATTTTGGAAAAGTGTCTACCCTTGTGGATTCCTTGTGGAAAATCGATTGAGGAGGGGGATTTTCGTGGAAATCCGAGCCCCGTGGAGCAATTGCCCCTTGAAAGCGCAAAACCGCCCTCAAAACGAGCCACGAGCAATTTGGGGGCAAAAACACGTGAATTTCGAAAAACTATCTACCATTTTGGATTCCTTGTGGGAAACCAATTGAGGAGGTGGAGTTTCGTGGAAATGCGAGCCCCGTGGAGCAGTTGCCCCCTGAAAGCGCAAAACAGCCCTCAAAACGAGCCACGAGCAATTTGGGGGCGGAAACGCGTGAATTTCGAAAACTATCTACCATTTTGGATTCCTTGTGGGAAACCAATTGAGGAGGAGGATTTTCGTGTTAATCTGAACCCCGTGAAGGAATTGCCCCTTTAAAGCTCCACACCGCCCTCAAAACGAGCCACGAGCAATTAGGGGGCAAAAACGCGTGAACTTCGGAAAACTGTCTACCATTTTGGATTCCTTGTGGAAAACCAATTGAGGAGGAGGATTTTCGTGTTAATCTGAACCCCGTGGAGCAATTGCCCCTTGAAAGCCCAAAACAGCCCCCAAAAAGAGTCACGAGCAATTTAGGGGCGGAAACACGTGAATTTTGGAAAACTCTACCATTTTGGATTCCTTGTGGAAAATCGATTGAGGAGGGGGATTTTTGTGGAAATCCGAGCCCCGTGGAGAAATTGCCCGTTGAAAGCGCAACACCGCCCTAAAAATGAGCCACGAGCAATTTGGGGGCCGAAACGATTGAATTTCGGAAAAGCGTCTACCATTGTGGATTCCTTGTGGAAAATCGATTGAGGAGGGGGATTTTCGTGGAAATCCGAGCCCCGTGGAGCAATTGCCCCTTGAAAGCGCAAAACCACCCTCAAAACGAGCCACGAGCAATTTGGGGGCTCAAACGCGTCAATTTTGGAAAACGGTCTACCATTTTGGATTCCTTGTGGGAAACCGATTGAGGAGGGGGATTTTCATGGAAATCCGAGCCCCGTGGACCAATTGCCCCTTGAAAGCGCAAAACCGCCCTCAAAACGAGCCACGAGCAATTTGGGGGCAGAATCGCGTGAATTTCGGAAAACTGTCTACCATTTTGGATTCCTTGTGGAAAATCGATTGAGGAAGGGGATTTTTGTGGAAATCTGAGGCCCGTGGAGCAATTGTCCCTTGAAAGCCCAACACCGCCCTCAAAACGAGCAACGAGGAATTAGGTGCCAGACACGCGTGATTTACGGAAAACCCTCTACCATTTTGGATTCCTTGTGGAAAATCGATTGAGGAAGGGGATTTTTGTGGAAATCCGAGCCCCGTGGAGCAATTGCCCCATGAAAGCGATTGAGGAGGGGGATTTTCGTTGAAATCCGAGCCCCGTGGTGCAATTGCCGCTTGAAAGCTCAAAACCGCGCTCAAAACGAGCCACGAGCAATTTGGGGGCGGAAACGATTGCCCCTTGAAAGCTCAAAATCGACCCCAAAACGAGCCACGAGCAATTTGGGGACGGAAACACGTGAATTTCGAAAACTCACTACCATTTTGGATTCCTTGTGGAAAATCGATTGAGGAGGGGGTTTTTGTGGAAATCCGAGCCCCGTGGAGCAATTGCCCCGTGAAAGCGCAAAACCGCCCTCAAAACGAGCCACGAGCAATTGAAAGGGGAGCCAAACGCGAGAATTTCGGAAAAGCGTCTACCATTTTGGATTCCTTGTGGAAAATTGATTGAGGAGGGGGATTTTTTTGGAAATCCGAGCCCCGTGGAGCAATTGTCCCTTGAAAGCGCAACACCACCCTCAAAACGAGCCAAGAGCAATTAGGGGCGGAAACGCGTGAATTTCGGAAAACTCTCTACCATTTTGGATTCCTTGTGGGAAACCCATTGAGGAGGGGGATTTTCGTGGAAATCCGAGCCCCGTGGAGCAATTGCCCCTTGAAAGCGCAAAACAGCCCGCAAAACGAGCCACGAGCAATTTGGGGGCAAAAACGCGTGAATTTCGGAAGACTGTCTACCATTTTGGATTCCTTGTGGGATACCAATTGAGGAGGAGGAGTTTCCTGTTAATCTGAGTCCCGTGGAACAATTGCCCGTTGAAAGCCCAAAACAGCCCCCAAAACGAGCCACGAGCAATTTAGGGGCGGAAACGCGTGAATTTCGGAAAAGCGTCTACCATTTTAGATTCCTTGTGGAAAATCAATTGAGGAGGGGGATTTTCGTGGAAATCCGAGCCCAGTGGAGAAATTGTCCCTTGAAAGCGCAACACCACCCTCAAAACGAGCCAAGAGCAATTAGGGGCGGAAACGCGTGAATTTCAGAAAACTCTCTACCATTTTGGATTCCTTGTGGGAAACCCATTGAGGAGGGGGATTTTCGTGGAAATCCGAGCCCCGTGGAGCAATTGCCCCTTGAAAGCGCAAAACAGCCCTCAAAACGAGCCACGAGCAATTTGGGGGCAAAAACGCGTGAATTTCGGAAAACTGTCTACCATTTTGGATTCCTTGTGGGAAACCAATTGAGGAGGAGGATTTTCGTGGAAATCCGAGCCCCGTGGAGCAATTGTCCCTTGAAAGCGCAAAACAGCCCTCAAAACGAGCCACGAGATATTTGGGGCCAAAAACGCGTGAATTTAGGAAAACTGTCTACCATTTTGGATTCCTTGTGGGATACCAATTGAGGAGGAGGATTTTCGTGGAAATCCGAGCCCCGTGGAGCAATTGCCCCTTGAAAGCGCAACACCGCCCTAAAAATGAGCCACGAGCAATTTGCGGGCAAAAACGCGTGAATTTTGGAAAACTGTCTACCATTTTGGATTCCTTGTGGAAAATCGATTGAGGAGGGGGATTTTTGTGGAAATCCGAGCCCCGTGGAGCAATTGCCCCTTGAAAGCGCAAAACCGCCCTCAAAACGAGCCAAGAGCAATTTGGGGGCAAAAACGCGTGAATTTCGGAAAACTATCTACCATTTTGGATTCCTTGTGGTAAACCAATTGAGGAGGAGGATTTTCCTGTTCATCTGAGCCCCGTGGAGCAATTGCCCCTTGAAAGCAGAAAAACGCCCTCAAAACGAGCCGAGATCAATTTGGGGGAGGAAACCCATGAATTTCGCAAAAGCGTCTACCATTTTGGATTCCTTGTGGAAAACCGATTGAGGAGGGGGATTTTCGTGGAAATCCGAGCCCCGTGGAGCAATTGCCCCTTGAAAGCGCAAAACCGCCCTCAAAACGAGCCACGAGCAATTTGGGGGCAGAAACACGTGAATTTCGGAAAACTGTCTACCATTTTGGATTCCTTGTGGGAAACCAATTGAGGAGGAGGATTTCCGTGCAAATCCGAGCCCTTTGGAGCAATTGCCCCTTGAAAGCGCAAAACCGCCCCCAAAACGAGCCGCGAGCAATTTGGGGGCGGAAACGCATGAATTTCGGAAAACCGTCTACCATTTTGGATTCCTTGTGGAAAATCGATTGAGGAGGGGGATTTTTGTGGAAATCCGAGCCCCGTGGAGAAATTGCCCGTTGAAAGCGCAACACCGCCCTAAAAATGAGCCAAGAGCAATTTGCGGGCAAAAACGCGTGAATTTCGGAAAACTGTCTACCATTTTCGATTCCTTGTGGAAAATGGATTGAGGAGGGCGCTTTCCGTGCAAATCCGAGCCTTTTGGAGCAATTGCCCCTTGAAAGCGCAAAACCGCCCTCAAAACGAGCCGCGAGCAATTTAGGGGCGAAAACGCGTGAATTTCGGAAAACTGTCTACCTCTTGGAATCTTTGTGGAAAATCGATTGAGGAGAGGGATTTTCGTGGAAATCCGAGTCCTGCGGAGCAATTGCCCCCTGAAAGCGCAAAACCGCCCTAAAAACGAACCACGAGCAACTTGGGGCAAAAACGCGTGAATTTCGGAAAACTCTCTACCATTTTGGATTCCTTGTGGGAAACCCATTGAGGAGGGGGATTTTCGTGGAAATCCGAGCCCCGTGGAGCAATTGCCCCTTGAAAGCGCAAAACAGCCCTCAAAACGAGCCACGAGCAATTTGGGGGCAAAAACACGTGAATTTCGAAAAACTATCTACCATTTTGGATTCCTTGTGGGAAACCAATTGAGGAGGAGGATTTTCGTGTTAATCTGAACCCCGTGAAGGAATTGCCCCTTTAAAGCTCCACACCGCCCTCAAAACGAGCCACGAGCAATTAGGGGGCAAAAACGCGTGAATTTCGGAAGACTGTCTACCATTTTGGATTCCTTGTGGCAAATCGATTGAGGAGGGGCATTTTTGTGGAAATCCGAGCCCCGTGGAGCACTAGCCCCTTGAAAGCCCAAAACCGCCCTCAAAACGAGCCACGAGCAATTTGGGGCAGAAACGCGTGAATTTCGGAAAACTGTCTACCATTTTGGATTCCTTGTGGGAAACCAATTGAGGAGGAGGATTTTCGTGGAAATCCGAGCCCCGTGGAGCAATTGCCCCTTGAAAGCGCAAAACCGCCCTCAAAACGAGCCACGAGCAATTCGGGGCGGAAACGCGTGAATTTCGGAAAACTGTCTACCTTTTTGGATTCTTTGTGGAAAATGGATTGAGGAGGGGGATTTTCGTGGAAATCCGAGCCCCGTGGAGGAATTGCCCTTTAAAGCTCCACACCGCCCTCAAAACGAGCCACGAGCAATTAGGGGGCAAAAACGCGTGAACTTCGGAAAACTGTCTACCATTTTGGATTCCTTGTGGAAAATTGATTGAGGAAGGGGTATTCGTGGAAATCCCAGCCCCGTGGAGCAATTGCCCCTTGAAAGCGCAACACCGCCCTCAAAACGAGCCACGAGCAATTTGGGGCGGAAACGCGTGAATTTCGGAAAACTGTCTACCTTCTTGGAATCCTTGTGGAAAATCGATTGAGGAGGCGGATTTTCGTGGAAATCCGAGTCCCGCGGAGCAATTGCCCCTGGAAGCGCAAAACCGCCCTAAAAACGAGCCACGAGCAATTTGGGGGCGGAAACGAGTGAATTTCGGAAAAGCATTGTGGATTCCTTGTGGAAAATCTATTGAGGAGGGTGATTTTCGTGGAAATCCGAGCCCCGTGGAGCAATTGCCCCTTGAAAGCGCAAAACCGCCCTCAAAACGAGCCACGAGCAATTTAGGGGCGGAAACGCGTGAATTTCGGAAAACTCTCTACCATTTTGGATTCCTTGTGGGAAACCGATTGAGGAGTTGGATTTTCGTGGAAATCCGAGCCCCGTGGAGCAATTGCCCCTTGAAAGCGCAAAACCGCCCTCAAAACGAGCCACGAGCAATTTGGGGCGGAAACGCGTGAATTTCGGAAAACTGTCTACCATTTTGGATTCCTTGTGGAAAATCGATTGAGGAGGGGGATTTTCGTGGAAATCCGAGCCCCGTGGAGCAATTGCCCCTTGAAAGCGCAAAACCGCCCTCAAAACGAGCCACGAGCAATTAGGGGGCGGAAACGCGTGAATTTCGGAAAACTGTCTACCATTTTGGATTCCTTGTGGGAAACCCCTTGAGGAGGGGGGTGTTCGTGGAAATCCGAGCCCCGTGGCGCAATTGCCCATTGAAAGCAGAAAACCGCCCTCAAAACGAGCCACGAGCAATTAGGCCCCGGAAACGAGTGAATTTCGGACAAGTGTCTAGCATTGTGGATTCCTTGTGGAAAATCTTTTTGAGGAGGATGATTTTCGTGGAAATCCGAGCCCCGTGGAGAAATTGCCCCTTGACAACGCAAAACCGCCCTCAAAACGAGCCAGGAGCAATTTGGGGGCGGAAACGCATGAATTTTGGAAAAGCTTCTACCATTTTGGATTCCTTGTGGAAACCCATTGAGGAGGGGGATTTTCGTGGAAATCCGAGTCCCGTGGAGCAATTGCCCCTTGAAAGCGCAAAACCGCCCTCAAATCGAGCCTCGAGCAATTTGGGGGCGGAAACGCGTGAATTTCGGGAAACTGCCTACCTTCTTGGATTCTTTGTGGAAAATTGATTGAGGAGGGGGATTTTTTTAGAAATCCGAGCCCCGTGGAGCAATTGTCCCTTGAAAGCGCAACACCACCCTCAAAACGAGCCAAGAGCAATTAGGGAGGCTAAACGCGTGAATTTCGGAAACTCCTACCATTTTGGATTCCTAGTGGGAAACCCATTGAGGAGCGGCTTTTCGTGGAAATCCAAGCCCCGTGGAGCAATTGCCCCTTGAAAGGCAACACCGCCTCAAAACGAGCCACGAGGAATTAGAGGCTAAACGCGACAATTTCGAAAACGTCTACCTTCTTGGATTCCTTTTGCAAAATCAATTGAGGAGGGGGATTATCGTGGAAATCCGAGCCACGTGGAGCAATTGTCCCTTGAAAGCGCAACACCGCCCTCAAAACGAGCCAAGAGCAATTACGGGGCACAAACGCGTGAATTTTGGAAAACTCTCTACCATTTTGGATTCCTTGTGGGAAACCCATTGAGGAGGGGGATTTTCGTGGAAATCCGAGCCCCGTGGAGCAATGGCCCCTTGAAAGACCAAAACAACCCCACAAACGAGCCACAAGCAATTTTGGGGCGGAAACGGGTGAAATTCGGAAAAGAGTCTACCATTTGGATTCCTTGTGGAAAATTGATTGAGGAGGGGGATTTTTGTAGAAATCCGAGCCCCGTGGAGCAATTGCCCCTTGAAAGCGCAAAACCGCCCTCAAAACGAGCCACAAGCAATTTCGGGCCGAAACGCGTGAATTTCGGAAAACTCTCTACCATTTTGGATTCCTTGTGGGAAACCCATTGAGGGGGATTTTCGTGGAAATCCGAGCCCCGTGGAGCAGTTGCCCCCTGAAAGGGCAAAACCGCCCTCAAAACGAGCCACGAGCAATTTGGGGGGGAAACGCGTGAATTTCGAAAACTCGTCTACATTTTGGATTCCTCTTGGGAAATCAATTGAGGAGGGGGATTTTCGTGTTAATCCGTGCCCCGTGGAGCAATTGTCCCTTGAATTGACAAAACCGCCCTCAAAACGAGCCAAGAGCAATTAGGGGGCGGAAACGAGTGAATATCGGAAAACTATCTACCATTTTGGATTCCTTGTGGGAAACCCATTGAGGAGGGGACTTTTCGTGGAAATCCGAGCCCCGTGGTGCAATTGCCCCTTGACAGCGCAAAAAAGCCCTCAAAACGAGCCACGAGCAATTTGTTGGAAAAAATGCGTAAATTTCGGAAAACTCTCTACCATTTTGGATTCCTTGTGGAAAATCGATTGAGGAGGGGGATTTTCGTGGAAATCCGAGCCCCGTGGAGCAATTGCCCCTTGAAAGCGCAAAACCGCCCTCAAAACGAGCCACGAGCAATTTGTGGGGAAAAACACGTGAATTTCGGAAAACTGTCTACCATTTTGGATTCCTTGTGGGAAACCAATTGAGGAGGAGGATTTTCGTGGAAATCCGAGCCCCGTGGAGCAATTGCCCCTTGAAAGCGCAAAACCACTCTCAAAACGAGCCACGAGCAATTTGGGGGCGGAAAGGAATGAATTTTGGAAAACCGTCTACCATTTTGGATTCCTTGTGGAAAATCGATTGAGGAGGGGGATTTTCGTGGAAATCCGAGCCCCGTGGAGCAATTGCCCATTGAAAGGCAACACCGCCCTCAAAACGAGCCACGAGGAATTAGAGGCCTGAAATGCGTGAATTTCGGAAAAGCGTCTACCATTAAGGATTCCTTGTGGAAAATTGATTGAGGAGGGGGATTTTTTTAGAAATCCGAGCCCGTGGAGCAATTGTCCCTTGAAAGCGCAACACCACCCTCAAAACGAGCCAAGAGCAATTAGGGGGCGGAAACGCGTGAATTTATGAAAACTCTCTACCATTTTGGATTCCTAGTGGGAAACCCATTGAGGAGGGGCTTTTCGTGGAAATCCAAGCCCCGTGGACCAATTGCCCCTTGTCAGCGCAAAACAGCCCTCAAAACGAGCCACGAGAAATTTGTGGGCAAAAACGTGTGAATTTCGGAAAACTCTCTACCATTTTGGATTCCTTGTGGGAAACCCATTGAGGAGGGGGCTTTTCGTGGGAATCCAAGCCCCGTGGAGCAATTGCCCCTTGAAAGCGCAAAACAGCCCTCAAAACGAGCCACGAGCAATTTGGGGGCGGAAACGCATGAATTTCGGAAAATCGTCTACCATTTTGGATTCCTTGTGGGACACCAATTGAGGACGAGGATTTTCGTGTTAATCCGAGCCCCGTGGAGCAATTGCCCCTTGAAAGCGCAAAACCGCCCTCAAAACGAGCCACGATCAATTTGGGTGCGGAAACGCGAGAATTTCGGAAAACTGTCTACCTTCTTGGATTCCTTGTGGAAAATCGATTGAGGAGCGGAATTTTCGTGCAAATCCGAGCCCCGTGGAGCAATTGCCCCTTGAAAGCGCAAAACCGCCCTCAAAACGTGCCACGAGCAATTTGGGGGCAAAAACGCGTGAATTTCGGAAAACTGTCTACCATTTTGTATTCCTTGTGGGTAACCAATTGAGGAGGAGGATTTTCGTGTTAATCCGAGCCCCGTGAAGCAATTGCCCCTTGAAAGCCCAAAACAGCCCCCAAAACGAGCCACGAGCAATTTGGGGGCGGAAACGCGTGAATTACGGAAAACCCTCTACCATTTTGGATTCCTTGTGGATAATCGATTGAGGAGGGGGATTTTCGTGGAAATCCGAGCCCCGTGGAGCAATTGCCCCTTGAAAGGCAACACCGCCCTCAAAACGAGCCACGAGGAATTAGAGAACCGGAAACGCATGAATTTCGGAAAACCCTCTACCATTTTGGATTCCTTGTGGAAAATTGATTGAGGAGGGGGATTTTTTTAGAAATCCGAGCCCCGTGGAGCAATTGTCCCTTGAAAGCGCAACACCACCCTCAAAACGAGCCAAGAGCAATTAGGAGGCGGAAACGCGTGAATTTCGGAAAACTCCCTACCATTTTGGATTCCTAGTGGGAAACCCATTGAGGAGCGGCTTTTCGTGGAAATCCAAGCCCCGTGGAGCAATTGCCCCTTGAAAGGTAACACCGCCCTCAAAACGAGCCACGAGGAATTAGGGGCCGGAAACTCGAAAATTTTGGAAAACTGTCTACCTTCTTGGATTCCTTGTGCAAAATCGATTGAGGAGGGGGATTATCGTGGAAATCCGAGCCACGTGGAGCAATTGTCCCTTGAAAGGGCAACACCACCCTCAAAACGAGCCAAGAGCAATTAGGGGGCGGAAACGAGTGAATTTCTGGAAAACTCTCTACCATTTTGGATTCCTTGTGGAAACCCATTGAGGAGGGGGATTTTTGTGGAAATCCGAGCCCCGTGGACCAATTGCCCCTTGAAAGGTAACACCGCCTCAAAACGAGCCACGAGGAATTAGAGAACCGAAACGCGTGAATTTCGGAAAACCGTCTACCATTAAGGATTCCTTGTGGAAAATTGATTGAGGAGGGGATTTTTAGAAATCCGAGCCCCGTGGAGCAATTGTCCCTTGAAAGCGCAACACCACCCTCAAAACGAGCCAAGAGCAATTAGGAGGCGGAAACGCGTGAATTTCGGAAAACTCCCTACCATTTTGGATTCCTAGTGGGAAACCCATTGAGGAGCGGCTTTTCGTGGAAATCCAAGCCCCGTGGAGCAATTGCCCCTTGAAAGGTAACACCGCCTCAAAACGAGCCACGAGGAATTAGAGGCCGGAAACGCGACAATTTCGGAAACTGTCTACCTTCTTGGATTCCTTTTGCAAAATCAATTGAGGAGGGGGATTATCGTGGAAATCCGAGCCACGTGGAGCAATTGTCCCTTGAAAGCGCAACACCACCCTCAAAACGAGCCAAGAGCAATTAGGGGCGGAAACGTGTGAATTTTGGAAAACTCTCTACCATTTTGGATTCCTTGTGGGAAACCCATTGAGGAGGGGGATTTTCGTGGAAATCCGAGCCCCGTGGAGCAATTGCCCCTTGAAAGGCAACACCGCCCTCAAAACGAGCCACGAGGAATTAGAGAACCGGAAACGCGTGAATTTCGGAAAACCGTCTACCATTAAGGATTCCTTGTGGAAAATTGATTGAGGAGGGGGATTTTTTTAGAAATCCGAGCCCCGTGGAGCAATTGTCCCTTGAAAGCGCAACACCACCCTCAAAACGAGCCAAGAGCAATTAGGAGGCGGAAACGCGTGAATTTCGGAAAACTCCCTACCATTTTGGATTCCTAGTGGGAAACCCATTGAGGAGCGGCTTTTCGTGGAAATCCAAGCCCCGTGGAGCAATTGCCCCTTGAAAGGTAACACCGCCCTCAAAACGAGCCACGAGGAATTAGAGGCCGGAAACGCGACAATTTCGGAAAACTGTCTACCTTCTTGGATTCCTTTTGCAAAATCAATTGAGGAGGGGGATTATCGTGGAAATCCGAGCCACGTGGAGCAATTGTCCCTTGAAAGCGCAACACCACCCTCAAAACGAGCCAAGAGCAATTAGGGGCGGAAACGCGTGAATTTCGGAAAACTCTCTACCATTTTGGATTCCTTGTGGGAAACCCATTGAGGAGGGGGCTTTTCGTGGGAATCCAAGCCCCGTGGACCAATTGCCCCTTGAAAGCGCAAAACAGCCCGCAAAACGAGCCACGAGAAATTTTGGGGCAAAAACGCGTGAATTTCACAAAACTCTCTACCTTTTTCGATTCCTTGCGGGAAACCCATTGAGGAGGGGGCTTTTCGTGGAAATCCAAGCCCCGTGGAGCAATTGCCCCTTGAAAGCGTAAAACAGCCCTCAAAACGAGCCAGGAGCAATTTGGGGGCAAAAACGCGTGAATTTCGGAAAACTGTCTACCATTTTGGATTCCTTGTTGGACACCAATTGAGGATGAGGATTTTCCTGTTAATCCGAGCCCCGTGGAGCAATTGCCCCTTGAAAGCGCAAAACCGCCCTCAAAACGAGCCACGATCAATTTGGGGGCGGAAACGCGAGAATTTCGGAAAACTGTCTACCTTCTTGGATTCCTTGTGGAAAATCGATTGAGGAGCGGAATTTTCGTGCAAATCCGAGCCCCGTGGAGCAATTGCCCCTTGAAAGCGCAACACCACCCTCAAAACGAGCCAAGAGCAATTAAGGGGCGGAAACGAGTGAATATCGGAAACCCATTGAGGAGGGGGCTTTTCGTGGAAATCCGAGCCCCGTGGAGCAATTGCCCCTTGACAACGCAAAACCGCCCTCAAAACGAGCCACGAGCAATTTGGGGGCAAAAACGTGTGAATTTCGGAAAACTCTCTACCTTTTTGTATTCCTTGTGGGAAACCCATTGAGGAGGGGCCTTTTTGTGGAATTCCAAGCCCCGTGGAGCAATTTCCCCTTGAAAGCGTAAAACAGCCCTCAAAAAGAGCCACGAGCAATTTGGGGGCAAAAACGCGTGAATTTCGGAAAACTGTCTACCATTTTGGATTCCTTGTGGGACACCAATTGAGGACGAGGATTTTCCTGTTAATCCGAGCCCCGTGGAGCAATTGCCCCTTGAAAGGCAACACCGCCCTCAAAACGAGCCACGATCAATTTGGGGGCGGAAACGCGAGAATTTCGGAAAACTGTCTACCTTCTTGGATTCCTTGTGGAAAATCGATTGAGGAGCGGAATTTTCGTGCAAATCCGAGCCCCGTGGAGCAATTGCCCCTTGAAAGCGCAAAACCGCCCTCAAAACGAGCCACGAGCAATTAAGGGGCGGAAACGCGTGAATTTCGGAAAACATGCTACGATTTTGGATTCCTTGTGCGAAACCAATTGAGGAGGAGGATTTTCGTGTTAATCGGAGCCCCGTGGAGCAATTGCCCCTTGAAAGCCCAAAAAAGCCCCCAAAAAGAGCCACGAGCAATTTGGGGGCGGAAACGCGTGAATTTCGGAAAACCCTCTACCATTTTGGATTCCTTGTGGAAAATCGATTGAGGAGGGGGATTTTCATGGAAATCCGAGCCCCGTGGCGCAATTGCCCCTTGAAAGGGCAAAACCGCCCTCAAAACGAGCCACGAGGAATTAGAGAACCGGAAACACGTGAATTTCGGAAAAGCGTCTACCATTAAGGATTCCTTGTGGAAAATTGATTGAGGAGGGGGATTTTTTTAGAAATCCGAGCCCCGTGGAGCAATTGTCCCTTGAAAGCGCAACACCACCGTCAAAACGAGCCAAGAGCAATTAGGAGGCGGAAACGCGTGAATTTCGGAAAACTCCCTACCATTTTGGATTCCTAGTGGGAAACCCATTGAGGAGCGGCTTTTCGTGGAAATCCAAGCCCCGTGGAGCAATTTCCCCTTGAAAGGTAACACTGCCCTCAAAACGAGCCACGATGAATTAGGGGCCGGAAACGCGAAAATTTCGGAAAACTGTCTACCTTCTTGGATTCCTTTTGCAAAATCAATTGAGGAGGGGGATTATCGTGGAAATCCGAGCCACGTGGAGCAATTGTCCCTTGAAAGCGCAACACCACCCTCAAAACGAGCCAAGAGTAATTAGGGGGCGGAAACGTGTGAATTTTGGAAAACTCTCTACCATTTTGGATTCCTTGTGGGAAACCCATTGAGGAGGGGGCTTTTCGTGGAAATCCGAGCCTCGTGGAGCAATTGCCTCTTGAAAGCGCAAAACTGCCCTCAAAACGAGCCACGAAAAATTTGGGGGCAAAAACGCGTGAATTTCAAAAACTCTCTACCTTTTTCGATTCCTTGCGGGAAACCCATTGAGGAGGGGGCTTTTCGTGGAAATCCAAGCCCCGTGGAGCAATTGCTCCTTGAAAGCGTAAAACAGCCCTCAATACGAGAGATCGGTCTTAAAGGTTATCTTTTAAGACCGTATATGTGTATTTATCCGGTCTTAAAAATGAAGCGCCAAACGTTAACTTCGCGCGGAAGCTTTTGTCACTCTCACTGAAGAAACCCTGTTCACGTTGCGAAACCCTTCCTATTCTATTACCTCTCTTCCTCGCCCCGCGTACTGTTAGCCTCTGTTACTCCCTCATTTTCTCAGGCATTCCTCTCTTACTGTCTTGAAAATGAACGGTGAAAACGATTCCACTCGTGTTCTTGAAACTCCAGATACTGGTTTGACTGGTGAGGGTCGGACGAATGAACCCTCTTCATCTCACATTGAGCCTCCTCAGCGCCGTGCACGCCGTGGTAGAAGCGGCACACGAATGATGGAAGTATCCCTTAGTCGGAATTCTGGGACGAAGCTCGAGATTCTTTTTGATGAAAATTTCCAACCTTTCGGTCCTAATAAAAGCACATATACTAGTTTTGTCGGCGCTCTAGTACGCAGTAAGGTTAGCATTTTGACTGATGAGTGGAAAAATGTGGACCAAAAAACAATAAAGGATCCTATGTGGGACACTATCCGGCTTACATTCACCGTCCCTGAGTCTGAGAAGTTGAAAACCTCAACATTGTCTTATTGTGCTGAGCGGTTCAGGAAGTTTAAGACCTTTCTGGCTAACACTTATATTTTTGCCGAGGAGAAGCCTGACCATCAACCCTGGGACAAGTACAAATTTCTTGATAAACAAACTTGTGAGTTTATATATTTAGTTTTGTTTGCACTTTTGTTTGCTTATTAACCTGTGCGGATATGTGAATTGTTATTGTGTACATCTAATCCTGTTAGTTAAATGGTTTGGTGTGTGAATAGAAGTATACATTTGCTGCCTTTGTCCTGCATGAGAGGAGCATGTCCTAGTTCCATGCAAGTCTGATATGTAAACTGTGTAATGGCCATGGTTAGACGTTGCTGTTAGTTAGTAAGTATGTTAACTGTGTAATGGTTTCGGTGCAAGTAGTTAGTTAGTTATTCTAATATGTGTAAGAACCATTTATGATGAATGAATGAATTGACTGAGTTGGCAGCATTTCTGCAACTCCCTTTCCTTTGGTTTTCCCAATTTCTTCTACAATGCTACATCTTCCTTAAGTAAAATGTTGAAACTTGATGAAGTGAATTTGACTAATGTTTGACGTTCATATCAAGCAGAAGTTCTCTAATTTCTGTTAGTGACATGGCTGGAATTCATAATTGATATATAGTTGTTTTCAATCCTGATTCACAGAAAATAAGGGAAAAATATCAGAAGATTGAGAGAAAGAATGATTGCCCACACAGGCTTCTCGCGCGGATATGAAAAGGCCAAAAAGATTTGATGGCAGCCAAACGGAAGAGATTGGAAGATGAAGCTGAATCCAATCCTTCTACGGTAGTTGACCAGCCACCATCTCCAATACGTCGCGAGGAGCCGTGGTTGTATATTCGGCAAAGCCAAGCAGCGCCTACACGAGTGAAAAAACTCGTGTAGTTGCTGAACGAATTGTAAGTATCGATATTGTTATTTTTTACTTACTAAACATGTTTCATCACTAAGCTTCTCGTTATCTGTATCTTATAGGAAGATCTTATAAAGAAAGAGGCAGAGGGATCTTTGCGTCGGACGGGAGGAATGATGTTCTGACCGCTGCGACCGGAAAACCAGATCACTCGGGGCGTGTAAGGGGGATTGGAGGACGGGTAGGCCTAAAGCAATACTTTGGTAAATCCAAACGCCACAGACAAAGTATGGTTACCCGGGAGGAGATGGATTTCCCCTCATCAAGCTTCACCCCCTCCTCAATCTCCATCCCCTCCTCAGGTTCCACCCTCCTCAAGTTCCATCCCCTACCGCTAACTTGACTGCCAAGAAAAAATAAAAGATTTGGTAGCCAAAAAATGGTTTAAAGATAAATCGTGGCCTGTCGATGAAGTAGTAGGCATCCCAAATCCTGAACCGGTTTACTTTGATAATGAAGATGTAGAGACCATGCTGCTTCCTGGAAAGCAGGTTACTAGTCCATGTGTTCAAATATTTATGAAGTAAGTATTTTCTTCCTTGATTACATAATTTAAATGCACCGTTTAGACACACATACATATATACTAATTCCCTGATCGATGTCATTCTTGTAGGTGCATGCACGAGAAACTGGTTCAAGAGGGAAGAATTTCGGATTTTAGACACACATACATATATACTAATACCTAAAATTGTTGCGAGATTCCACGGTTTGTGCTCTGAACGGCCACATAGGCCTTTTGGGCCTTCTTAACTTGAGAAGAACACGAACTTTTCATCGTCTCGAAATTGCGTGGAAACTCACTTACCCTCCATATTTTTCATGAGGATTCCAGAATGCCTAAAATTGTTGCGAGATTCCACCATTTGTTCGTTGAACGGCCACATGGGCCTTTTGGGCTTATTTGAGGTGAGAAGAAAACGAACTTTTTCGTCGCCTGGGAATTGCGTGGAAACTCACCCACCCTCCTCATTTCTCGTGAGGATTCCAGAATACCTAAAATTGTTGCGAGATTCCACGGTTTGTGCTCTGAACGACCACATAGGCCTTTTGGGCCTTCTTGACTTGAGAAGAACACGAACTTTTTCATCGTCTCGGAATTGCGTGGAAACTCACCAACCCGCCTCATTTTTCGTGAGGATTCCAGAATGCCTAAAATTGTTGCGAGATTCCACCGTTTGGGATGTGAACGGCACAAGGGCCCTTTGGGCCTACTTGAAGTGAGAAGAACACGAACTTCTTCATCGTCTCGAATTGCATGGAAACACACCCACCCTCCTCATTTTTCTTGAGGATTCCAGAATACCTAAATTTTTTGCCAGATTCCACCGTTTGGGCCCTGAACTGCCACATGGGCCTTTTCTGCCTTCTTGACTTGAGAAGAACACGAACTTTTTCATCGTCTCGAAATTGCGTGGAAACTCACCGACCCGCGTCATTTTTCGTGAGGATTCCAGAATGCCTAAAATTGTTGCGAGATTCCACCATTTGTTCGTTGAACGGCCACATGGGCCTTTTGGGCTTATTTGAGGTGAGAAGAAAACGAACTTTTTCATCGCCTCGGAATTGCGTGGAAACTCACCCACCCTCCTCATTTCTCGTGAGGATTCCAGAATACCTAAAATTGTTGCGAGATTCCACGGTTTGTGCTCTGAACGGCCACATAGGCCTTTTGGGCCTTCTTAACTTGAGAAGAACACGAACTTTTTCATCGTCTCGAAATTGCGTGGAAACTCACCAACCCTCGTCATTTTTCGTGAGGATTCCAGAATGCCTAAAATTGTTGCGAGATTCCACCATTTGTTCGTTGAACGGCCACATGGGCCTTTTGGGCTTATTTGAGGTGAGAAGAAAACGAACTTTTTCATCGCCTGGGAATTGCGTGGAAACTCACCCACCCTCCTCATTTCTCGTGAGGATTCCAGAATACCTAAAATTGTTGCGAGATTCCATGGTTTGTGCTCTGAACGACCACATAGGCCTTTTGGGCCTTCTTGACTTGAGAAGAACACGAACTTTTTCATCGTCTCGGAATTGCGTGGAAACTCACCAACCCGCCTCATTTTTCGTGAGGATTCCAGAATGCCTAAAATTGTTGCGAGATTCCACCGTTTGGGATGTGAACGGCACAAGGGCCTTTTGGGCCTACTTGAAGTGAGAAGAACACGAACTTCTTCATCGTCTCAGAATTGCATGGAAACACACCCACCCTCCTCATTTTTCTTGAGGATTCCAGAATACCTAAATTTTTTGCCAGATTCCACCGTTTGGGCCCTGAACTGCCACATGGGCCTTTTCTGCCTTCTTGACTTGAGAAGAACACGAACTTTTTCATCGTCTCGAAATTGCGTGGAAACTCACCCACCCTCGTCATTTTTCGTGAGGATTTCAGAATGCCTAAAATTGTTGCGAGATTCCACCATTTGTTCGTTGAACGGCCACATGGGCCTTTTGGGCTTATATGAGGTGAGAAGAAAACGAACTTTTTCATCGCCTCGGAATTGCGTGGAAACTCACCCACCCTCCTCATTTCTCGTGAGGATTCCAGAATACCTAAAATTGTTGCGAGATTCCACGGTTTGTGCTCTGAACGGCCACATAGGCCTTTTGGGCCTTCTTGACGTGAGAAGAACACGAACTTTTTCATCGTCTCGGAATTGCGTGGAAACTCACCAACCCTCCTCATTTTTCGTGAGGATTTCAGAAGAGTAAATACCCTTTTTGGTCCCTGGAAAAAACATGGATGCCCTTTTTGGTCGCTGAAAAAAATAAGTCACTTTTAGTCCCTAAAATGGAAAAATAAGGTCCCTTTTAGTCCTTTTGATCATTTTTTTTGCACATTTAATCCCTCAGAAATTCCCAAAAGGGTCCTTTTTAGTCCCTAAAAAGGACCAAAATGACATTTTTTATACTCAGGGACCAAAAAGGGTCAAATGTGTTTTTCCAAGGACCAAAAAGGGTATTTACTCTTTTCAGAATGCCAAAAATTGTTGCGAGATTCCACCGTTTGTGCCACATGGGCCTTTTGGGCCTACTTGATGTGAGAAGAACACGAACTTTTTCATCGTCTCGGAATTGCGTGGAAAATCACCAACCCTCCTCATTTTTCGTGAGGATTCCAGATTGCCTAAAAATGTTGCGAGATTCCACCGTTTCGGCCGTGAACGGCCACATGGCCTTTTTGACCAACTTGAAATGAGAAGAACACGAACTTTTTCATCGTCTCATAATTGCTTGGAAACTCACCCACCCTCCTCATTTTTCGTGAGGATTCCAGAATACCTAAATTTGTTGCGAGATTCCACTGTTTGGGCACTGAACGGCCACATGGGCCTTTTCTGCATTCTTGACTTGAGAAGAACACGAACTTTTTCATCGTCTCGAAATTACGTGCAAACTCACCCACCCTCCTCATTTCTCGTAAGGATTCCAGAATACATAAAAGTGTTGCGAGATTCCACCGTTTGAGCTCTGAACGGCCACATCGGCCTTTTATGCCTTCTTGACTTGAGAAGAACACGAACTTTTTCATTGTCTCGGAATTGCGTGGAAATACCCACCCTCCTCATTTTTCATGAGGATTCCAGAATGCCTAAAATTGTTGCGAGATTCAACCGTCTGGGCTTTGAACGGCCACATGGGCCTTTTGGGCTTATTTGAGATGAGAAGAACACGAACTTTTTCATCGTCTCAGATTGTATTGAGATTCACTCGTTTGTGCGTTGAACGGCCACATGGGCCTTTTGGGCCTACTTGAAGTGAGAAGATCACGAACTTGTTCATCGTCTCGGAATTGTGTGGAAACTCACCCACCCTCCTCATTTTTCTTGAGGATTCCAGAAAGCCTAAAATTGTTGTGAGATTCCACCGTTTGGGCTGTGAATGGCCACATGGGCCTTTTGGGCCTACTTGAAGTGAGAAGAACACAAACTTTTTCATCGTCCCGGAATTGTGTGGAAACTCACCCACCCTCCTCATTTTTCTTGAGGATTCCAGAATGCCTAAAACTGTTGCGAGATTCCACCGTTTGTGCGTTGAACGGCTACATGGGTCTTTCGGGGCTTATTTGAGGTGAGAAGAACACGAACTTTTTCATCGTCTCAGAATTGCGTGGAAACTCACCCACCCTCCTCATTTCTCGTAAGGATTCCAGAATACCTAAAAGTGTTGCGAGATTCCACCGTTTGTGCTCTGAACGGCAACATCGGACTTTTGGGCCTTCTTGACTTGAGAAGAACACGAACTTTTTCATCGTCTCGGAATTGCGTGAAAATACCCACCCTCCTCATTTTTCATGAGGATTCCAGAATGCCTAAAATTGTTGCGAGATTCAACCGTTTGGGCTTTGAACGGCCACATGGGCCTTTTGGACTTATTTGAGGTGAGAAGAACACAAACTTTTTCATCGTCTCAGAATTGTATGGAAACTCACCCACCCTCCTCATTTTTCATGAGGATTCCAGAATGCCTAAAATTGTCTCGAGATTCACTCGTTTGTGCGTTGAACGGCCACATGGGCATTTTGGGCCTACTTGAAGTGAGAAGATCACGAACTTGTTCATCGTCTCGGAATTTCGTGGAAACTCACCCACCCTCCTCATTTTTCTTGAGGATTCCAGAATGCCTAAAATCGTTGCGAGATTCACTAGTTTGTGCGTTGAACGGCCACATAGGCCTTTTGGGCCTACTTGAAGTGAGAAGAACAGGAACTTGTTCATCGTCTCGGAATTGTGTGGAAACTCACCTACCCTCCTCATTTTTCTTGAGAATTCCAGAAAGCCTAAAATTGTTGCAAGATTCAACCGTTTGGGCCGTGAACGGCCACATGGGCCTTTTGAGCGTACTTGAAGTGAGAAGAACACGAACTTTTTCATCGTCTCAGAATTTCGTGGAAACTCACCCACCCTCCTCATTTTTCTTGAGGATTCCAGAATGCCTAAAATCGTTGCGAGATTCAACCATTTGGGCGTTGAACGGCCACATGGACCTTTTGGGCCTACTTGAGGTGAGAAGAACACGAACTTTTTCATCGTCTCGGAATTGCGTGGAAACTCACCCACCCTCCTCGTTTTCATGAGTATTCCAGAATGCCTAAAATTGTTGCGAGATTCCACCGTTTGTGCGTTGAACGGCCGAATGGGCCTTTTGGGCCTACTTGAGGTGAGAAGAACACAAACTTTTTCATCGTCTCGGAATTGCTTGGAAACTCACCCACCCTCCTCATTTTTCTTGAGAATTCCAGAAAGCCTAAAATTGTTCCAAGATTCAACCGTTTGGGCCGTGAACGGCCACATGGGCCTTTTGAGCCTACTTGAAGTGAGAAGAACACGAACTTTTTCATCGTCTCGTAATTGTGTGGAAACTCACCCACCTTCCTCATTTTCATGAGGATTCCAGAATGGCTAAAATTGTTGCGAGATTCCACCGTTTGTGCGTTGAACGGCTACATGGGTCTTTCGGGCTTATTTGAGGTGAGAAGAACACGAACTTTTTCATCGTCTCGGAATTGCGTGGAAATTCACCCACCCTCCTCATTTCTCGTAAGGATTCCAGAATAATTAAAATTGTTGCGAGATTCCACCGTTTGTGCTCTGAACGGCCACATAGGCCTTTTGGGCCTTCTTGACTTGAGAAGAAAACGAACTTTTTCAACGTCTCGGAATTGCGTGGAAACTAACCAACCGTGCTCATTTTTCGTGAGGATTCCAGAGTGCCTAAAATTGTCGCGAGATTCACTCGTTTGTGCGTTGAACGGCAACATAGGCCTTGTGGGCCTACTTGAAGTGAGAAGAACAGGAACTTGTTCATCGTCTCGGAATTGTGTGGAAACTCACCCACCCTCCTCATTCTTCTTGAGAATTCCAGAAAGCCTAAAATTGTTTCAAGATTCAACCGTTTGGGCCGTGAACGGCCACATGGGCCTTTTGAGCCTACTTGAAATGAGAAGAACACTAACTTTTTCATCGTCTCGGAATTTCGTGGAAACTCACCCACCCTCCTCATTTTTCTTGAGGATTCCAGAATGCCTAAAATCGTTGCGAGATTCACTCGTTTGTGCGTTGAACGGCCACATAGGCCTTTTGGGCCTACTTGAAGTGAGAAGAACAGGAACTTGTTCATCGTCTCGGAATTGTGTGGAAACTCACCCACCCTCCTCATTCTTCTTGAGAATTCCAGAAAGCCTAAAATTGTTGCAAGATTCAACCGTTTGGGCCGTGAACGGCCACATGGGCCTTTTGAGCGTACTTGAAGTGAGAAGAACACGAACTTTTTCATCGTCTCAGAATTTCGTGGAAACTCACCCACCCTCCTCATTTTTCTTGAGGATTCCAGAATGCCTAAAATCGTTGCGAGATTCAACCATTTGGGCGTTGAACGGCCACATGGACCTTTTGGGCCTACTTGAGGTAAGAAGAACACGAACTTTTTCATCGTCTCGGAATTGTGTGGAAACTCACCCACCCTCCTCATTTTCATGAGGATTCCAGAATGCCTAAAATTGTTGCGAGATTCCACCGTTTGTGCGTTGAACGGCTACATGGGTCTTTCGAGCTTATTTGAGGTGAGAAGAACACGAACTTTTTCATCGTCTCGGAATTGCGTGGAAACTCACCAACCCTCCTCATTTTTCGTGAGGATTCCAGAATGCGTAAAACTGTTGCGAGATTCAACTGTTTGGGCGTTGAACGTCCACATGGGCCTTTTGGGCCTACTTGAGGTGAGAAGAACACGAACTTTTTCATCGTCTCGGAATTGCGTACAAACTCACCAACCCTCCTCATTTTTCATGAGGATTCCAAAGATCTAAAATTGTTGCGAGATTCAACCGTTTGGGCGTTGAACGACAACATGGGCCTTTTGGGCTTATTTGAGGTGAGAAGAACACGAACTTTTTCATCGTCTCAGAATTGTATGGAAACTCATACACCCTCCTCATTTTTCATGAGGATTCCAGAATGCCTAAAATTGTTGCGATAATCCACCGTTTGTTCGTTGAACGGCTACATGGGTCTTTCGGGCTTATTTGAGGTGAAAAGAACACGAACTTTTTCATCGTCTCGGAATTGCGTGGAAACTCACCCACTATCCTCATTTTTCATGAGGAATCCAGAATTCCTAAAATTGTTGCGAGATTCAACCCTTTGGGCCTTGAACGGCCACATTGGCCTTTTGGGCCTACTTGAGGTGAGAAGAACACGAACTTTTTCATCGTCTCAGAATTGCGTGGAAACTCACCCACCCTCCTCATTTTTCATGAGGAATCCAGAATGCCAAAAATTGTTGCGAGATTCCGCTGTTTGGGATGTGAACGGCACATGGGCCTTTTGGGCCTACTTGAAGTGAGAAGAACACGAACTTTTTCATCGTCTCGGAATTGCGTGGAAACTCACCCACCCTCCTCATTTTTCGTGAGGATTCCAGAATACCTAAATTTGTTGCGAGATTCCACCGTTTGGGCCCTGAACGGCCACATGGGCCTTTTCTGCTTTCTTGACTTGAGAAGAACATGAACTTTTTCATCGTCTCGAAATTGCGTGGAAACTCACCAACCCTCGTCATTTTTCGTGAGGATTCCAGAATGCCTAAAACTGTTGCGAGATTCCACCATTTGTTCGTTGAACGGCCACATGGGCCTTTTGGGCTTATTTGAGGTGAGAAGAAAACGAACTTTTTCATCGCCTCGGAATTGCGTGGAAACTCACCCACCCTCTTCATTTCTCGTGAGGATTCCAGAATACCTAAAATTGTTGCGAGATTCCACCGTTTGGGCCCTGAACGGCCACATGGGCCTTTTGTGGCTTCTTGACTTGAGAAGAACACGTACTTGTTCATCGTCTCGAAATTGCGTGGAAACTTGCCAACCCCCTCATTTTTCGTGAGGATTCCAGAATGCCTAAAATTGTTGCGATATTCCACCGTTTGTGCCACATGGGCCTTTTGGGCCTACTTAACGTGAGAAGAACTCGAACTTTTTCATCGTCTCGGAATTGCATGAAACTCACCAACCCTCCTCATTTTTCGTTAGGATTCCAGATTGCCCAAAATTGTTGCGAGATTCCACCGTTTGGGCCGTGAACGGCCACATGGCCTTTTTGGCCAACTTGAAATGAGAAGAACACGAACTTTTTCATCGTCTCGGAATTGCGTGGAAACTCACCCACCCTCCTCATTTCTCGTAAGGATTCCAGAATACCTAAAAGTGTTGCGAGATTCCACCGTTTGTGCTCTGAACGGCCACAAAGGCCTTTTGGGCCTTCTTGACTTGAGAAGAACACGAACTTTTACATCGTCTCGGAATTGCGTGGAAACTCACCCACCCTCCTCATTTTTCATGAGGATTCCAGAATGCCTAAAATTGTTGCGAGATTCCACCGTTTGTGCGTTGAACGGCTACATGGGTCATTGTGGCAAATGAAGAACCTTAGCATCTAAATAGAGCTCACACCATTCCTCATTTGCAAAAATCCGGTCAAGTCTAGCTTCCATATTTCCTCTCTTCCAAAAAAATGTAGGTCCATCAAAGCCCAAATCAACCAAATTCATGTCCTCAACCCATCTAGAAAATTCACTATCCGAGGGAAGCTTCGAAGACGCACAAGAACGCCTCTCCATTGCAAAAATAGTAGCATTAAAATCACCACCGACACACCATGGTCCTTGAACATTATCTTTAATCCGGAAAATCCACAATATGCGCCGAGACACCTTATTTGGGCTTGCATACACCACTGTTAAGTATCATGTGTGCCGATTATTATGTTCAATCCTTAAATGCATAAATTGTTTATGTTTCTCCACTACCTCAATCTATACCCTTCTGCAGCAGTAAAGGAATAATTAGAGAAACTCATTTTACTAGTACACTGATTAGTCTTCGTCTCGTCCGAACGTGTTTCCAAAATAGCCAAGAAATCCAACTTGTATTGTTTTTTAAGCTCACGTACAAGGCTAGGAAATGACTTCTAGCCTGTACCCCGAGAATTCCATATCATACAAGTCATAAAGACTGATTGGTAGTCTTAGGGGTCAAACCACATCCCCTAGAAAATTTCATATCTGTCCTTGCCTCATCCGTACCTTCCATTTCCAAATCTGCAATATTAACTCCCACCAGTCCAGCTCCTGTATCCGCAAAAAGGGCGTTTTCCTTGTGGGAAACAAATACCTCAGGTGACGTCATCACAGGATCCATGTCATTATTAGGAATAATGGTGCCATTAATATTGTGAGGGATGGCGTGATTTGTGGAATCAGCAGCATTGGGAGATTGATTTGAAAGTGGAGAAAAAGCATTTGTCACCTCCAAAAGGGTCCCATTTCTTTCATTATATTTCCCCTTTGACCGTCCTCCTTCATTATTTTCCTTTCCAAAAGTATTTGTCTTTACTTCCTTCTTTCTTTTGGACCCCACCACAACCCATTCCTTTGACTTTCCCAAATCCCTTGAATTATGCTCACCCTTATCCATCACAGCCGAGACCTCCGATTTCCCCATTAATTCTCCCACTTTCTTTCTTGGCTCTCCTTGATTTGAAGCCCCCTTCTTCACTCCTTGATCCGTTGCCAAACCTCCTCCTTTCATACCCACAGATCTCGTTAACCCATAACTACCTTTCCTCAAATCCCGGCTAAAAATCATCTGAGGCCCCAAATGGATGTACCCACCGGTCCTGCTGTCAACAGAAGTGCAGGTCTGCGGCACCGTCATTCGAGCTTCCTCAATGTCCGTCAGCGCCGTCGGACGCACACCGTGCTTCTGGTTTTCACCTCCACAAGGGCCACCATCAGTTGCCGTCGCCTCTAGATGAACACCCGATCGTGATTTGGTGGTTCTACGATCGGCCTTTGCCTTTACCTTTACTGTCGCAGGTTCGCCTTCCTCACCCATGGCCTTTTCTGTATTCCCACTCAAATCCTCTTCCATACCCGAACTGTTAGATGCCCTGCTTGGTCGATCCTGCTCCTTATTTTGAACCCCCACACGCTGCTGTGACACGTGTAATTTCTCCACATTTGACAGATTAGGGCACTGCTCTTGAACATGCCCATATAACCCACAATCAAAACAAACCAAATGCAATCCTTCATAGACAAGTTGTTTAGCCTCTCCAAACGTTGTAAAGGCCGGTAATAAAGGTTTTTGGAGCTCCACTTCAACACAAATCCGTGCAAACTCACTTTTATCATAGACTGATTTAGATCGATCAATTTTGATTATCTTCCCTATCATATTCCCAATAAGACCGAGCGATTCAACCGTACAAAACTCCATTGGTAAATCCGGTATTCGAACCCACACTGCTATCTTCCTCTGACAGTCTGCTTTCCTAGGATTAAAATTCGGCCTCCACCTTTGGACAAGGAGGTAATGGTCATCAATCATCCAGGGACCTTCATGGTAAGCGTAATCACGATCTTCATTGCTTGAAAACGAGACAATGTAATAATCATTATGTTGGGATCCGTACACGCAACGGAAGGAATCTTATCCATTAAATGAGACATATAGTTTTAGATGAACTGTCAACACTTTCAACTTCAACACAATTGTTAGAAGTATAAATAGAAGAGTAAATACCCTTTTTGGTCCCTGGAAAAACACGCTCTACCCATTTTGGTCTCTGAGTAAAAAAAATGTCATTTTGGTCATTTTTAGGGACTAAAAATGATTTTTTGGGAATTTGTGAGGGATTAAAATGCCCACAAAAAATGACTAAAAGGACTAAAAGGGGCCTTTTTTTTACTGTTTAAGGACTAAAAATGACATTTTTTTTACTCAGGGACCAAAATGGGTAGCGCGTGTTATTTCAGGGACCAAAAAGGGTATTTACTCTAAATAGAATCAAGAGTATCCCAAATTTCTTTAGCACTAGAGCAACATCTGATTTTCTCAAAATCTTTTTCGGTTAAAGACCTATATAATATGTTCATTGCTCTAATGTTCAATGAAAACATTTTCATATCTAATTCTGTCCAATCCTTTCTTGGAGTAAAGTCAAAAATGTTTGTAAAGACTTTCCACATATCAAAATCAGTTGTTTTGATAAAACTAGTCATTCTAGCTTTCCAAAACCAAAAATCAATATCTTTGAAAAGTGGTGGAATGGTAAAGTTAAAACCTTTCAAAAACGAGTAGCCCTCAAAATTAGTCATTTGAAAAAAAAAAACTCTTGAGACTGTTAAGTCCTTTAAACAAGAGCCAGGCTCTGATACCAAATGTAAATGGAGCTTGAATCACCAAGAGGGGGGTGAATTGGGGATTCTAAAAAATTCTTTTCGAATACTCTGTTTTTCGGATATGAAATAGAAGTAAAACAGAGTAAGGGAAGAATAGCAAGACACAGTTCTGGGCTTGGCATTTAATGTTCTGACTTGCTTTTTGCTTTAATTCAAATCTTCATTTAATCCTGTCTAAATCATCTGAAACTCACTAACAAACTGATTAAACATAGTTAGGAGTAGTAATGAATGATGATATATGGTATTGAGGTCAAACAGGAAGATTTGGCAAAATCATTCAGTTCGAAATTCAAACTTCGCGATGGAAACTCGAGTTGGTTCTTCCAAACTCGAGTTTTCTCGTTCCAGTGAACTTTTAACAAAAGAGCTAAACTCGGGTTTTCAAGATGAACTCGAGTTTTCTATTTACAGAGACAAACATTGCGATTTGGCATTTTGGACATGGTTGGTGAATAGTGCAAAACTCGAGTCATTAAGTGACTAACTTGAGTTTTGGACTCTTAATGAAAAATCAAGTTCTAGTCCAAAATCTCAAAACTAGAGTTTCCAAAACACAACTCGAGTTTTCAAAAGTTCAAATCTTACTGAGCTCTCTGTCTGCTCGAAACTCGAGTTTTCAAAACCTAACTCGAGTTTTCATTTATTTTGAAAACTTTGGAAACGTCTCTGTAAGATCAAAACTTGAGTTTTGAAACCAAAACTTGAGTTTTCTCTTTTAATGAGAAAACATTGAAAGACTTTATCTAAGTGAGGCATAGTGTTTTCGCAAGGTTGGATTTTGAGTAAATTTCTTTCAAGATACAAAACTCGAGTTTTATATCTTAACTCGAGTTTTCATGAACATTGAAAACTTATTAAAAATCCTTTGAAAAGCTCAACTCGAGTTTCCCATGGAAACTGGAGTTTTGGATTCTTTGAAAATCTTGGTTGCTCTGTATGACCAAAACTCGAGTTTTCAAACTATAACTCGAGTTTGCTTTGTTCAGCTAAAAACTTGAAGGCTTTCTGTATGGTCAAAACTCGAGTTTTAAAACATAACTCGAGTTTTCACATCTTAGCAAAATTTCAAGCATTTTACTGTCAGGCCAAAACTCGAGTTTTCAACCAAAACTCGAGTTTGCCTTTGACAGTAAGTTTTCAACTTACAAAGACAAACTTCTCTTGTGTTTACAATTGTCTGTTATCATCAAAACCAATTTGAGAACTAACACATACTCATCAAAGTCATACCAGTCTTATTTCATCTTTGCTCCCGCATAGATGACCGACCAGGGACATTTAGGACAATCTATATTATATGTCCAAGGATACAGTTATCATAACAAACATGCAAATAATATGATAATAAAAGGAGAAATACTTTAAATATTGATAACATTTAAAGTACAATGATCTACCCCTAGGGCATAATTTCCAACAGACTCCCACTTGCACTAGGTGCAATCATTAATTACTCTAATTCCCATTGTCCTAACATGACGCTCATGGTTTACTTGTGCAAGCGGCTTAGTAAGAGGATCAGCAACATTGTCTTCTCCTGGTGTATGTGTTTGGTCCTTTAATGTGACCTAGGCTCCTTGGTGTGTGCAATAGCGCCGCTATTGTTCACAAAGAAAGTCTATTGGATTTGAGATGGTAGGAACCATCCCTAGTTCAGTAATGAACTTTCTAATCCAAACGGCCTTAGCTGCATCAAATGCTACTATATACTCAGCTTCTATTGTAGAATAAGCTACAATGCTATGCTCAGAACACTTCCAGCTTATCGCACCACCATTCAAAATGAACACATATCCAGATTGCGATCTCTGATCATCTTGGTCAGTTTGGAAACTTGCATCTGTGTAACCTGTCACACAGAGCTCATCTTCCAATCCACCATATACCAAGAATAAGTCCTTAGTCCTTCTTAAGTACTTTAGGATATTCTTGACAGCAGTCCAGTGATTCTCACCGGGATCTTGTTGATATCTGCTGGTCATGCTTAAGGAAAATGAGACATCCGATCGAGTACATAACATGGCATACATGATAGATCCAATAGCAGAGGCATATGGAATTTTACCCATGCGGTCTCTTTGATCAGGTGTACGAGGACACTGGTCCTTACTGAGATGGGTGCCATGAGACATGGGCATGTAACCCCTTTTAGAATCCTGCATACTGAACCTATGCAGTATCTTGTCTATGTATGTACTCTGACTTAGGCCTATCAGCCTCTTGGATCTATCTCTATAGATCCTGATCCCTAGGATGTAAGTGGCTTCGCCTAAATCTTTCATTGAGAAAGACTTTCCTAACCAAGACTTAACACTCTGCAAGGTAGGAATGTCATTCCCTATGAGTAGGATGTCATCAACATAAAGCACTAGAAATACAATTGTGCTCCCACTGACCTTCTTGTAAACCCAAGGTTCATCGATGTTTTGAATGAATCCAAACTCTTTGACTACTTCATCAAAACGATGATTCCAGCTCCGAGATGCTTGCTTCAATCCATAAATGGACCTTTGAAGTTTGCATACTTTACCAGAATCCTCTGGACACACAAAGCCTTCAGGTTGTGTCATGTACACATCAGAGTTTGGTCCCACCACGGCTTCTCGATAGGTAGTTGGCTCATTCTGCTCGATGAGCAAAACATCACGACTTCCAGTAATTAGAAATCCATATCTCTGAGGCTGTAGCCGTGATCTATCGGACCTTCGTGGGCCTTGTGTTACTTGAGCAGGCTCAAGCAACTTGTTGTGAGTCTTCTCCGTTTTCCATCTCGTGGTTCTACGTTGTCTTGTGGCTCTCGAACTTCTTCGAGGTACACCTTGCTCCCACTGGTTTCTTTTAGAGATAAACTCTTTTTCCAAAAAGATACCATTTCGGATAATAAACACTTTATTATCAGTAGGGATATAGACATAGTATCCTTTAGTTTCCTTAGGATACCCCACAAAAAGGCATTTTGAGGATCTGGATGATAATTTATCAAAGGCTTGTTGTTTAACTAAACCTCACATCCCCAAATTTTAAGAAATGACAAATTGGGTTTCTTCCCAATCCATATCTCATATGGTGTCTCTTCAACTGCCTTTGATGGAACACGATTTAGTGTGAACGCAGCTGTTTCTAGGGCATAGCCCCAAAAGGAAGGTGGAAGATCTGTTTGACTCATCATAGATCGAACCATATCTAATAGAGTTCGATTCCTCCGTTCAGAAACATCATTCCATTGTGGTGTTCCAGGAGGAGTCAGTTGTGAGATGATCTCACAACTCCTAAGATGGTCAATGAACTCTTGGCTCAAATATTCGCCACCCCGATCTGATCGAAGTGCTTTAATTGTTTTACCAAGTTGGTTTTGCACTTCACTCTGGAATGTTATGAACATTTCAAAAGATTCAGACTTATGTTTCATTAGATAGATATATCCATATCTACTAAAATCATCTATAAATGTAATGAAGTACATATAACCTCCTCGCGATGTATTCATTGGTCCACACACATCAGTATGTATGAGGCCCAATAAATCAGTGGCCCTCTCACTATACCCGAGTAAAGGTGTCTTTGTCATCTTTCCCAATAAACAAGACTCACATGTATCAAATGATTCAAAATCAAATGAGTTAAGAAATTCATCTTGATGGAGTTTTGAAATGCGTTTCTCATTTATATGGCCTAGACGACAGTGCCATACGTAGGTCGGATTCAAATCATTTGACTTGATCCTTTTAGCAGTTATGTCATAGATATGTTCATTCAATTTTCAACTGTCCTTAAGATCCTGCACATTTATACAAATGTGAGAACCACATGCAGTATCTAATACCCATGTTGAGGAAGTAGAAAAGTGAATATCTATGACATAGATACGTGAAGCGATAGCCCCGCTATCCTTCTTGTTCTTTTCAGATCTTCGATGTAGAGTTTGCAATTCCTCTTCCAATGACCAAGTTCATTGTAGAAGAAGCAGACCCCATCCTTCAGAGGTTTTGCCTTCTTGGCTTTCGGTTTCATACCCCTTGAACCAACAAAACAGTGTTGGGCTTCTCCTTAATGCTCTGCTCAACTGTTTTGAGCATCCCATGCAATTCAGAAATTGATTCCTCCATGTTGTTCATGTTGTAATCCATGACAAAGTTATCATAACTTCCTAGGAGTGAGTTCAAGATCATATCTGTAGCTAACTCCTGGGACATGGGAATCTAAGCCTCTTGCCTTGCCTGTTGCTGGAACATTTCCATAGGATGAAAAATCATCTCAGAGGTTTCCACAAGTTCTAGATCTCTATGTAGATATGGAACCATAGTGGCAGGCATCAGGCATCCTACATCCATAGAGTCATCGTGATGCTTCAAGTAAGCATCTTTGTGAACTCTTGGAGCATTGGCTGCAGGCTTGTAAGGAATGGGTTGATTTATGAGATACTCATTTCTTTCATGTTTAGGATCAACGCTTAAGTTCCCAAACATGTCAAGAAAGTTTGTCTCATCGAGTTCGTCCTTCTTAAGGACTGATCGCATTGATGGTGTTGCAGTATTACTAGACGATATGATTCTACAACTAAAAGATATGCAAAGTTGATTAATAATCTCCCACTGAATTAACAACCCTCATTTATAATTAGTGGGCTAAGATCCATATTTGGTTTAAATTTAAGTCCGCTTTGGCAGGACGCTTAAAAATCAAGTTATTTAGGTAGGCAACCTCTTTGCCAATTACATCACATGTAACTCTTAGATCTTTATGGGATTCTATCATCATATGACCCGGCATGTTTAATCCCATCTAATGCATTGAGATCCAAAACCATTTTGATAATCTCAATTAAGTCAAGACAATATGAATGTTGAGTATCACCATTACCCACACTTGTCTCACCAAGATAACTCAAGTGCATCCACTTTGGTGGAACATACAAATGGGTGATCTAGGTTTTGACAAGTATTCATTAATTGGCGGCATTACGACTTAAGATTTTATTTAGAGGGTATATTTGATATAATCTAATTAATCCTATTAATTTTACTTATATGAATGCAATAACGATTGTATCTCATATAAACTCTAAATTAATCATGCAGTGATCAAATCAAAACATAATTAACAAACCGTGACACAACATGGCTCATCTAACCTATAATCCTCTCAAGCCAATGAGGGGACTTCTCTAAATAATAAAAGGAGAAATACATCAAGAGAAACCTCATTTAACATTGAGGGAGTGAGATGAGAAGAGAATGTACATCAAGAATATTTAGAGAGAGGCATGGCTCGCAGGCCATATTTAAATAATACAACACTTGTAAATTCTAGAGCCATGTTGTTCACCATACCCAAACAACTTTGAATAATTAATCACAACAAATATTAATTCATACAATATGAAAGAAAATATCATGATTAAATTATCGAGTTAATTAAATTCATATCTTAATTGATTGATCGCATTTAATATGATGAATCATATTCATATCTTGATTGATTGATTGAATTTTAATATGATGAATCATATTCATATCTTGATTGATTGATTGAATTTTAATAAGATGAATCATATTCATATCTTGATTGATTGGAGTTGACTACTTCTCAACCAAGTTATATTAAATTCACATCTACGAACAATCAGCCGGGGTCCCTACGGCGGTCCCGCTAGTCGGTTAGCGGGCGGGGTCAAGGAAAAAAAACGTGATTTTTCGAAATTAATTTCTAAAATTAATTTCAAAATAACATGTTGTTTTCGAAATTTGTTTCTAGGAAAAAAAACGTGATTTTCGAAATTAATTTCTAAAATTTCAAACCCCATAGATCCTGAACGATTCAGAACGTCCGACCTCAGTGTGATCCTGAACGATTCAGAACCACGCGTACCCATAGGAGAATACGTTTTAAATCATACATGATTCGGTAAACATATATCAATTTAAACGCATCAA
Source organism: Acacia pycnantha (assembly GCA_025563575.1). NCBI lineage: Eukaryota > Viridiplantae > Streptophyta > Magnoliopsida > Fabales > Fabaceae > Acacia > Acacia pycnantha. The sequence continues at coordinate 2,302,273 of JAMWYP010000099.1, read as the reverse complement.
CGATTCGGTTTTAGACATATATACATCGCATGTATAATCGGTTCTAAACATATATCGATCTCAACGCATATAGGATTCGGTTATTGCATATATATCACATATATTCGCACATAGAAAACCCAATCTAAACGCACGGTTGACCTGGCTCTGATACCACTGTTGGGATCCGTACACGCAGCGGAAGGAATCTTATCCATTAAAATTTTACGAATCCCTAAAGATGATCTATCAACGGCGTTTAGATCAAGGTTCGTTAGAGAAACCGTACCTATACGAGCTGGTATGCGTCCTTTGCAAACACGTGGGCTAACACCTTCTTGTTCGACCTTTGCAAACACGTGGGCTAACACCTTCTTGTTCGATCAATCTCTAGGAGCCGACTCTATGAATCCACTCCCTCTACCGGTATCCACACCGAACAGCTCTCCAACACGTACGCCAGCGTGCTAGCGCCTTCTTACTTTGTGTCTCTCATTTTTCTCTCTAGGATTTCTTTTGAGGCTTGTTAGTTCATCCTTATAATACGACTTAGATCAATATCTATTTATAGAGTTTCTAAAACCTTAATTGAGCCGTATTAAAATATTCAAGACTAATATCAATTAGTCCTTAGATCTAATCTAATCTATTTAATTAATCCATATTAAAAGCCTGCTGATTTAATTTATTTCTATAAATCAAATCTGAGATATGATATATATATCTATTTAATTAAATTTGAGATACTATATCTCAACTCAATTAAATATGAGATACCACATCTTTATTCGAAAATCAAATTTGAGATATGATATATATCTATTTAATTAAATCTGAGATACTATATCTCAACTCAATTAAATATGAGATACCACATCTTTATTCGGAAATCAAATATGAGATATCGTTTGAGCAAAAAAAAAAAAATCTGAGATATGATATATATCTATTTAATTAAAACTGAGATACTATATCTCAACTCAATTAAATATGAGATACTACATCTTTATTTGAAAATCAAATTTGAGATACAATATCTCTATTTGTTTTAAATATTTAATTTATCAAATAAATTAAATGTAAAACAAATATTATATAATAATATCATTATTAAATAATATTATTATTATTTAATTTTGAAATTATGTATATATATACACACACACATATATCCATCCTAGATTAAATGTTGTATTCGTTAGATCTTAGACATATCTAAGATTCAATGAATCTGGACACTATTGCTCGTGTTGGGTTATTCTTGTGTGTGACCACAGAGGCCCACATGAGATTGGCGGTGGACCAATATTGTACCGACCCACAAGTCGCAAGCGGCCTCTAGCAAGACATTGCGACTACCCAATTCATATGGGGATCGATGATACGATACAACCTATCATACAACCATGTCACGTCCCTTTTGTCACGCGATAACTTGGTCAAGGATGAGGCATGGATAATGTCAACTTCCTGTTCTTAACCATTACTTTCTCGATTCTTGAGTAGTCTAACAATTGAAATGGAAATTCCTTTCCATTGTAGTATGGCCATACATTTCTCAGACTCACTCATCGAGGGGCCCAGTATTATCTCTCTACAAATGTGAGGGACAAATTTCATCTTGATCATTCACATTCCTCTGCATGAAAACCACTGATTCCAATCCAAGCCTTTATCATCACCCGATCAAAGGTGACTTTTGGCTAGGTCAAAGATCAGCGACTCTCATGTAGGAATCCATGATGATCTCAGGTCAAAGGGCGTTGTGACGCGGTTATACATGAGATAAGCTTATGACTAAATCCATGCAGCTTTCTCATAGTGGGTCAATCCAAAGACCTTGTACTCTTACAAGTGCCTATGACTTTGATTCGTATCTCCATACTCATCGTAGTCATACCAGTCTTATTTCATCTTTGCTCCCGCATAGATGACCAGACCGAGACATTTAGGACAATCTATATGATATATCCAAGGATACAGTTATCATAACAAACATGCAAATAATATGATAACAAAAGGAGAAATACTTTATATATTGATAACGTTTAAAGTACAATGATCTGCCCCTAGGGCATAATTTCCAACACATTACTCAAAGGAATAACCTTCAACGGCTGTTTCAGCTTCCACATTCTCCGCACTCGGTCGATAAGCACATGTTTCGAGATTGACAAACCCAACACCTTGATGATGAGTGAGTTCATCCAAGGCTTACACCACGCTGTGTATTGTTCCGACGTTACAGATAAGACTGGATACGTACTTTTTGGCACCTCCCCCATATCATCATCACTCACATTTTCGGCATCACCACCAACCTCAGTCTCAAACTTAGCATTGTTATTTGCAAAAAAAAAAAAAAAAAACCCCACCACCCGCTAACAATGTCGTCAGCCTCAGCATGCGTGACTAAAAAACCTAAACCTCCAGGAGCCAGTAATTTCTCCTTGTACGGCAAAGAGATTGGTCTCCGTACAGCCTGCACATTCTCCTTGATCAGCGAGTAACTGTAACCGTCAAATGCTTGATGTGGTCATATGGAAATCGGAGATCTAGGTAGTAATATAGTCTTTTCAAATTTATATTTTATTTATTATTTTAAATAATTATAATTTTTATCCTTGACAATAAATATTACTCTATCTTTTTCTATAAATCCTTTATCCTCATTTTTTTTGAAAGAAAAAACATTAAATTTTCGGGGGCTGAATCCGTGTGTGGCAAGAAAAAGGTGGAGTCAACCAGCGGGGTTCGCCTGAACAAGTTTTTGCTTGATAAGTAGGAGATCCATTCTTTCTTCCTCACCGAACAAGCATTCCATACTCCGTTGGACGCCGTCCACCGTTATCAGTCCTGCTTGGTTGTTCTCGGGCAAGTTGTCAAAAAGGTTCGAACCCTAGGGCTTTTTGTACTTCCAAAATCCGGTGAGATTGATTTGTTCAATCTCGCTTTGAATCTAGATTTGAATTTGTTCCCCTCGTTATCTGTTCCATTAATTTTTTCATTTTTATATGGCTTTTAATCTGGTCCTACAATGGTTTGAATATTGACGCTTTTGAATTTGGGAGTATTTACAGATCGAGTATAATTTTTTTACTAGTTTTTGCTTGAATGGTATCTAATTGGATATTATACTTCTGCCCTCTTCATTTTGATTACTGGCGAGTTTTATGCTTTGGATTGTGTTGTTTTGGAATGTTGGTTTTGCTGTGTATTGGCATTCTGTTACTAGTTCTTTGGAACTATGTATGTTTCAAATGTTCCCCCTGGCAGAAGCCCCTACTCAGTGTAATATATAGGTCCGCCTATGCCAGTTGGGGTCTTGGTTTTTATACGTCAATGAAAGTCTGCATCTTTTCTAGAAGTGAAATTGATGCTCCATTCTCATCCATATTGGGGGATTAATGTGTTTCAGGTTGTTGTAGAGTATAAAGGAGGTGCTCTCCCAGTCATTCAATTCCATTCATTACTATCATACATTACATTAGTTTAAAACCATAGACCAAATAAAACCTAGATTCAGAGAACAATCATGACGTCAGGAAACCGATGCCACTATGAAGTTCTTGGCCTAGAGAGAGATTGTACTCCTGATGAAATACGGTCAGCATATAGGCGTCTCGCCCTTCAGCGCCACCCTGACAAACTTGTCAAATCTGGCTTATCTCAAGCTGAAGCCACAGCTCAATTCCAGGAGCTCCAACATGCCTATGAAGTCCTTTCTGACCCTAAAGAGCGAGCATGGTATGATTCCCACCGGTCTCAGATTCTCTTTTCTGATCCCAACTCAGTTGGAAAGTCAGACCCCAACTCATTCATCCCGAACCTGTTTTCCTTCTTCTCTACAAATGTTTACTCTGGATATTCAGACACTGGCAAGGGATTCTACAAGGTTTATTCTGACGTTTTTGATAAAATTCATGCTAATGAAATTAACTTTGCTAAGAAATTAGGACTAGGTATTGATGTGGTTCGACAAGCCCCAGTAATGGGCAATTTGGATAGCCCTTATACTCAAGTGACTGCATTTTACAATTACTGGCTGGGATTTTCAACAGTTATGGATTTTTGTTGGGTGGATGAGTATGATGTCATGGCTGGTCCTAACCGGAAGTCAAGGCGTCTTATGGAGGAAGAGAACAGCAAGATCAGAAAGAAGGCAAAGAAAGAGTATAATGACACAGTGCGGAAGTTGGCTGATTTTGTCAAGAAGAGGGATAAAAGGGTGATTGATATGAAGATGAAGAAGAATATGGAGATGGAAAAGAAGAAAGAGGAGGAGAGGGAGAGGAAGAGGCAGATGGAGAAGGAGAAAAAGGAGAGGGTAATGGCATATGAAGAGCCTGAGTGGGCCCAAGTGGAGGAGGATGAAGAAGATGAGGCTGATTGGTTTGAGGAGGGGAGTAAGAAGAAGAATGCTGAGAATGAGTTTTACTGTGTACTGTGTAGCAAGAAGTTCAAGAGTGAGAAGCAATGGAAGAACCATGAGCAATCGAAGAAGCATAAGGAGAAAGTTGCGGAATTTAGGGATTCACTTGATGATGAAGAGGATGTGGAGGTAGAGTTGGAAGAATTGGAGGCGGAAGAAAGAGAAGAAAAGCTGAGCTCTGAAAGTTATGAAGACAAAATTGGGGTGAGTGATGATATATCTGAGAGCACTGATAATGAGATTGATGATTTAGAAGGGAGAATTAGAGATGATCTCAATGTTGCAGAGGAGGTGACAACAAATGGGGTTGAGTTGAATGAAGAAGAGGAAGAAGAATATCTCAATGCCCAGCATCCAGAGGTGGAGGAGGCTGGCGTCTTAGTGGATTTTGATGGAAAAGAAGATGATGAATTGGGTATCCTTGAAGCGATGCTGACTGGGCAAAGGAGCAGAAAAACTGGTGCCTCAAGGCAGGAGCAGAAGGCTTTAGTGTGTACATCTCAAAATGATACTAAGAGCGATGAGGTTGGTTTTATGGAATATGATAACAGAAAGAGTTCAAAAAAGAAACGTGGAGCTAAAAAAGAGAAAGGAAGGAAAAATAGTGAAGAATTGAAGGCGACCACTAGTAACAGTGATTTTCAGAATGAAAAAAATATTAACGGTGAAGCGTCTCAGGCTGAAGACTCTTCTTCACATAATGTGGGCAACGAGAATAATAGTACAGAAAATGAGCAGGTCCATAGAGATAAGAAGGCTTCTACACAACGTATTGATAAAAAAGGAGCTGCAAAGAATACAATAGCCAATGGAAAAACCAAAACAAGAAAAGCCAAGGTAGAATTTTGTCAACGGGCTTGTTTCCCAATCGTTTTCTTGTGAGATATGTGGTTGTGTCCGTTTTATAATACTATTTCTATTGTTCTGTGATTCCTTGAACTTGAAATTCTGCAGTCTACTGACTATACCTTTTGCTTCTGTAAAATTAGCTTTGTTTAGTTGACTTGGTGAAAGACTTCTATGATTCTTCATACTTCCATTTTTGAGGTTATTGTTAAAATTATGATGAAATAATTATTTTGTAACTTACTTGTCCTGTAACGTTAGCCACTTAGCTACTATCTTAGATTTTTATTTAGTTATTAGTTAGGATAAATAGTTGCTTAGGATTTCTGTTTAGGCAAATGTGGATTAAATGTGGATTAAGTACAGAACAGTTATCATTCTCCCTGGATTTTCTCTTCTCTGAAAGTTCTCTCCGATGTCTCCCCTCTTCTGTTCTCCCCTTCCGTCTTCCCTCTTTCTCATGTCTCTTTTCCCTTCCCCTTCTTTGTTTTACATCAGATTAACAATGAAACATCAAGATAGATAATCAGATAAATTAGTGTTTTGTTTGTAGCAGAATTTTTTGACCTTGTCATGCATGTCTTACAAATAAGCTGGTCTTTTGCTTTATTCTGATTTCTTATCATTCTTAATTTGTATCCGAATAAAGGGTGCCTCAAAGAATCTTGCCAATATATGCGAGGCTTGCGGAGATGAGTTTGAATCAAGGTATCTTATCTCTCATGTTCATTGTTCGTTTTAAATCTACCATATATATATATATATATATATATATAATATAGTATTTAATTTAATTGCGATTGATAAAATGTTCATTTGTGGGATTGACAGGAATCAATTGCATAAACATCTCGAGGAAACGGGGCATGCGACAATAAAATCCACAAGGAGGCATCGCTAGAGCCTATTCAATAGAAGCATATCCATAGTGTTCCTAGTTTTGATTGGCTTCAATTATTTACTGATTCATTCTTTATCTATAAACAATTCCAAATATGTGTAGGTGGTGGAGACTCTCCCCTCGTAGTGGGAAAAAAATGGACCCTCCCTTCATATAACTATTTGAATTTTGAGTTTCAATATTTGTAGTCATCATCAATACAGTTCTCTTGGGACCTAGGTGTAATTTCGCCTTGTTCTGGAGGACCGGTACTACGGTCAGGACTGATTGGTTCTTTCCAAAGGGTCTGTTGCAGGTTAGTAATGTCAAAGGCATTTTTTGATTATTGGCTTTATCTATTCCATCGTGTCCATAATATTATGTATTACCTCGATCCTAATTATAGGAATACTTTTGTAGTGTAAATTACACTATAAAAATGTTCTTATAATTAGGACCAGACAGAGTATTTACCTTTTTTTTATTAAAAAAAAAATTTAATAAAATTTAATAAATTAGCTTAAAGTATTTATATTGACTATAAATTGATAATTTAATGATACACAATATATATTATGATCGAAAATTTATTTAGACTTTTTAATTTTTAATTTTTTTAGAAAATTAACTAGCTCTCACATGGTAGGTTTCTTTTCCTTCAGCAGTTGGCAAGATCAAATCTCCTGACTTCAAGGAAATCATCAACCTCGTGTGATGTATCCTTGCTGGCCACAACTAACTCTCTATCTCTCTCTCTCTACACAGACACGTACATACATACGTATATTGTGGCTCTTTTGTGGCTCTTACATTACAGGGTCCAATCCTTGCTCTACTCAATGTTGTTCTTATTTCCTTTCATGAAATGGGCCTTTTAATCTGCTTCGACTAGGCCCAATCTACTTTGTACTCCCTCCGTCCCTAATTATAGGAGCAAATTTTGGAGTTGGTTTTGGTCCTAATTATAAGAGCAAGTTTTAAATTTTGTCAATTTTTTCCTATAATACCCCTATTTATACTTATTATTAGGAGCATTATATATATATATGTGTGTTTACATATATATATGTAGATTTGTGTTTATGTGTGTCAATATATATATGTGTAGATATATATGTGTGAACACACACACACACACATATAAACATATATATATGTGTGTGTGTGTGTGTGTGTAGATATATGAGTGTGTGTCTCTATGTATGTAGATAGATCTATATGTATACACATATATATACACACATATATGTATACACATGGCTATATAAAAAACAACTAATATACATATATAAACTAATATGTCATGGATATCTAACGTAAGACAAATTAGAAACACTTATAATTAGGGCAACTTGTGTCATTTTAAATTTATATAAGGACATTTTAGGAAAATGAGTAAAATTAACTAATTTAACTCCTCTCCTTAATTCTCACAAAATCGGTTAAATTGCTCCTATAATTAGGGACGGAGGGAGTATCATTTAATTTTTATTAAATAAATTGCTTTTGCCTATGTGAGTTGGCATAGATGGTAAAGGATCCAGCCATCCAGGACTAGACCCTTGGGTCGTGGGTTCGATCCTCTCTGCTGTCGTTAGGACTCCTTTGGTAGGCGATCTCGTAAGTCCCCAGTAAGTGCTCATAGAGCCCGGGACCGTGCCCTGGCCTTGGTGGGAGACCCCTCCAAAACTTTTTTTATCAAAAAAAAAAAAAAATAAATAAATTGCTTTTATTTTTTTAAAAAAGAAATGTCTTGTTCCTACTATTTTGGAATTATAAGTTTCTTCATAAAATGATGATATTGCCCTTATTATATGAAATGGCAATAATACAAACAGCCTTAAAATAATCCTAATAGATATAAAGACAAAATGACATTAAAAGAGCATGGTTTACAAGTTAGAAATAGATATAGAACATAATTTATTATATATGAAATTGTAATAAAACAACTTAGAAATGATCCTAATAGTGACATTTGAAAAGTTGAAGAGTAGTGTTAAAATTTCTTACAAAGTAATATTAAGTCATGGAGAGGAGTCATTAGGAATGTGAGTGAAAAATTTGTTGACACAATAGATGATGACCAATGGATACTTGTAATTTGATTACTGCAACCCATAATTCCGAATCCAAAGTTGTGTAGCACAGAGACACTTGGAATAAAAGATTGTTCCTCAAATCGCCCAATTCTGCCATAGAAATTCTTTAATGGGAGATCCCCAATCACAAATAACTCCATGACAATCATGTTTCCCAAGCTTTGTTTGGGGGGAATCAAAACCTAGGCTTTGCCATAAGTTTGCCAAACACCCCTATTCTGCATCAAAACTTAAGTTTTGCCAGAAGTTTGCCTTCTATGGTGCATACCACATCAATCCAATTAATATTGTGATTCACGTCTTGTTTGTATGGCCAATCCTCGTCACTTCTGAGACAAACGCACATGGGTTTGATTAGAATACGGCTTTTGGGTGGTTTTGGCCCTGGGTTCGACGGTCACGTTTTGTTTTCCCTAATAATCCTATTCATCAATCCAAAGTATACATGTTTTATAAAAAATGTGTTAACAATTCTGATTCTCGGAGTAAAAATAAAATGAGTAAACAAACATAATGCCTATTTGGCCTAACTTATTTTTAGTTTTAACTTAAAAGTACCTTTTAGCTTAAAAATAAGAGGATCCAAACGGGCAATTTTGATTCTCAGAACTCTTTCAAGGCAAGAATCAGAAAAAATTGTTTCATCTTAGAAACAATATTGAGGAACAGAATGGTTGTCATGCACACTCTTAATCTGCTCTATATGTGTATTGACAACTTTCTGTGCAAGTATGAAAACATAGTATCTATGAGAATTAAACATTCCACGTTGTAATGTGAAGTCATAATGCGATTGGCCATTCGACTAAACATTAAAAATGAAATTCTAGCTGTCATTAGATGTGCTCCCTGAGTTGCCATAAGTCAGCATCCCTTAGTTTTTTTTAGTACTCTTCAATACCTTGAAATATTTTTTCAATATTCTAAAATAAATTTTCAAAATCATGAAGTATTTTTTCAGTATTCTTAAATATCTTTTTAGTATCCGTTAATACTCGACATATTTTTTCAAGATCAGTCATTATCCTGAAATATTTTTTCAATATACTAAAATAAATTTAAAGTATTTTTTTTCAGTATCATTAAGTATCTTTTTAGTACCCATCAGTACCTTGAAAAATGAAATAAATTTTCAAGATCATGAAGTATTTTTTCAGTATCCTTAAATATCTTTTTAGTATTCGTCAATACTCGAAATATTTTTTTCAAAATCAGTCATTATCCTAAAATATTTTTTCAATATACTAAAATAAATTTGAAGTATTTTTTCAATATCCTTAAGTATCTTTTTAGTACTCGTCAGTACCTTGAAATATTTTTTCAATATCCTAAAATAAATTTTCAAAATCATTTTCAGTATCCTTAAGTATCTTTTTAGTACCCGCAGTACCTGAAATATTTTTTCAAGATCAATCATGACCTTGAAATATTTTTTCAATATCCTAAAATAAATTTTCAAGATCATTTTCAGTATCTTAAGTATCTTTTTAGTACCCATCAGTACCCTGATATATTTTTCAAGATCAGTCATTACCCTGAAATATTATTATTTTTAATATCATAAAATAAAGTTTAAGATTATGAAGTATTTTTTCAGTACCAATCAGTACCCTTAAGTGTTTTAATTTTGTACACGAATTTATGTAATTTTTAGTATTTGTTCTGGTGTAGAACACAGATGTCCAGCCGCGTGCATGGGCTGGTGATTTGATATTGGATCAAGGGTCTCGTCCTGGGTGTGTATGTAGAAACACACAGGCAGAGACGAGATCACTGAACACAACCAGGCTCTTAGCCGAGGGGTGGGGTGTGTGCTCGGTGTGGCGGTATGTAAAGTAGTCTAGGTTTAGAGCGTGTGTACCTTAGGTCGTTTGACCGTGTATTTATAGGAAGTACCAGGGCGGCATTCGCGATATATCGGCTTGTAATCGAACCGCCTATCTCCCTACGCATACGCTCCTATATTTCCGGGGTAGTTGAGATATCTTCGGATCGCTGTTATGGCGGATCTGATATACTTGCCTGCGTTTGGGCCCTATCGTGATTGGGCCTTATCCAGGCCCGTAACAGTTGCCCCCAGCCCGGTAGTGTGATATTTCGGACTGCCGGGGTGTATGACATCTTGGTTCACACCATCCGAGGTTTTGCCTTCATCCGATGTTTATATCGGACGTTTAATCTCTGGCTCCCTTCCCGAATGGATGGTGTTGTTGCTTGACCCAATGATCCGGGGTGCTTAATGGTAGCCTAAGGGGACCGAGGTATTAGCCTACGGTCCTAAGAATGCCGTGGTGATGACTGACGACGTAGGGACTCGAGGTGATAACCTCTGGTCCTACCGTGGTGCGGACCGACGGCATAAGAGCCCCAGGTGGTGTGGACCGATTTTGGCCGCAGTGGTATCTTTGGAGTTAAAGCTCAAAATCCGACGACCCGAGGCCGTTGTTGTGACCGCGGCGTGACTCTTGAGAAGCCTACTCTGATCTTGCCATGATTAGCTGCGCCACCTGGCTTTCTGTGATTGGGGGGCGCCTTGATTATCGTGTCAGCCGCCCCCGTATTTCGTGCGCATTAAATGCTCTGGCGGTACGTTACACGTCCCCTCAACTTTTTGGGGCGAAAGGTCGTGACTACCCTCGTCGGTTGGGTTTCTTTTGTTTCGAATTTCCCTTCTTTTCTCTCGATATAACTACTGGCGTAGTTCACTTTGTCACTTTTTCCATTTGCTCATTTCACTCCTACACGAAAGTTCTTCTGTACAAGGTTTTCTTGTCACCAGAGAGTATTGGTTCCTTCTTGTATCCCAGGAATTTAGTCAAGGCTTCTCATTTATCCAGGATTCTCCGTCGATTCTCGCTGTGCAAACTTCAGGTATCCATCTTACCTTCTTAGTTTTTTCTGCCATTCCAGATTTACGTTCTCCCTTCTCCTTTTTCTTCTTTTCGCGTTGCGTTTCGGACTTGGGTTTCTGAGTGAAATGTGGGTGAGTTGAGCTATCGAACCCATAGGTCTTGTCTTCTTGAGTTTCGTTTTTAGTTTTTCCCCTCCTTCTTATCCTTGTGTTGGTTGTATAGGCTTGGGCTCTTGATGGATAGGAGAAAACATTCTTCGTCTTCACATCAGCTTTAGGTCCCAACGATGATGAGCCAGATTCTCATAGTTTGGCAGTTTCTGAGCCTCTTCTAGTCGAGCCCATAAACGCCTATCGAGTGCACCGTCCGTCCGAGTCGGGGTCATTACCAGCTGGTTATCACGGTCCCTGTTGGGATTGTGTTGCCGAGAGCTCCTCCCTTATTGCAAGTGGGCAAGACCGTATGGCCGAGGTCGTCTTGGGCTCATGTCGGCATAACTCGTCAGTTGAGCCCGTGTCCAACTCCAAGGGTCCTCCTTCCTCAGATCTGTCTTCATCAGGTATTCTACGTAGTTCTGACTTTAGTTTTATTTCCTTTTGTTGTAGGTAAATGGAGTCTACTTCTTCGCCTCGTCCTTCAGTTTCCGATCCGGAGGCGGACTCCGGTAGTCCTTCACCGACCTTGCGATCCAAATATCCGTGGGTGACGAGCGAAATGTTAACCATGCGCTCACTGATGACCGACGCGGATGTGGCGAAGGTGGGGTCTCCGGGTCATCGGGATGTTGTCTTGCCCCCGAAGAGGATGAGCCGATCTGCGCCACTCGGGAACCAGCGTCCCCTAACTTCTTTCTTTTCTATCGGGATTATATGACCCGGCTCGGTATTCGCTTTCCGTTTACGGGTTCCAAATGTCCGTTCTCCACTACCTTCATCTAGCTCCTTCTCAGCTTCATCCAAACGGGTGGGGTTATCTGGCGGCGTTCGCATATCTCTGCGAGACGATGGATCCCGCCATTCCGTGTACCGCCGCCCTATTCCTTCATTTTTTCTCTCCTTTCACCCCTCGGTTGGGCAAGGAACCGCCCTCTTTGAAAGGGCTAACTTCTCTTCGTGCCGAGGCGGACCGGAAACTTATGAATTCTTTCTCCGACTCCTTCAAGCATTTCAAAAATGCTTTCTTTAAAGTTGTTGCAATCCTTGGGGAAGTGCCACAGTTTCGAAAGCCGAAGGTCCGGGCGTTGAGTGGCGCTTCCTCTTTATTGGACCTCCGAACACCATAATTTCTCCTCTTCCACGTATCAATTCTCGGCCAAAGATCTCTCTGAGGAAGAGAGGGAGTATGCCGCTCGGCTGGCGTCTTACGTTGCCGAACACGGCGTCAAAAGAGCGGCCTTCTATATCCAGAAGGCCGGCGTGTCGTCCGGCTCGGCCTCTAGTATGGCATTGTTGATGCGAATTCTGTTTTCCTATTTGCCTTTGGTTATCTAACTAGCTTCTGACTTTAGATTTATTGTTTTTGTAACAGGTCAAGTTGCTATGAATCTGAATCCGGATTACCTTGAGTATACTTTGCCGGATGTTGGGAAGCCGAAAGAGAAAGCTCCCAGGAAACGCCCACCGCCGAGCCTCTTAAGAAGCAAGCTCCTGCTGCCTCTAGGATCCCAAAACCTTCCTCGGCGAAGAGGCCAAGGTCGGGGATTCCGCTGCTACGGCGATTGTTCCGAAGTAGTACCTTCGTCTTCTCCGTCATTGGTAACCGCGGCGGAGGTAGTGCCTTCGTCTACTCCTGCCTCTGTTGCTACTGGAACGCCTCCACATTCCGATCCATCTCCTCTATCCTTAGAAAAGGGGAAACAAGTTCTCGTCTCTGATTCTGTTTCTCCCTTGTGCCCATCGGCTACCGTTCCTCGACCTAGTGGCTTCAAACGGAGCCAGGCCTGGAGTGGGGACGTTTCTGAAGAGATTGGCATGGCCTTCTTTCCGCCACGTCGTTTTTTGTCTCCTCAACCTCTTATAGACGAGGACCTTCATGAAATCCAGGATGTGTCCGGTCGTCTTTGCAAGGCCCTTGGATTATCTCAGGCCTACCCGCATCTCCATGGTTACTATGTTCGAGCTTCGCGGAATCCCGAGCTACGAAGCGGAATTTGAGTCGGTGAGGAGAAAATTAAACAAACTAGCGTAAGAGAAAGAGAAGGCCGAGGCCGAAAGGGATGAATCGAAGACGGAACTTAAAAGTTCCCAGCATTGCTGCGGACAAAGCCGGCGAGGATCTTCGTCGACCCACCGTGCACCGACGCAAGCCCATACCGACTGGAGGCGGACCCGGGATTCCCGGCGGAGGTTAATCATAATCGGCCGATGCCAACTCTCGTCTGGCCGAGGCCAACGCTAATCGACCGGCCCAAGTCCTCGCATTCTCTGTCTATGGATGCGGTCAAACGGCTTACGCAGCAGCGTAGCGAGTTGTGCACGCAGATGGAGCAAACCCGAGGCGACCTGGAGGAGGAGAAGACTGCCCATGAGAAGGCGGTGGTGGCGGTAAGGAAAACCGCGTCGGATTGCTTCGCGATGGCCCTTGCCCAGATTGAGTACTTAAACCCAGGCGTGAAGCTGAACGTGGCTGGGTATGGATGTCGCTCCCGTTTTCAAGATGGTGTTCTTATTCCTCCGCCTCTATCTCTTGAAGATAGGTCGGCTTCAGACGCCGAAGTTAGCAGCGGGGAGCAAGTCGCAGGGGAGGCTACGTCCGGGGCCAGACCTGATGGTGACGAGGCCACTACGGACAAGGGGGCCCCTTAACTTTTAGCTGTCTTTTTCTTTTGCCTTGTTTGTTTTCGGCCTATGATGCCGATTTTGTATTGTACCTCTGAACTTTTAAATTTATGAATGAAGATTCAATTAAGTAGTCCATTACGTACTTTCACCTTCATGCATAAAATGCACATTGGATAGTTTTAGACCGGGCCAGGGTCTTTAAAGTTATTAGAGTCCGCTTAGTACTCTTCTGGTGTCAGAAACCAGGTGCATGAGTAGGGGTGTCTACATATACCACGCTACGAGGTTCGGAGTCGTTATCCGGGTTTTTAACCAGGGTAAGGGCAAATTGTCACATGCTCATCCACGGTCGTCGTCAAGACACACTTTGACCAAGTGGACCTAATCAGGTCCAAGATGACTATTCGCCTTCTTACTTAGGTGTCAATTTCGATGCATCAAAATATTTACCGGGTGTATAGACCTCGGTGTGCATGCGCTTATTTAGCGAATCATTTTGATCCTCTTAAAATTGAACATTTGGTCGATAAACCATTTATTTATTCAAGAGATGATTAGCTTTACAAAGCCGACAATGAAAGGAAAATTTGCGAAGGGAAATGATCAAACCAAAATAAGCTTGAAATAATAAATCAAAACTTAATTCGGACACGGGGTGTCCGTTGTGGCATCCTGGCTGTGACTGGGCCCTAACTATAGTAGGCCCTTAGTTTGTCACCATTCCAAGTCCTCTTGACGGGTTTTCTTGTCAATGTTTCGAGAACATATGCTCCTTTTTCCAACTTCTCCTTGACTCGGTACGGTCCTTCCCAATTTGCGGCCATCACCCGGTCAAATGCCACAGGTTTGACCTTTCTGTTGTGTTTGGCCGCCATCAGTTGCTTGGCTGCTATGTCTCGGCAGTGGGCCGTGGTCCTGACTTCATCTACCAGCTCCATCTTGGTTGCCAACGCCCTCGAATTTGATAGTTCTCCTTCCTCCAGGGTTCGAAGCCTTCTCCATGATGGCTGACCAACTTCGACTGGGATCATGGCTTCGCATCCGTATGTCATGCGGAAAGGTGTCTCTTGTGTAGCCGATTGGATAGTCGTGCGAATTCCCCACAAGACATTATAAAGCTGTTCGACCCAGCAGGTGCCGGCCTCTTGCATCTTTTTCCGAAGTCCGTCCAGGATTACTTTGTTTGCCGCCTCCGCCTGCCCGTTTGATTGTGGGTGTTCCACCGATGCAAAGTGATGCGTGATGCCGAGGTCTACCATCATGTCCTGGAAATTCTTATCAGTGAACTGGGTGTCGTTGTCTGTTACTACCTCGGCCTGGATTCCGAAGCGGGAAAAAATACTCTGTTGGATGAAGCGCCGGATCCTTGCCGAAGTGATGGTGGCGAGCGGCTCGGCTTCAATCCACTTGGTGAAGTAGTCCACCGCCACGATTAGCCATCAAAGTTGTCCGGGGGCCGGCTTAAATGGTCCGAGTAAATCCATTCCCCATTTAAAGAAGGGCCATGGGGCCGAGATATATTCCATGTCTGATGGAGGGGACCAAATGATTTTGCCGTGTTTTTGGCAACTATCACATGTTTTCACGAATTCGTTCGCGTCCGCCTGCATGGTCGGCCAGTAGTATCCGGCCCTAAGTGCCTTTCTTGCTAATGCTTTCGCACCCATGTGTTGTCCGTTGATTCCTCCATGGATCTCGGCGAGGACATATCTACTTTTGTGAGCACCCAGGCACCTTAACATTGGGGTATGCAAGCCTTTTCGGTAAAGTTGATCGTCTACCATGGTGTATACCGCAGCCTCCCGTATCAGTTTTTGGGCATTCGCTGTTCCAAGGGGGCAATTCCTCGCTCAATGTAGTCCTCGAGCGGCTTCCTCCAATCGGTGGCGTCGGATATGACCATTACGCAGTCGGCTCTTCGACCTTTTCTTTGTATGACGGTTCTATGGTTGGTCGTCCCTTTAGTGGTGGCGGTTTGGACGGGATGTCGGCTCGACATTTTCCCCCTTGGTATATGGGTAACCTTCACTACTTCGAACTCACTGGATTTTCTTGACTTTGCTAAGGTACTTAGCCATTAGAGGCCCTTTAGCTGGTATGTCCCGTCTATCTGGGCGGCGACGAGTTGCGAGTCGGTGAAGACCGAGACTCTTTGGGCGCCGAGCTCCTTGACCTCGCCGGAGTCCGGCCAGAGTGCCTCATACTCGCCTGATTGTTTGACGTCGGGAAATTCAGTTGTAGGGAGTGTTCGATCGTGACTCCTTCGGGGCTCTCTATGATGATTCCGGCTCCGCTTCCCTTCGCGTTGGACGAACCGTCGACGTATACCTTCCAGAGGTCATTGTTGCCGGGGTCGTCCTTAGTTGGAGTTAGTTTTCGGAGGAAATCTGCCAGAGCTTGTGACTTAATAGCATGTCGTGCTTCATATGTGATGTCGAACTCGGATAACTCAATGGCCCAACTGATCATTCGGCCTGCCAGGTCCGGCTTATGGAGTACCTGTCGAATGGGTTGGCTGGTCCGAACCGTTACCTTGTGAGCTTGGAAGTACGGGCGCAGTCTGCGCGCCGTCATTATTATGGTGAAGGCCAATTTCTCCAACTTCTGATATCTTAGCTCCGAGCTCTGTAAGGCTTTGCTCACAAAGTATATTGGTTCTTGGCCATTCTTTCCTTCCCGGACAAGAACCGAGCTTACTGCTTCCTCCCCAACCGATAAGTAGAGGAAGAGGGTTTCGCCGGGCTGTGGTTTCGATAGGACCGGCGGAGTGGCCAGGCATTGCTTAATCTTTGAAAATGCGGCGTCACACTCCGGGGTCCAATTTCCTGAGGTGTCCTTTTTAAGCAACTTGAAGAAAGGTAAGGCGCTTTCTGCTGATTTGGGCAAAAACCTAGTTAGCGCGGCCAACCGGCCCGTCAATTGCTGGACTTCTTTCTTGTTTCTGGGGGCCTGCATGTCTAATATGGCCTTACACTTATCCGGGTTCGCCTCGATTCCTCGGCTGGTGAGCAAGAAACCAAGGAATTTTCCTGCCGGTACTCCGAACACACATTTCGCCGGGTTCAGCCGAATCTGATGCGCCCTTAACTTGCTAAATGTTTGCTCTAGATCTCAGATGTGATCGTCGGGATCATACGATTTAACGATCATATCGTCGATGTAGACCTCGATGTTATGGCCGATCTGGTTCTCGAAAACCTTATTCATCATCCTCTGGTAGGTTGCCCCGGCATTTTTTAGGCCGAACGACATGACATTATAGCGGTAATTTCCCTTCTCTGTAATGAAGGAAGTGGCTTCCTGGTCATCCGTGTGCATGGCGATCTGGTTATAGCCGGAATACGCGTCCATAAACGATAGAAGTTGATAGCCGGATGAGTTATCTACAAGTTGATCAATATTTGGCATTGGATAGGCATCTTTAGGACATGCTTTGTTCAGGTCGGTATAGTCGGTACATACTCTCCACTTGCCACTTGGCTTTAAAACCATCACCACGTTGGAAAGCCACGTGGTATATTGTACTTCCCTGACGAAACCGGCCTCCAAGAGCTCGTCCACATGTTGGTTCAATGCCACCTGCCTATCTGGGGGCTCTCGTTCTTTTCTGAGCTACAGGTGTTGACCCCGGCTGTATGGCCAATTTATGACAGCAGAAATTGGGATCTATACCGGGTACCTCGGCCGCGCTCCATGCAAAAACGTCTCGATTGTGGGCCAAAAACTCTTCTATCCTCAATCGCAGGTCGGGGGTCAGGGTCCTGCCTATTTTCGTACTATGGTCTGGATTGTTTAGAGTACGAGGTCTTCCACCTCTCCTTCGGTTCCGCCGAGGCTTCCCTTTTCTTCTCGTAGGTCCAACTCGATCATATTAATCGGATTTTGCATCTTTTGGTATTCTGGATCCATTGGGTCGGATTTTGCTTTTATGTTGATTGTTTCCACGTAACACTGTCTGGACTCTTTCTGATCGCCTTTGACGGTAACGACTTGTTCGTTATTGCCTATCATTTTTATCTTCTGATGCTTCGTAGATACCAGCATGTCCCAATTGTGGATTGTTGGTCTTCCCAGGATAATGTTGTAAGGGGATGGGAAGTCAGCCACAATAAATCTTACTCTCTCGGATTTGAAACCTTCCTTTGTTCCAAGAGTGAGTCGGAGATCCATATATCCCTTTGGAGGGGATAATTCGCCATTAAACCCCACGAGAGTGATCTGGCATGGCTTCAGTCCTCCGATCGAGGTTCATTCTTTTGAAGGCATCCCGAATGATGATATCTGCCGAGCTCCCTGAGTCTATAAATATCCTCTTGACTCGGCAGTTGACCAGGGTTCCAGTGATTACAAGGCCATCTTGATGGCCGGGGAGTACGTCGGCCATGTCTTCTTTTGTGAACATGAGCTGAGGTCGTCCGGTTTTGTCAGTCACGTGTGATTCTTCTTTAAACTTAGGTCGGTCCCTTATTGAGAGGACTTCCTTTAGATATTTCCTCCTTTGGCTCGCCGTATCTCCTCCCCCTCCGAAAACTCCACTGATAACATTGCAATCAAACTCGGCCTCGGGAAATCCGCTGTCCTCAAATGCCGGCTTCTGCCTCTTGCCCTCTCTTTTTCTCTCAGGGTCCGGGCTGTTCGATCGGTCATCCTGCTTTCGTTTTTCCTTTGCGCGCCCCTGCGTTTTAATCACGTATTGACGCAGCTTTCCTTCTCGGACGAATTTCTCGATGGCATCCCGAAGTTCATAGCATTGATCCGTGGTATGCCCCTTACAATCGTGAAAGGAACAATAACGGGACTGGTCCGTATTGGACCGTTTCTGAGGGATGAGGTTTTTCGACCTTCTCGCATCTCGGTCGACGCTACTGTCTAGTCCTTTTCCACGGCGATCTTGCTTGCGACCCTCGGACTGGCCTTTATCCCTTGGCGGGGTATTCTTGTCCGGGTCCCTTTGAGCATTTGCTTGGCGCATTTGTTCCACCTCAAGATACTTCTTTGACCGTGTCATGAAGTCTTTTAAGCTCTTAGCCGGCTCTTTGAAAAATGATTCAGCTAGTCGGCTCGAACTGTCCAGGCCATCGGCCAAGAGGTGTACATGCACTTCCTCCTTTAACTTTCGGTTTGTTTCTTACTAGTTGCGAATTGTAACTCGAAAGCCTTTGCCAAGTCATCAAATTTAGTTATCGACCCTGGGGTCAGGGTTTGTAACCATTTTAAGGCTGGTCCCTTTAGGGTTGTGGCGAAAACCCTACTTATGATGGGTTCTCCAAGGCCTCTACACATCATGATCGTTTGGAAATCATCTAAATGAGTCGTCGGGTCCTGCGATCCGTCGTACTTGCTGAACTCGGTGAGGTTCAACTTCCCTGGGAAACGTGCCCTGAGGATCTCGGGTGAAAAGGGGCTGCTGGCTTTGCCTTCGGTGTATCTTCCTTGCCGAGAATCATGTGGGGAGGCGGGACGACCCTTCGATCCGGGACGACTTCTCCTTCTTGATTCTTTGGTGGAAGAGGCCGCCCTTCTTGTATTGTCTATTGTCCTCTGCCGGCGGAAACTATGACCTCCTGGTCGGGTTCCCATGTTTTGTCATCCCGATCATAGCTGGTGTCTCTAGATTCCCTTCTTCGGTCCCGCTCGTCCATGCGTTGAAATTGAAGAGTATAACGTTTGTCCATATTCTCGATGCGTTTGATAATGGCGAGTCAGTCCGTTATGGAGTGCCAGGAAGTCGGATTTTGGAACTGGGCCTCCTGATTTACATCTGGGTTGGATTTTTGTGGTTCGCGGCAATGTCCTCGCGCTGCCGATGAACCCGTTTGGACTCATTTTCTTTTCGGGTTGATCGTGATTCGGGACATGAGGTTCCTCAGCGTTCTTCCGCCGCGATAGCGGTCTTCGTCGTCTGCTCATTACCACCGAGAGGTTGGTCGACCGCTCGGTGTCTTTGTGGTTGCCGGGGTGGTTGACGCTGCTCTCCGGTTGTTCGAACCATCTCCGCCGCTTCGGCTAGTATCTGCGCGTATTAACCCTCATTGGTCACGGAATTGAAGTTTATCAGATCCCCACGGTCGGCGCCACTGTTCTGGTGTAGAACATAGATGTCCAGCCGCGTGTATGGGCTGGTGATTTGATATTGGATCAAGGGTCTCGGCCTAGGTGTGTATGTAGAAACACACAGGCAGACGAGATCACTCCCTACGCATACGCTCCTATATTTCCGGGGTAGTTGAGATATCTTCGGATCGCTGTTATAGCGGATCTGATATACTTGCCTGCGTTTGGGCCCTATCGCGATTGGGCCTTATCCAGGTCCGTAACAGTATTTATTATGAAATATAATGTTTATATAATATTTAAAATACAATATTATCCTTTATATGCAATTATACCAAGAGTTAATGTCTATTTTGATAAATTTGACTCTAAAAAAACTATTCTGATAACAATATCCAAACATCATTTTTATCTGACAACTATTTTCCAAAAACCATTTTTACCTCGTAAATCCGAAAAATTATTCTCCAAAAATCATTTTTACTTCATAAATCCCAAAAACTATTCTCTAAAAATAGAAACAGGTAATGTGATGTTCCAGCCATCGTCATTAATTGGTAGACTACCATATTCTCTAAAATGCTAGACCGAACCAGTGAAGCAGAAATGGAGAATATTCAACAAGGTAGCATGATCGTGGTGCATGGGTCACCAAAGGTGATTAATTGAAATTGAGCGTCTATTCCGTATATGCCATTTTTATTTCTCAACAGTGACACCTACATTTTAAAAAATTCCCTTCCAAATCCAATAAGAATTAAAAGAAATCTTAATAAAAGATTAAATGGAGGCCGACAAAGAAAATTTTTCTTTATCATCCTTTAGCATAAAAATAATCAAAAATCCAAAT
Organism: Acacia pycnantha; assembly: GCA_025563575.1. Classification (NCBI taxonomy): domain Eukaryota; kingdom Viridiplantae; phylum Streptophyta; class Magnoliopsida; order Fabales; family Fabaceae; genus Acacia; species Acacia pycnantha. Next base: position 2,281,498 of record JAMWYP010000099.1, on the reverse strand, counting down.
CCAGTAGCAATATCCCTCGGGGTAAAAAGAGTTATTGACAGTAAATTTATCATTTTGTGATGGGAAAAAAAATTCTGGGATCGCATGATATCATTCAGTTTGATCTTTATAATTAAGATTAATTGTAATTTTTATATTTTTTATATTTTTGCCAATGTTTCATCATACACGTGTTAGTTTATTTTATTATCTATACTTTTATCCATTTTTCTGATAGTTCATATAGCAAATTTCTTTTAAAATTGCTATTCTAATTCAAAAAAAATTTATAAGCATTGAACAACATGCTGAATGCTGATTCTCATTTTCGCCATTACATTGCTATTATCTGACGCCTTAAACATTCAGAAAGATACTTTAGATCGCTCATAAGAAACAAAAACACAAAACCCACTTTCCAGACAGATATTGAAAAAAAAAAAATGATAGGTATGGTAAAGAAATATATCTTCCTCTATCTTTCATTCTCGTAAAAAACAAACGAATACAATGTCAAAGAGGGCCACAAAAAGAGAAAAAAAATCAGCAAAAAACAACTTCATGGACAGAACTATTTCAAAGATAAAACAAGACCAAAATTACATTATTCTAACTGAAAAAGAAGTGCTACGTTTACCACCCTTTGAAAGAGAAAAGGAAACTATTTACTGTGGGATCATAAAGAGAGAAAGGGGCTGTAAAAAAAATAAAACTAATAAACAGAGAGGCTTTAATTTGGTTCACAGTATACCTCATCATCTATTTTTCTCCGACTTGCAAACGAGAAGATGCAGAGTAAACAAAAAAATAGCATCTGGTTTGCAACTTAAGCCTCTTACGCCAATTTTTTCCAGACATTTCTTATCGTAGATAGTTAGTTGTTTCAAGATGACTAGTCATGCTCAGTTCTGTTTCATAAACAAGCATGTCTTCACGTTTGGGATGACAATTCAGATCTATTTGTCCAGTACTGGGGTCACTGACCTCAGGATGACCTCTGGCTAAGCCTTCCCCGTTTCCTTCTATACAACCCGTATTGTCTCTTGAAGCGCCATTCGTTTCAGATTCATCCCTCTGGTGGTGGACTTGTTCCTTCTCAGTGGCATCTGCCTCGCGTTCTGATTGGCGTTTCTTTTTACGCATCATAAGGGTTTTGAAACGGCGTTTCACGGTCATGCACACGTTGCAAGTACATGAAGGCTTATGTCTCCCCTTCCCACTTGGTGGCTGGATGCACACTATGCAGGTGCATCCTGGACGGTGTCGAGGATGTTTGGTGGTGATTCCTGCAGTTGACTCAGAAGGGGCAAGAAAATTTTCTCCTAGAACTGCCAGACTGGCCAGGGCATCTAAGCCGGAAATTTCATGCTCTTGGGGTGACTTCCTGTCTTCTGCAATTCTTTTCTTCTTAAAACCTGGGCATCCAGAAAGATTAGGAGATTGTTATATCATGGATATAGATAACTAAATGGTTGAGCATAATTACTTAAACAAAGAAAGCCGCAAAATAACCGCATTATAGAGATCATTATTAAAAGTAGATCCAGATTCTAAATGTTGATGAAAGAAGAATGATTGCATTTTCATGCATCGTTTTATAGTCACAATAATAGACAAACATAGAGGCCACACAGCATCATGCAAACCACACATGTAGCAGCATGCTTTCAACATTAATGCTCAGACAAAGAATAGTACTATGTTAATGCATTTTGACGGGAAATTTATTTTATTTTATTTGGGTTTAAGTTATTATTATTGTTTTAATTTTATCAATTATCATGTTTGAGCTCTATGAATAGCATTATAGGCCTCAGCAATGAATCATTATCGACTACTATTTTACCATTATGCAACTTCCCATTCTTTCTGATAGAACCCACAATTCTAAACTGAACTGATAGGCAAATAACAATGGATCCTCTGATATATATATATATGTAAAATTAGAAAATACAATCCAAAGCTTCCTTCTAGCCGAAAGCTTAAACCCTATGTTTTGAATAGCGGGTAGCGGCCGGTAGCAGCCGACCCCAAAAACAGTATAGCGGTATAGCGGGTAACGGTAAAGCCGCTACTGTGAAGTTTATATAAATACTTGTAATAAATTATACCACATATATAAATGCAACATAAGATAAGAAATCACCCAAAATATTACACATTCAAAATAAGGATTCAAGAAATATAAAGGAAGCCACATACTAGTTCATTGAATGTAACTAAATTAATAACATTCTAGAAACATAAACAATCCAAGTAGAGTCAAATACAAATTTTTAATGGCTCTTTCACAGTCAAGCAGGAAAACAACTAATCAGAATCATTATCAAACATTTCTTCAAGGTCTTCTTCTCCACCCTCACTTTCTTCACTAGTATTTAATTTGTATATCTGTTCTTCTTCCTCATCCTGTATTTCTTCATTATCACCTTCTTCAATCCCTTCAACCCTTATTCCACTTGAGCTTGATGGCATAGAGGCAGCTTCCTTCCTGAATCTAGAATGCTGCCTAGTAGAGGGAAGAGGAAGAGGGAAGCGGTGAAATAATCTGTCCGAAAGAGAAGAGGGAAATTGTCGGGCTCTTTCCAAACACACCGTTAAGCAAGAGAGAAATCTTTTTTTTTGGTCGAAAAGCAAGAGAGAAATCGAGCAAGAAAGAAAAGGGGGAAATTGTGTCGGTTTCCCTCTTTTTTTCGGATGGGATATAGGGTAAAATGACCTACATACCCTTCATTAACTTGGCCATTTTCCCATTTTAGCCCTGATTGGTGTCGAATTTCCAAGCCCATGCCATTGCCTGCGTCCGACTCCAAATCAACACAGTAGCGGCGCTATCGCGCCGCATAATCCACCTCCCACAACTGCCTGAAGCGTCCGCCACCGTCCGCTAACGGAAACTGTAGCGTTGTGGAGCGGAAGTTGCGTTTAAGTGCCGCAAACCGCAACTGGACCGGTATAGCGCGCTATAGCGCCGCTATTTCAATCCTAGCTTAAACCTATGAAATAGTAACAAGAACAATAAGAAAAATAACACTCCCAGCTAGGTATTCAAGAGACCCAGCCTCCTCTCCTCAACTCACTGATTGTCTGCATTTCTCCATCCTACTATTCCCCTGTATAACCAACCTTACTACGTGCCTCCACTACCTGACAGTATCAGGCCACTACTTCATTCCCTGGTGGTCCCCCTCCCTTTGCTGCACTCATAGCCGGCTTGGCCCTTTGGTCACCTCTAGCCCTTCTTTGATAAGTGTTGGCCCAATATTTGTTAGGCCCATCACTTTCCCTCTCCATTTATCTCTCTTGTTCTCCTCCTTCTCCTTTCTCTCACTTGTTCTACAACAAGTGGTATCTGGGTTCCTTGCACATTTTCATACAAGGCAACTCACTAGAATCTTGCTGGAAAAATATAAATGATTTTTATATATGCCAGACCCTATATTTCCAGCCATTGGACGAACTAACAGGCCAAGCCATCAGGCCTCCCACCTCAAATGTGGTGCAGCCATTGAAGCCCAAAACTTGATCCACAGCTCATCCAATGTGCAGCCCAGTCTATGATCATTGTCCTAATGCATGTTGATGACATGATCATACTTGGAGTTCAGAAGATGAAACCAAGTCACTAATTTCTCAGATGAAACCAAGTCTATGATCATCTAAAATGCCTCAGGCCATACATATTAATCAATATTCAATTGATTGGTCTGAGGTTATCGACAAAAAAGATTTCTCTAAGTCACTTTGTTTCTTTTTGTCCAAGTTTCTTCTTCAATCATTTTCTTGTTATCCAAGTGAAATAATTGTTTGACGATAGCTTGCATTTTTCACGTGGGACTTGCGCATCACTGTCACAAACAACATTATTAGATATCTCTTAAAGAAGGATGACATACTAGATTCAAAGCCTATGGTTACATTACACCTATGTTTGCCACAACCAAATTGGTTAAACTGAATCATGATCCACTGGAAATGTCCTTGGTGAGTACACTGCAATTTGTGACTATGATCCACCTGAAATCTCATTCTCTGTCAGCAAGGTGTGTGAATTTATACATAATCTTCAGAGAATGCATATGGGAGCTGTCAAAAGAATTATATGCTATCTTAATAAGACACTTGACTATGGTCTAAAGCATGTAGCAGCTGAATCTCTAAAATTAGAAGGATTTTGTGATGCTGACAAGGCTTCCAGCAGAGATAACAGATGCTCAGCCAGTGGATATGGAATGCATCTCGACTGCAACTTGGTCTAATGGCTCCCAAAGAAGCAAAGGGTGGGGGCTAGTTCAAGCACAGAAATTGAGTACAGCTAGTTAGCTAACTGCATTGCAGAGATTACTTAGTTTCACTCTTTCTGGATGAGTTGCAAGTCATGTCAATAACTGGTGTTGCCCTAGGAGAGCCTGTGTATGGTGGGGCTCTCTTAGCCAACCTAGTTCTTCACTCACACACCAAGCACATAGAACTTGACCTCATTTTGTCAAAAAGAAGGTGATAGGGAAGCAGATAGAAGTCAAACACATTTCATCTCAGGAACAGGTTGGAGATGTGTTCATTAAGCCTACCACAAATTCAACACTCAGCTATTTTAGAAACAAGCCACAATTTTTGTCTTTTGTAGAGGAGGTAGCTCATGTTGAGCAGGGGTGTAAAAGAAAGTCTATTGTACGTAGTTGGATTGAGGGAGCATGCCATGACAGTTAGATTAGCTAGTTTGTTGTGCATCAGTTTCTTTGTCTATCACTCTATCATGCTTATGATGTCAATATATAGGCATGTACTGTACACCAGATGTTATACAACAATACATTCAACTCATTCATGAAGTCTCATACAGTAACAGTGAGGCTCTCTTCTGAAGCCCAACAAACTAGATCCCAAAATTCATTGTTTTTTCCAAAAAGAAAAAATTCATCCTTCTCACATGCTTTCAGCTAGAGGATAATAAATCATCTTTTTGGAGTATTATAGGGGTAACCTGAACAATTTCAGCTCCCTCATTTCTTTGGCAAAGTTTTTGATCCACAAACTAAATGGATTCCTGGGGAGGAAAATGTCTCCATCCATGATCAACCTAGGGTTCTTCTCATGAGTTCTGTGGGAAAAGTCTTGGATTGCTCAGGCATGTCATCGTTCGTCCCTAGATCGTAATGATTCACTCGCTAAAGTCTGATAAGAATGGTACGACTGTGGGCAAACTTGCACCAAGGAATGATATAAATTGTCTACTTATGTTCGTTGTCACAGTCCTTTAAAAGGTTGCATACTCAAGCCTGTATTCCTTTTTGTGTCCCTAAAAAACTTAGGCCTCATGCATACTTTATCAGAATTACCTCACGATATGGACATTAGTCCAATTTTCAATGTACAGAATCTATTTTTTTGTGGAGGCACTTAGGAGCCTCCCCCAATATTCTCAAATGGTTCTGCAGGTACTCAACTTCATCATGCTCTTGTTTTGACTCCTCTAGTTGTTGGGCTACATTTTGCAGAAATTGTTACTGTTATGACTGACTAAATTGTTCTCCCTCCTCCTCCATTATCTTGTTAATTGGAAAGGTTTCTCATATTCAAATGTCACTTTCCTCGTTAGAGTCCTAAAAGCAGTCTTCCCAGAGGAGGGTTCTTTCAAGTCGAGAGTTAGAAAATTTAGTTAGGTTTATTCCATTTCCATATTTTAATTACATGTCTGTAGTTTCTTTCAAGTTAGTTTTTTTAACTTTATTTTATGTGTTTACATTATTACTTTAATTATTGAATTTGGTTCTCTCTAAATAGCCCTAGGTCATTCTCATTATAGACCTCATTGTTACTGAGTACTGTCTTGCCATCACACATCCTCCCATTCCCTCCTCCTCCCTTTATCTCTCTTGTTCTCTCTCTTTGTCCTTCTCTCTTCTCCTTTTCTTCCCTTGTTCTCCATCAGAGAACTTTATAAGGAGCATTTAAATACAGTTTTATCTATGGCAAAATCTTGCAAGATGCAAAGATGAATTATTGACATTCAATCACAAGCTGCAACACTAACTTCACGCCTTGTTCAAAGCATAAGAAGGTAAACCGTGAGTAAAATAAGTAGAACGAACCTTTGCTAGTTCTCAGAAGATTTTCCAACTCCTTTGGAATGAGCTCCTCTGGCGCAGAACACAGAGACCTGTAAGGGCCATGGCTCATGATAAGAATTTGCAAATTATATGATACTGTGCCATATCAAGAAAATTTTCAAGCCATGTAATTTAATGTTGTACCTACTATCATCCCACTCATTTTCTGAGCATGTCCACTTAGGAGGAAGTAGAACATCTACCGGCAGCCTTCGCCATTTACAGCAATCATCGCATTGAGCCCATTGATCTTGTCTCCTGTATGAAAGATTTATGAATATTCAAATACAACTTCAATAATTTTTAACTGTGTCAATCTAACAAGTCTGAATGATTTGTGAAGCATCAATAAAATCTAATACCTAATTCTCATTGAAATGTAATTATTACAAGATGGTTTCCAACTAAAGAGTTATTACATAAGCATAAATAAAACTAAAAAATACTAGAAAAGCATGATGAAAAATGTGTAAATTATTTAAGGCCGTGAAATAAAATATATACATGTGAGAAACATGGAAATTTCTTATTGTTTCTTTCACTATTGATATCAGAGCATGATCAATATTGCTAAGATACTTTCAGGATAGTCCATATGATAAAAATCATCAAATACAACTCTAAATATGCTTGTTCGGACACACAAACACTCACAGATCACATGTATTCTTACCCAGATGAATGTGTAGTGAAAAAAGTCCTCTTTCCAAAAACTGGTGGTTCCTAAATCAACATGAAGCATAGAGATCCTTGATTAGCCAGGCAAAACAGAAACAGAACATAATTTCCCAAACTTTACCAGTCCATATTCATGTTGAAATGGCAAACCTAAATAATAAAACGATGCTTTTATTTAGCAGCTACAAACTTACATCATACTCTTCAAACACATGGTCCTCTATCGTAACAATGCTTGGCTTGACACTAGGTGGCGGACGAAGTAAGTCCTGAGCTTCTTCCCAAGTCAGTCTCAACTCCATGGAATCTTCACTACGAATGAGCAACCTCTTACTTTTAGATCCAATATTTCGAGTCCTTTTCTTCTCTGAAACTGAAATTGGCTGCTGCAGGGAATCATTGTTTGTCATGCTCCCATAATTTCCAGACTTAGAACCAGCATCCATACTATTCAAATGCAGATGTTCTGAAAGTCCGTTTGAGTAAGCTTCCCTCTTCACCTTCACCAACTGGGGAGGAACAGGATAACTGTTTCCAGAGTGAAGATTATCAGTGACCCCAGAACAAGAAGTATCCTTCATTGAAATGCCATTTGAAGGTGCAGATGTAGAGGCATCCTGTTACGACAATTATCATCTATCATGTTCACCAGCCTGAAAGAATTACATATTAACCATACAGGAGCTGCAGAAAGTAATGAAGATTTATGTCACAACCTGTGTATCTAAAGAGTTAGATGCCTTCCTGAAACCGATAACAAGTTTGCCTCCAGGATCTATCCGACTAAATATTACTGCATTACAAAAAAAATCAAACAAAGGAGCAGTAAGACAGGTACAACACATTAACTTCTCCATTTACATCCAAGTTCAAAACTAAATTGTGCTTGTTAAACTAAATAGTATTGAACAATACTTCATTAGTGATCAGGTTGGCATGGGCATCAATTTTTTTATGCCTATAGAGATTACAGTGTCAAATTGTACAATAAGAAGCACAACAAACACAATATCTGGCATCATGTTTTCATGAACTAAAGAAGGCGGATAACTGAAATAATGACGAGCAAACAACGATATGCATGAATCATAAAACAGCAGATAAAAAATAGTGACCATAAAATGTCATCAACCAATTTAAGGGTCGTGTTTTATGCTAGCCGCAGATATTAAAATTACAAAAGGCTTTGCAGCAAATGAAAATGCTTGTACTTCAGATAATCTTATTTTCATAAATCAGATCACTGAAAAAATTTCGAGAGATGAGAACTAGTAATGAAAATAAGTGTGGCACCAATTTGCCCTGGAATTGATGTATACCAGTATCACCAGCACGTAACTGCATGGACTGTATGCAAGGAGTCACACCCTCCAAAACATACATCCTACTGTTGTTATTGGGCCAAAATCGAAACTGAAATGTCCACTCATGCCCCTTCACATCTTGGATCCGCAAAGGAAGACCTTCTGATTGAGAAATGGGAGGAAAATAAGCCTGCAATTCTTATACCAGTATATTAGATGAATTTTCAACTACAGAGAGTAGATATTTTGCCTTGAAAAGATGTCATAGAAACAGAGTCCCATATATTCAGAGAGAAGCAGGCTAAGAGAGTAAAGTTTTCAACATACTTCAGCACATGCTTTTGGAAGAACAAGACGACCAATTCGACCAGCATCACTGGCACTCAACACCTTCTCAAATAGTGGCACTACAGCGGACTTCAAACTTTGAAATAACAAATTAAGGAAATTGATTATTAAGTCAACCATATATCAGATTTTCCAGCTCACGTGAAAAGTCAGGATAAAAATAAATTAAGGATACTCTCCAGACCATTGCTCCAGCTCTTTATCAGTAAGCCGGGGCCAGTATCGAGGAAGCAACTGATTCTTTCCCCTTGCCTCAGCAGGTGGTCGGGCTATTCGCGGATGAGAAAGCACACCTTTACTTGTTTCTTGATTTATGGTTAGTCCTGTCTTTGGTGGTTTGGGCAATATAGGCCGAGATCTTTGCCCTTGATGAAAAGGAGATGGTTTTTCCTCAACTCTTCCATCTACAATCTCTCCAGCAGAAGGAAGGACAGAGTTTCCTGATGGAGTTCCCAGAGACATACACAATGATGGCTGCACAGGCAATTCATGCATATTTTTTAGCTCCCAAGCTGGTCTGCTATTTTCTAATTTGGCAAATGTTAATGACTGAACAGATGGATTCATCACATTTGAAAATCCTGCATCCACTTCCCTGGTTGGACACTTAACTTCCTGGCTGTTCTGCCCACTAGATAGAAGTATCCCATCTCTCTGAACTTGAGACCAGTGGCTAGATTCACTAGCTTCAACAATTTTGCACAGTTGCATGAGTTTTCCTTCATGAACACTATCCACATAGATTCTACCATCAATATGCAAAGAAGGCCGTTCACTTGCAATATTTTTGGCAGATGTAATACTATTTTGCATCTGCAAAAAAAAAAAAAAAAAAAAATAATAATAATAATAATAGGAGTCTGAACATTCTATGTCAGACAGTCAAATAACACAATACACCAAAGATGTTTTTCTCTTTAAAAGTATTTTAATGATCATATCTCATATAATGTCAAGTGCAAGGTGAAATGATCCCACTTAAACTATACCAAGGAACTTTTCATAGCACATCAAAATATTTGAAGACCAAAGAAAAAACAGTATAAAGAAATATAATTAAGCTAGATTTTAATGAGCTATCCTGACTCATCTAGTTTAGAGTACAACTCAGTTGGGCTGACATAGTAAAAATAAAAGCTTGAGATTAGTTTGAAGCATGTTTGTTAAAAAAGCATTGCTGCAGAAATTCTCTGTTTGGTTTGCTTACAGCTCAAGCCAAAATAATATAGTATCTATTAATGTAGATGTGAAAGGCTTTCTATAAATAAATAATAACCTGGAGATAACAACCTATGATAATTCATTTAAAATTACTAAATTACTAACACTTGCCACCACTACTTCATTAAATGACTGTGTTTGATCAAAACTTAACATCCATGAAGAAAAGTGAAATTATAGGAGAAAATTTAGGAACTGGAGACTAAAAAGAAAATGTCAACAAAAGCAGACTACAAATTACTAAAGTCGAGCATTACACCTCCAGATTGAACTTACCAAATGAAGTTGGGGAGACTTTACACAGCTAATACAGCCTATACCACCAAAATCTAGGTACTCGAACAAAGATTTAGACACTATGCATCCGCAGTGAATAGCCTGCCAAATTGGTACATAAATATTTTGATATCTATCTGGTAGAAGAGGAGGCTTGAACAGAATTTAAATTGAAAAAAGAAAAAGAAAAAAAGAAACTAAGCAAGAGATAAACAAAAGACTTATCTGCTTACCTTTTTGCAGAAATTGCACTCCCTCCAACCAGATTCTTCAAGGTGGAACTCTTTACAGAAAGCCGAATTTTCATAGGCAGATCTAGAACACACAGTGAGACACACCACGGATAACCCATGTAAGAAACAGAATTTAAAAAATCATAATAAAAAATTGAGAATGTCACAAAGAAAGAAAGAAATAATTTCATTATGCGGTCAACTGAGTGAGTATTTCACTTCATCACTTATTCTCAACCTATTTTTTATTTTTTATTTAAATACCAGTACACTGAATGTTTCTGCCTGTATGCAGCCATGACACTGACCACTTAAATATTTCTACCTATAATGAAAAATTGGAAACCCAGTAACAAGTATTAATTTTTATTGGCAATCAAGTCTTTATAGAATTACGAGAAAAGTAACATCTTAAACACTTTGGCATATAAGATGATCGTTTTGTTACACACATAAAGTCATGGACGGAAGTTTCTACTCCTTTATAAATATAGTACTACCTCCGGTTCTAAATATAGGAAAAATTTTGTAGTGCAATTTGCACTACAAACAAACTTTGTCCTATAGTTAGAAACGGAGGGAATACCATGGAAATAAGGCAACAAATTGGTCCACAAAATAAAAATTGGGATAGAGATTGGAAATATATATGTTTGCTTTTCCTTTTTTAACCAAAAAATTATAAAAACTTGATTTATGACTGTTCTGACTAGAAAGCCCCTGCTTGTTCAGTTTAGCCGTCTAGGGGAATATTACCCAAATTAGATGGATGATCCCCATAAGGATAGAAGTAAAATTTTATAGGTTCTATTTCTATGCATTTTCACAATTCACAAGACCCTAAGATATAAAGAAGGGTCAAACACATATAAAGCAGTTTAGAGTCCAAATTTCATTTGAAACTTGAACTATTCCATGCTCCTTAGTGCAGGGGAAAGGGACGAGGAAGAATGATAAGAAGAAGAATATAGTTTTAGCTACATCGGAGCATCAGCAGGTTTAGTTAAATTAGCGTGGACTATAATTGTTTTCGTATTGACTACAATGGGACTGATTTTCTTATATCGGGCAAACCGTTATAAAACCAGAAAATGTCATAAAGGGAAAAGGTTGGATCTTACTAATCTAATAGTAACCAAATAAGAAGCATCAAGTCAGATTCCATGTCCATAAGAAGAAAAATACACACGATCTTAAAGAAACCGACACTTGCAGCACCAAATCAGCTCTTGAATTGAAAATAAATGAAATTGAAGAGCATATGAACAGAATAAGGAATCAATATACCCGCACTTATCACAGAGTTTAGCAAATCCACCGGATCGTAGCAGCCACCCCTTCTTCCATTCGTGTTCAGTGACCACTCCGCACTGAGTATTCACGCAAATGTCGGACTCCATTATCATGGAATTAAATCCTTACACGACTAAAAACTGTAAAATCAGGGAAATCAATATTAAAACCCTAAAACCCTTTTTGACCATATCATTGAATTCAATGAGAAAGTTCCATAAGCCACGAAGATACGCACACAAGTTCCCAAGATTTGCAGAAATAACTACAAAACCAACCTGGTATTAGACAAGAAACCTAAAATCAACCGAAGAATGGCTCATCCACATGAAGAAGAACAAAACAAAACTGCCCAACTTCCCTGTACTTATCACCACTCTAATCGGTGCAATCCCAACGCGCAAACATGGATTGAGGTACTTTAACAGTTGAAGAAGAACATAGTAAAGTCAACATCAGAGAAAGCCCAATGAATTTAACGGCAATCTGGGACTTTTGGTGGGTATCCGCTAGAGAGAGAAAGCGGTTTCGTCAATGGGTTTCTAGGGGGAAGAGAGAGAGGGATAGAGAGAGAGTGCATGCAAAGTAACAGATGCATAAAATGCATGCACGACACTTAGCTCAAGTCTTAAACAAGTCGTCCTCTTTTTTTTTTTTTTTTCTAACTGGGTTTTACTATTATTCTTCGACAATGATACTGAATTTTACTCGCAGTAGAATACGATACCAGCATGACCCGCAAGTTTCGTGGGTATACGAATTGAATTGAATTCTGAAAGACTAAAACAGATCAGAAATTAAGGAATACCAAATAATAATAGGGGTGTTTTCTGGTGTGGGCTGTGTTTCTCGCCCGACGTAGCATTTAATATTGGGAAAAACACGTGTTCATGGCCGTACATGAAGGTGGGATTTAAATATATAAATATGGAATTCTCAGGAGGTTGTGATCATAATTGATATTTGATAAACATGAAAAAAGAAAAAAGAAAAAAACTCTATATCTTCAAAATGATGGGTGGGCAGTACAAGGAAGGTTGTTGGGCATAATTTTAAAAACAAGTTACACTCCTCGAGGCCCATAATGAGTGGATTTGAATTCTAAATATATACCTCAATTTCCTAAATTTATAATTATTTCCTAAACTATATTTATTGATGGTACATATATTAATTTACAAAAAATTTAAATTAATTAATTTTATTAATATGTGCAAATTTATGATCTAGCTAGCTGTAACGAGTCTGATATCATGTGGGTTTCCTTAAAAGAAAGGCCTCATAAAGTCTTGGGTTCCTTAACTCTAACTGCTAGCTTTTGAAGTATAGTTCTTCCAGACCTGTTTCGTGCCCGTTTGAATTAGCGGTGAAAGAAGTGTCTTTTTTTTTTTTTTTCAATCTGAAGTTTGCAAATTTAAGATAAAAAAAAAACAGATTGTAAATGTGATTTGTATTTGGATTGAAAGTGACGGAAATGGTCTTTTTTCAAACTAAAACTTGTTTGAATTATTATTTGAAAAGCAAGTTGAGATGAAAAATGACTTAAAAATACATGAATCTTATTGAATACTACATATATAATTTATTTGTATATATTGTGATAATTGAAGAGAAAAATTTAAATTTAATAAAAAACTTAAATTATTATTGAAAAAAAAACACTAAAGTCCTTAATTAAATATATTTAATTGATAAAATTGTATATAAATTAGTATGCATACAAATGTATATGAATAGATTGATACTAAATAATACTACATTGTTAATTAGATCACCTATCCTTAACAAGTTAATCTCTGATTTTATCACGAACATGATTCATTTATGTTGAAGATAATGTAGGTATATTTGATAATGATGCTACATCAAGTAGATCATTATTATGTAAGGAAATTTTGATTTCTTCAACTCTATGCCCTTTGCCTGGTAAGTAGGAGGTGCCTCTTTGCCTTTAAAATCACTAAGAGGCAAATTATCTTGATCCATTAATTGAAGGGTCGTACTCTTAGTGTCCAGTCAGCTGCCTCTTTGCGAAGCAAAAGGCACTTGAGCATGCACCTAAGTTTTTTTTATCGCATATTTGTTCCACTTAGCAATGGTGTGAAAGAACTCTAAAGACATGGGCAGAAAAACCTTGGAACATATCTTCTGAAAGAAAGAACACAGTTTCACCAAAACGATTGACACATCGGGAGGTGACGTATTTTTTATTACCAGCGGAATTTATTGTTGCATAAAAACATATGAGTCATAACTCTTCAGCCTAGCAAACTTTTGAACCTGCATGTTAATATATTGTGAAATGTTGTTTAAATAGCCATAAGGAACTGTTATTTTCTTCAACGCTATGAGGAAGATTTCCTTATTTGGTTTTGTGAGGGTGAATTTTACCGGTTGAAATTTGTCATGTCAATCTGGCCACGTGTCTTCACGAACTCCTATGTCCCATAAATCTTTCCTCCTTTGAAGATGATCTTTTGACTTGTCTTGTTCGTTAAGCATCATATATAGCACATTGTCACTTACATTTTTTTTTCAATGTGCATGATATTAAAACTGTGTCGAAGTAAATTTATCTTTCCAACACCCAAGAGTGAAGAATATGCTTATCTTCCACCATTGCTGAGACGCAGAAGCAGAAGTCCTAGCAGTCCTTTTCCCCGCTTTTGCTGCATCTTCATTTTTTTCCAAACTTGAATTGAACATCCTAAAGCTGCTATAAGATATCCGCACTGGATAAAGTCTGTGGAGTTCTTCTTTCTTTTTTTCCTGTTGCCCATTGAAACAATTCCGTTGCAACCTAAACTTATACTTACCATTGAGAAACCTTCGATGACCCATGAAGCACCACTTTTAACTATGGGAAAGACACACTGAGTCATAGTCAAAATTGTAAGATGGACACGTTGTCCCAATATGCATATTCCACCAGAATAATGTTCCTACTCTAGGAAAGTCACTTATCATTCACATCAAGTTTGCACACAAGTTGAACAGTGTCTTCTCATGCACGTCATATGTCTCGATGCCGACTTTCCACAAGTCTAGCAATTCCGCAATAAGCGATTGGAGATACACATCGATGACATTTCTTGGTGCATTTTTGCTTAGAATGATCATAGACAAAATGAAGGAGCTTTGTTTCATACACATTGAGGGGGCAAGTTGTAGGGAATTAAGACAACATGCCAAATATTGTAACTTGTGCTAAGATTCCCAAACGGATTAAAACCATTGGTCGCCAAAGCACGCCAAACATTTCGAGGGTTCACCACGAAAGTTGGAAAATATGATTCGAATGCTTTCTAGGCTTCTGCATCACGTAGATGTCTTAATTTACCATATGCGTTCTTGTCAACTTCATGCCACCTCATATGCTCAGCTATTTTAGACGACATAAACAATCTTTGTAAGCGAGGTTTTAATGGAAAGTACCTGAGAATCTTTGTTGGTTTCTTCTTTTGCTTTTTCCCCTTTTGAATTTTCATGTACCTGCTATTTTAGACGACATAAACCATCTACTTCGTTGGCCTTCTAACGCCAGAGGTCCCTACTAGAGACGTGTCAGCCTTAGAGGCGGCGCTCCTGCCGTAGACCATATTAGGCCTGGTACCTAACCCCATACCCCTACAACATCTAGGGTGCTCAATTGGGCCCAGACTAGCTTTCAAAGGGGCAATGAGACCCACAGACCCTATGACTTCGGGGTCTAGCTCTGTCACAGCTCTACCTGAGACTGCTAAATCTGCTCTTGGCGTACGTATTTTATAAAACATTAATGAAATAATTTTCTCTAAAGTAAATAAATTATATAAATTTAAACTAAAAATGTACAAAACTTACAATGGCCTCCTCTTCTTGCTGAGAGGTCGGCGTCCCGTCTTAGTATCTATGGGTGTATGTGAATAACTCCCTACAGTCTGTCTGGTGGTTATCCTGCTAAGCCTTCCTCTCCTAAAAGAATTAAAACAATATGAACTTATTTTTAGTAATAATAAAACAATTTATAAATTTATAATATAAAGTTAAAATTAATTTAACTTTAAAAAATAACAGCTCATTGTAAGTGGTAGAAAATGTCTTCGATCCTGCGGTGTAATGGATCCTTTGCTGCACTTGACTCTTGGTGTTCGTCCGAGAAAGAGCCTACAAAAGATATGAAACATTAAAATAATTCTAAAAAATACTAACAAAATATTAATTATTAAGAAATTTATAATTCTTTAAAAATTTACCTTTCCCTCTTAGCTGCTGCGGTACTGGACAAAACTCGCATTGTCTAATGCTAAGATGCCGTCTGATACGCTCTCTATAAGCTCCTATAAAGGAATTGTCCCATCCTTATTCATCATGTGGTAGAGATGACCCCTCTGGTTCTTCCAACCACCCCCCATCTTGATTAATGAGTACCTCTTCCTATTGTCGCGTAAGACAAACTTATGCTGTATCACAATTGAATTAATATTAATTAATTAAAAAAGTCATAAAATATAACTATTTACACCCATAGTATAATTAAATATAATTAATTACCTTTAGAGGCCCGTCCTACACTTTGTCCTTCGGAACATTCTTCCAAGTCCTGAAGTGGATGGGGAACTGCAACCAATTCCAATCCAGCTCATTCAGATAACGGTTGAAGAGGTGACTACCGTTCTCAATCGGCTTGTTTGTGGCCTCATTCCACAGAACTATGACACGTGGCCCCTCCAGCTTATTGACACCGAACACATCTAGCCTCCTGGTGGTGATGATCCCCTGCGGATTAGCACAATTTACCACTTTTTTTATTAAATTTAAATAATCTTTAACTAACCTTATGAAATTTAAATATTAAATTTATTAAAACAATAATTCAATTTACCTTCGACTTTCACCTCAAACCTAGTCGCCTGCAAAGACGACGATTGGGGGTTAACCTGCTCCTAGGCATACTCCTGATCTAGAAACCTCTCCATCTCGCTAATGGGAATGTTGAAGTCGAACTCTTTATTTTGCTCAAAGTTGCTCAAACTGATCTCAACATTCTCATCCAGAATATGAGGCGGTAAGGTCGCCTCCTGTAGGGTTGTCCCCCTGGGAAGAGTTGTTGTGGTTGGGTCCCCTCCTCTGATGAAGAGTCTACTCACTCTAACCCACTGGGTCAAACAACCTTTGCAGGTAGCCCTTCTAGAGGTTGGTCTAACCCTAATACCAATTGATATAGATCTAAGCAAGTATGGGGAGCCTAACCTTAAAAACCAATTTGTAAGGCAAAAGAACAATGCCACTAAAGTACCACAAGAACTAACTGTGGCTGCTTGACATTGAGACTCCATTACAGGTTTCCCATGCTTGCTTAGGACTCCATCAGCTAGAACTAGGCTTTGATACCAATTGACAGAGACCTAACCAAGTATGGGAAAATCTAACCTTAAAAAACCAAGATGTTAGGGGAAAGAGCTATTCCAATTAAGCACCATAAGACTTACTTGAGGCTACTTGATACAGACATTAAGTGCTTGTTTGGAGGTTCCCAAAACTTAGGTTTTATCACAAGTCTGCCAAACACCCCCCTTTTTTTTTTACAGAAGCTATTTTGCATTAAACCTAGGTTTTGCAAAAAGTTTGCCAAACACCAATTTTTATCCAAAAGCTATTTTACAAAAATTATTTTTACCTCGTAAATCTCAAAAGCTATTCTCCAAAGCCATTTTTGCCTCATAAATCATGAAAATCATTTTTTCCAGTACCAGTTAGTACCCTAAAATATTTCATGATCTTAAAAATTTATTTTAGGATATTAAAAAACTATTTCAGGGTAACAACTGATCTTGAAAAAATATTTCAGGGTACTGATATGTACTAAAAAAGATACTTAATACTGACTGGTACTGAAAATATACTTCTCATGGTCTTAAAAATTTATTTTAGGATATTGAGAAAATATTTTAGGGTAACAACTGATCTTGAAAAAATATTTCAGGGTACTAACAATCTTTGAAAAAAAAAATCATGGTACTAACGGGTACTAAAAAGATACTGAAAAATATTTTCTAATCTTGAAAAAAAAATAGGATATTGAAAAAAAAATCAAGGTAATGACTAATCTTGAAAAAATATTTCAGGATACAGAAAGGTACTAAAAAATATCTTAAAGATACTGACTGATACTGAAAAAATACTGATGATGGTAGAGGAGAGAGAAAAAGCTGAAAAAAAATAGTTTTTCACCAAACCTAGGTTTTAATGAAGAATAGCTTCTAGAAAATGTGTTTGGCAAGGTTATGACAAAACCTAGGTTTTGATGCCTAGAACAGGAGTGTTTGACAAACTTTTGCAAAACCTAGGTTTGACACAAAATAGCTTTTGGACAATTTTGGGGTGTTTGACAAACTTTTGTCAAAACCTTGATTTTGAAGTTATCCAAACACTCATTTTTATCCAAAAGTTATTCTCAAAAAATCATTTTTACTTCGTAAATCCCAAAAATTATTCTCCAAAAGCCATTTTTACCTTGTAAGTTGTGAAAAACATTTTCCAAAAGCTACATCCAAACGGGCTAACATCCTTAATAGATTAAAATACAAGGTTTTTTGACCAATTTACCCCTTATTAAATAACTATTTACTAAAATGTCCCTGTCTGGAAACTATTCACCCATATGTCTCTGTTTAGTCGACTACACCCCTCATGTAGTCGACTAAAACGCGGGGCAAATTTTTTTTAGAATATCCTCGTGATTTAGTCGACTAAGCTACCAGGCTTAATCGACCAAATCGCGACAGAGGAGTTTTTTATTAATAAAAAAATATGATTAATAGACCTAAAATAAATCTCATGACTCCCTATATGATTTATTTTGAATAATAAAAATTATGAATACTGAATCTTAAATAAATCTCATGACTCCCTATATATGTGGTCAATATCCGTAACCTCCCTAGCTATAGCAGTTCCCCTAAATATAAAAATATATTAAAATTTCCTAAATATCAAACAAAAATCTTATATCTGGTCATGATCGCACTATCCATAACATCCCTATGTATAGTAGTTCTCTTAAAAAAAATATATATTTTAATAAAAATTTACCAAAAACAAATACAGATCACAATATTTTATTCAAAATGAATATATCAAAAATAAATTTAGCAATTAAAATATATTCAAATGAGATCTAATTCCATGGTATAAAATAATATATATCAAACGTAACCCTAAAAATATATTTAAAATGTATTTGATTAAATATTTCAAAAATAACTAGAAATATGGGCGGGATAGTTTCTAACGACTTCTTAACTAATTTTTTATATATATTAATCTAAGAAACAATATATTTAATTTGCAGTTAAGATTGTTGCATTGCACTATATATTTTATAAAAAAATTACTTTTTATTCTTTAAATTAGATTTAGCAAGAAAAGATATACGAGTAAAATATATCTAAAATAGATGGATAGTAGTATATATATAGATTTAGTTTGCTCACCTCGACCAGTCTGTTGCTTCGTTAAGAACAGAAAAACAAAATCCAGAAAAATTTAGGAAACAAAAGCTACTACTCATCTATATTGAATGAATTTGCAAAAAAACCTGAGTGAAGGAGCGAGAGGGTAAACATGGGAGGCCTCGGCAGTAAAGAAACAAGGTCGCCAAGGGAGGCCGCGACAAAGGAGTGAGGTCACCAAGGGAGGTTGTTGTGAAGAAGGTTAGAGAGCGAGAGACACAGATGGGGGGTGGTGGGCGAGGCGCCAATTAGAAGAGAGTAAAGCTACGGAATGAGAGTTATTGCAATACGAAGAGAGTTCAGAGAGTTAAATTCAATTTTTGACGCGACGAAGAAAAGATTTAGGGGAATGATTTTTTATGCTTCTCTAATTTTTTATGAGACTATAATAAAATAAACGGAAATAAATTTTAAAACAAAAAAATTTTAAATTTTCATTAAAAAAAATTTATAATTTTTTATTCCAATAATATGAAATTTGAAAATCACCTAAGATTTTCAAATTTGAAATTTAACAAAATCATAACTTCTTAATTTATGATGGCTAGGTCAAGTCTGCAACTGAATCTCCAAATGATGGGGAGAAAAATTTACAAATTCATCATCAATTTCATATCATTCTAAAATTAAAATCAATACTAAGTAAAGATACAAATGAATAAAATGATGCAATTTATTAAAAAAGAGAAAATTGAGGAGCAAACTAGGTGTAAACCCAATTATTCAAACTTTAAAATAAGGGTGTGCATGGCAACCATTCTGTTCCCCAGCACTGTTTCTGAGATGAAACTGTTTTTTCTGATTCTGTGCCTTGGAAGAGTTTTGAGAATCAGAATTACGTTTGTTAACTCATTTTATTTTTACTCCGAGAATCAGAATTACGTTTGTTAACACGTTTTATTTTTATTTATGTAATTTTTATATTCAAAAAATTATTTATGTGGTGGTGGTGGTGGCGATGAGGTGGGGGTGGGGCGGCGGCGGCGGCGAGGTGGTGGTAGCGGTGAGGTGGGGGTGGCGGTGGGGTGGCGGGGCGGCGGTGACGTCATGGTGGTGGCGGTGGTGGCGATGAGGTGGGGCGACGACGAGGGTGGTGGTGGTGGTGGTGGCGGTGAGGTGGGGGTGGCGGCGGCAATGGGGGTAGTGGCGGCGGCGGTTGTGGTGGTGGTAGTGGTAGTGGCGGTGTGGTGGTGGGCTGCGGCGGTGGCGGTGGTGGTGGTGGTGGTAGCGGTGGCGGTGGTGGCGATGGGGTGGGGATGGCGGCGGCGGTGGTGGTGGTGGTGGTGGCGGTGAGGTGGGGGTGGCGGCGGCGGTGGGGGTGGTGGCGGCGGCGGTGTGGTGGTGGTGGTGGTAGTGGTAGTGGTAGTGGCGGTGTGGTGGTGGCGGCGGCGGCGGTGGCGGTGGTGGTGGTGGTGGTGGTGGCGGCGGTGGCGGTGGTGGCGATGGGGTGGGGATGGCGGCGGCGGCGGCAGTGCGGTGGGGGTGGTGGCGGCGGTGGGGGCGGGGGTGGGGGTGGGGAGGGTAGTTGGCACTGCGAAAGGTTTTCGAGAGAAAGAAGAGAGGTTATACGTTGAGGAATAAATTCTGATTTTGTGCCCAGAAATAGAAAAGCATGAATTTTCTGCTTTTTTTTCTATTCCCAAAGACAAAAGTTGAACCGGTTCATCCCGGAACAAAAAAACCGGATTTACCAAACAGATTTCTCATCCATTTGTGTTCCGGGGAACAGAAATTAACAAAAAACACATTCTGGGAGCGTTACCATGCACACCCTAAGAGACTCAAAAAATTGATCCGACATGTTACTCTAATTTTAATGATTAGGAAAGGACCAAAATAAAAATTTGCGTTAATAACTTAATATGTTGAAGAAAATTTAATTTATTCTTTTTATTTAATTTTAATCTTTTTAATAAAATTGATCAACTACTAATGAGCAATTATTATTTTCATTTAAAATTATAATTATTGAAAATTATTTTTAAATGAACTGTGAAGAGTCGATGCGAGGGACGGTAGGGCATTGTCCACCGGAGAGAAAACCGTCGCTGTCGTTTCAGGTGTGGGTTGTGGTAGAGAGTCTGCCGTTGCCGTTTCAGGTGTGGATCGTGGCAGAGAGTAGCATTCATCAATTCGGCTGTTTTGACCTAGTGTAGATTTCGGCCGTCTATCATCGTGAGCGTCTTTTTCCTGAAACAGTAAATATGAGATTATTTGAATTCTTGGCATTTATTGGGAGAGTAATTCGGTTGTATCTTGATTACTAGCCGTTGCTAATCGGTTCTTTTACCGTCAAACCTTCCTCGATTGTCCTCTCTCTCATATCTTACATATTACAGTTCTTTGGATTTTCAAATTTTACTAGCCTTTGCTTCAGCTCCCTTGATTTTGTTCTCCATCTTGATTTTCAAACCCCCTACCCGATATTTTTCTCTCATATTCTCCATGCCTTTATTCTATTATTCTCCTTCTTCTCCCTTATTGATTTTGTTCGTGTTGCTTCTTTAGTACTCTATTTTCTGTCCTCCTCATCACTCATCTCTCAGTCCCCCTCATCTCTGGATTGCAATCAAAGTTTTGGCATCGTTTTTGGTTTCCTTCATTTCCCTGTTTGAAGGATCAATTGCCTGCAGTTCCCAAAATTCTACTTCTGTCTCCAAAATGAGTCCTAGCTCTTCGTACCGCTGCTTTTTCTCAACATCAATTTTCCTTTACACTACTTTTGAATCTTCCTTCGCTGCCTGTCCCAGTTCTTCTCTTTGGATACAAAGAAAGGGAAGAATTATTACGAGGTAAACCCAATGGCTCTTCACAGCATTTTTCTATCTTCCCAGTTATCCGCATCCTATTTTCCTGAGAAAATCTACCAACTGCAAGGTACTTTATCCATACTTTCGCCCCCTTTCCTCTTCCTTGCGTGTTATTGATATGTGCTCCTTTTTATTCCATAAAGATTGCTTGTCTCTTTTGTTTTGTTGGAAACCAAGCAACTAGGCTTTTGTGACATTCATTTGAATATGCATCCTTCTTTTTAATTTGCTGCTAAAATATTGACGCAGTAGAATGTATCGGGAAAAAAAATTGACGCTGTAGAAGAAAATTAAGAAAGATAATGTTTATTCCTTTTGCAGAAATATCATCCTGACAAGAATGCTAATGATCCCAGAGCAGCGGATATGTTCAGGGAACATATGAAAAACGCCATCAGACTCTAATGGTTTTGAGGTGATTAAAGTTTTTCTTGGGTATTAACCATTAACACGTTAAGATGTCGTGAACCTTGCCAGATTTACATTTTTCATCAATTTTTAAGATCCCTATGCATAATCTTTTTGAATTGTAATCGAACATATGATATTGACATTTTCACATATTAACATGTAATGAATGGATGCAGCGGTATGACATTGTAAATGGTGTTTCTGAAGTGGAAGTAAAGAGGATGACGAAGACGAGGATGATGATAATGATAATGATTAAGACGAAGAACAAACCCAAAGAAGAAAAGAAGGTATTTAGGAACTGATATATGCTGATTTGAGTTGTTTGAGTGTCAAATCTTAATTTGTTGTGGTGTGCTATTATGTGTATTGTTGGATTTTTTTTAGCCTATGATACCTCTGTTTTGTTAACAGTGACCATTTTTGAATTGAAATTCTGCTTGTTCTGCTAGTAGCTTGCTCCAAATTGTGTTCATAGGGCTAAGAATCTAGCTATTGCACATTAGTTGCCACTTTCTTTTAGTTTTGTATATGGAAATTTGTTGAAAACTCAAACAAACAAATTTTCCCTCTTTTTAAATATCACTAAAAAAATAGCATATTGACTCTGAACTGTCACATTTGCTAGCACTTGCTTCAATCTATATTGCAATTGCTGGTTCAAATTAAGCATATTGATAAACTTGCTTGCTGAGAGTGCTCAATTCCATACTCTGATCTATTATTTGCAAATTTAGTGTCACGAGATTATTGTGATTTCTGCAAAAATATTGCTGACACCTTGCACTAAACCTTGATTCAATTGGGACATGCTGATAAGTCAATTCATTGTTATTGTGTTTGCACAATTTCTAGAATTACTGCCATGCTATGATTTTAACCTTTTGTCTAAGAAATGGATTGAATTTAGATTGGCCTGATTCAATTTTAGCAGTTTGCTTGGTATCGCCAAGTGGATACATTAATCGCTATTAGACTTATCTTTGAATGAATGAGATAAGGAAGATCATTTTGATCTAAATTTGTCTTACTGCCCCAAAATTTTTTAGGGGAATGGTTGATTACTCTTAAATCAATTTTTGACATATTGGTGTGATCTGAATTAGAGATTTTGCTGTGATAACTTCGATCTCTTTGCTTGACAACCACTTTTGTTGTATATCTTGATGTTGATGTTAGTTTTTTTCCTTGCAGGAACTTGATGGGAAAGAACTTCAAGGAAATCAATCCATACCTTGTTGTATCTTGGAGCCTTTACCAATTGATCAGAACCACCGCCAAGGAAGAACTATCAAGGAGAAGAGCCATGTACAAGTTAATGAGAATTTTTGCTATCAGAGTTTGAGGAGATTTCGTTCACATGGTTGTCCCTTTCCTCTCCTTACTTTCTTGAATTATTTGTGAAATTATATGTTGGATTGATTGTTTAGAATAAGTGTGGGAGAGGGGACTGATCTGGCAGTGAAAGGTAGAAAAAAAGCGTTATGCTTCACTGTTATGGTAGTAGCCTTATTCCTTATCCTTGCTACAAGTTTGATCTACATTTATTATCATTAGTCTAGGCTTGCATTGACTACAAGTGTGGGGGAAGAATGGATTTGAGTGTGTGCGCTGTTCTGATTGCATTATAGAGGGATGATTGCATTATTGTGAAAAATGAATTCCTCGACACTGGAACTTCTTTGCACTCTAATATGATATCTATTGTGGGCTTAAAAAGTTGAATATTAGAGATTAGATTTTCATTAGTAATTGTAGAAGTAAGCTTGATTGAGATATGAGAATTTTGATTTGGTTAGCTGATTCGGCACAATCAATACAGAAAGTAGTGATTATTCATGGCATTAGGATCAGTTTAGTGTATAATTTTGTATCTGTTCATGGGCTAGAGGAATTAACCTTGGATGGAAGGAATTTTGAGCCTGATTTCATTTCTTAATATTGAGTGCATACTCCCTGATGCTAGTTCTCTCTAGAACTTGTCCTAGCTCTTGATTGAGGCCACATATGTGCATAGGAGGAAGTGTAAAAGATAGAGGCATTTGATTCTAAACCTTATATACCCAAACACAAACCTAAAACACTTTTAACCTTTGCTAACCACTTTGAGCCATTCATTTTCTTTTCTCTACATCATTGACCACTTGAGTAGAATGCATTATTATATTTGCAGAACATGACCTAGCTTCTGAAATGGAAATAGAATCTAGTGACAATTTATGTTGTGTTGAGTTCAAGGTCAATGAAAGTGTGTAGAAGTAATCAGCTGTGTTGTATTATGCTTATGGACCTGATCTTTGAAAAAAAAGTGAAAGGAAAAGAAAAAATAGAGAGAAAGAAAACAGTGGAAAAAATATAGAAAGAAAAAAAACTGAAAAAAAAGAGGAAAAAAAGAATTGATGATAGAAAAAGGCATGAAAAGCGGAAAAACAAGTGTACAAAAAAAACAAACAAAGCAAAAGCCAAAATGAAAAAGAAAGAGGAAAAAAATAGGAGAGGAAAGAAAGTGTACAAAAGAAAGGATCAATCAGCATGCAAAAGCATGTTAGTGTAGAAGCTGATGAAACTATTTGCATAGATGATTAGAATTGAATTTATTTGTGTTTCAGCTTTGATTGATGAGCCGTATACATACAAAAATAACTAAGAAGCTGGTTATTGTTTTACATACTTCTTAAATATGCATTTTGGCTTGTATGGTCAATGCTCTTCTTTTCCATGTCCATTTTAACCTTTCCAACGTTACAGCCTTGGGAAAGACCTCTTGATACATTGATTCCCATGTTTTGAGTGGTGGAGATAGTAGAGATTTGACAAGCTTATGGTAGAGGCTAGCCTAGGAGAGAGGAGTGAAAGAACCGTTTATGATTAAGAAGAGAGAAACACACATACCTGTGAGTCCTTGATGCCTATTTCCAGTTACCAGATTGTGCATTAGAACGGTTATTTTGTCTGGATGATTGCGAATTTCTGTATTGATTGTAAAGAAGAAAATGATCAGATTAAGGAGCTCTTGTTTTGGTTGAGTTTGCCGCTATTATGATTATTTAGAATTGGATTATGGATTGAGATTTATCTGCCCAGAAGTGCAAATGTTCTAGTGTGGGGGAATTTGGTAAATCCATTTAATTGTTATATTTTCTATGGTATTTCATGGGTGTTTTATGCATTTTATGGTTGAAAATCGTAGCATTATTGATTAAATTGTGAATTGTGAATATGGTTTAGTTATTTGGATTTATACAGGGTCAAAATGGAGAAATTTTATGAATTTTTAGAATGTGCAGAAAGGACCAGACTTCAATGGCAGAAAAGGAGAGCTAAAGTTGATATTTACTCAAGGACCATTGAGTTATGAGAAAGAGTTAACTTGGACATGACCAGGAAATATGGTTATAATCTTGGTAGGTTCTGCCACAATTTACAGAGATGACTAGTAGAGATATACACAAGAAATGCAAGCGGTAGGTTTGTCTTTGACTTTGACAAGATTGAGATTTTTGATAAACATACTTTTCCTTTTCTTTTCTCTTGGTTAGAATCCACTGAACTTTTATTTATTCTTCATTCTTGGTGAAGATTGATGAACTACTTAAGCAATCTGGTTGCATGTATAGTAGCACCCTTGAGCTTTCTTTTATTTCTTAGTTTTTTTAAGCTTTTGTTATTTATCATTTATCAGAAGATGACACTGATTTTCTTTGATCATTATCAAACAGGAAATTGGAGCTTTTTTTTTTATTCCTATAACTTTAAGTTTGAAAATCACATAAAATTTTAAAATTCGATACTAGCATTGGGGAGAAAATAGTCTCTTCCTAAATTAGAGGTCATGTGAGGTTTACTCTTCCTCTTATTTTTAAACCATATTTGTCTCAATTTAGTTTTGTTATTTTTTATGTTGTTATATAGATTATTTTACATTTTATCATTCTCACTTGTACTAATTAGATTAGTCATTATATTTTATCAAAATTAGTTGTTGTTCATTTTCTTTTTATTTGATAGTGTATTTTTTTATACTATTTTATCTAGTATCTATTTTAATCAAGAAACCATTAATTCCGTTAAGTAATACCATTTTTTTTCTTATATTACTTCATAATTGAATTTCATTTTGTCTTCATAAATCAAGCATAATTAAAAATTATATTTTTTTCCAAAAAACATAATGTTGTTCATCAATAAATAAATTATGCTTCCTCGTGCAACGCACCAGTACCCATGCTTTGTTTATTTACTTATTTATCAACTTTTAACCACTATTCATCATTGCTTTTCTATTTCATGGGTGTTTTATGCCTTTTATGCTTGAAAATTGATTAAATTGTGAATCGTTAATATTGTTTTGTTATTTGGATTTATACAGTGTCAAAATGGAGATTGGTGAAGATTGATGAGCTACTTTTACAAAGGGATGAAATAGATATTGTTGCTCCATTAAAACGAAGTAAATCATATATTGTTGCTCCATTAAAACGAAGTAAAATAGAGATTGGCCCAGCAAGAGGGAAGAAATGATAAGATATACAAGGGAGCAACTGAGGAATAAGAATTGGAATAACATTCACTTGAAAGCTTGCTAGGTTATAATTTTATCACTCCATGTTAGGTTAGGATCTAGTACAAAATTATCAATATAAATAAAAGTAGTATAGCCATTGCCCCCTGGTGGCGTGGCATGTGTCTAGTAACACCTTTGAGCTCTCTTTTATTTCATAATTTTCTTGGCTTTTGTTATTTATCATTTATCATAAGAGGACACTGATTTTATTGGATCATTATCAAACAGGAAATTGGAGTTGGAGCTGCGTTCTTGATGCCTATTTCCAGTTACCAGATTGTGTCTGGATGATTGCGAATTTCTGTGTTGATTGTAAAGAAGAAAATGATCAAATTAAGGAGCTCTTGTTTTGGTTGAGTTTGCTGCTATTATGATTATTTAGAATTGGATTGTTGATTGAGATTTATCTGCCCAAGAGTGAGTGCAAATGTTCTAGTGTTTGGAGCTGCGTGTTCTTTTTTTTATTTTTTTATTTTTTTATTCTAGTGTTTGGATTATTGATTGAGATTTATCTGCCCAAGAGTGAGCACAAATGTTCTAGTGTTTGGAGCTGCGTGTTCTTTTTTGTTTTATTATTCCTATAACTTGAAGTTTGAAAATCACATAAAAATTTTAAAATTTGATACTAGCTTTGGGGAGAAAAGAGTCCCTTCCTAAATTAAAGGTCATACGAGGTTTTAAGGCTTGACAGTAGACTCTTCCTCTTATTTTTAAACCATATTTTACAATAACTTGATTTTTGGGTTTAATACCTTCTTTCCTTATGTGTATGAGATTAGAAGTTATGAGGATGAGGCTCCTCCAAAAACAATGGAATTTGAAAAAGCTACAACCTTTGTGAACAAGATAAAAGTTGAAAGTGATTTTCATTTGGTGAGGCTTCTACCGCAAAGAGTACAAGGATATCGGAGGTGGAGGTGCAGTGAGGTAAAATAATGTTCATCTCTACTTTTTACTATTTGATTCTTCATTAATTGTATGATAGTTAATTCTTCATTAACTAACTATGTTAGTACTTAGTAACTATGTTACTATTTGATTCTTATGTTATTTTAATTTTTATCATTCTCACTCATACTCCCTCTGGTCCTAATTATATGACATATTTAACCGATTTTGGAGGAATTAATGATAGAGGTTAAATTAGTTAATTTTACTCATTTTCTTAAAATGCCCTTATATAAATTGACACTTCAATTACCTTATTGATTTTACATAATCCATAATTCATATAAATTGGGATGTTTTAGGAAGAGATTGATAAAAATTAGAATGTTGTTCTATAATTAGGACCAAAACAAACCAATGTTGTCTTATAATTAAGACCGGAGGGAGTACTAATTAGATTTATGTTTTTTATTTAATGTATTGAACTCTTTATCTCATCATTCCTTTATTATTGTTATTTATAAATAAAGTACATATTATATTTTTTTTTATGAAGAATACATATTATTTATAATATTATAATGCATTTAGTTTTTATTGTTAATAGTAATCTTCTACATTTAGTTTATTTAGTTTTTATTGTTAATAGTTTTTTATTTTTTTATGAAGAATACATATTATAATACATTGAGTTTTTATTGTTAATGGTTTTTATTTTTTTATGAAGAATACATATTATTTTGTTTTCTATATTGTTTATTTATTTGTCAACCTTTCATTCATTTGCTTGCTTCTATTTAGTTTTTTTTTTGGTTATACATATTATTATACTTTTTTTCATTCTCACTTGTTAATGGATTTTTTTTTTTTTTGTAAAAAAATATAGTAATTATTAAGTTTTAGTAAGAAAAATAGAATAGGAAAAAAATGCTCTGCTAGGGTTTGACACGCGGCTAGGCAGATGGCCCTAGCGGAGGAGGGGGAGTAAGTCCGGTCTTACGCCAGAGCAGTTCGGTTGCAACCAGCGGTATGGGATGGCGAATTGGAAGCGGAGGATGTGGAGGGACTGTCGGTGGTGGAGGAGGAAGTAATCCAGCGAAGGAATGAGGAGGGTGTCATGGTTTTTTCCCTCTCTGATGGGTTCAAGAATCGTGCTTGGAGTAGGTGGAGACAAACCATTGTTATCAAGCGTCTGGGAAGGACATTTGCGTTTGATTTTCTGAGTCAGCGTCTGGAAAATATGTGGGCAAGGGATGGGCGAATGGCTGTATGATAATTGAATATTTTATACACTTATTTTTTGTCTCTTGAGTAATAACTTAGGACCCTTTATCTAATAAATAATGGCTTTTATGTTTATTTGGGCCTTGGGCCTTTTATTGCATTTTAGCCATTTTTAATAATAAAATTCCAGTTTTGTATTAATTCACTATTTCTACCATAACTCTTGAACCAGACATCGGATTTGCCTCATTTTTGTCTCATATTTCAGATGATTCAGAGAGCTACAATTGTTATGAAGACATCAAGAGCCAATTCGGTCAAGAGGGCGGTCGATTTTGGAGCCGAAGTCGGATGCACAATTCTGGATATTATTTGGACCCGAATTTTGTAATTTAAGTCCAGTTTTATTTTATTTCTGTTTTGGGCTAAAACTATTAGGGCCCATTTTCGTTTTAGGTTATTTTTAAGTAAGGCAGCCGCCAAAAACATGAGGCATTCACGAATTCACGATTTTGACATTAGGGTTTCACGATTTTATGCAAATTCTTTCTACTGATTTTCGCATTCGCATGTTCTTAGGGTTCTTCGCGTTCTTCATCTTTTCTTCAGTTTTTCCAGCCATGCTCGGCTAAACCCCCTGTGATTGACCCAACGATGAGGATTCCATGATTCGTCCAGAGAACTTGTGCCTAATTGGTAACTTAATCAATTCTGTTTTCATCTTTTCGGATTCGAATTCTGGAAATAGTTCGAATATTAGATTTAATATTCGGTTTGGTTCATCCCAAGGACTGAATTCGGACTAGGTTTTAGTGTTGTTATGCGATTGCACAGTGATACGCCACTGTTCGAATAAATTCTAGACGATCGCCTAGGTGAGGGATTCTTCGGATGAATGCAGAGATTTCGATTCATCTGGAACCAAACGTGATTAGTTATATTTCGTTCAATGATGCATGATTCTGTAATCTGAACGTTGGGTTGGTCATTTTTAATCTGTTTAAGTCTATCAACGTTTTTCTATCTGTTTCTACATAGTTCTGTTTATTTCGATTTATTTCATTTTAATCTACTGAATCATAAAACCCTAAAACCCCCAATTTTACCATTCTGTTTCACTGTTGTTGTTAATCAAACCCGCTGCAAGTTCGTTGGGAAACGACCCAGGTTCCCTAATTCTGCAAATCATTAATCGAACTTGGTTTATTTTGGGAGACACGGCAAATCTCTTTCCAAATTTGGCGCTGTTGCCGGGGAATTTGCATCGGTTTGATTAGTAACAGTATTGTAAATAGCTAGGGTTTAGGTGGTTCGGGTGGTCGGATAGGAATTTTTCTGACTCTGATCACTCAAACCAGGTCTTATTCACAAGGAATTGGGCGTTCTAAGCAAGAGTCACTTCCTAAAAGGAAGTGAGGTCTCACCTATTTTCCCCAAATTCCAACGTTTAGACCACTTTTTTCGCTGTTTTAAGTTCTGATTTTTTGATTTCCAATAGGGTGATTTTTTCGGGGTATCTCTGATTTGGCTGAAATTTGGTACAGTGATAGAAGATGGAAAATCATTAGACCCCCTTTGAAAATGTTTCATTTTCCAAGGGCTATCCTCCGTTTTGCCAAATTCCATCGTTTAGACCACTTTTTCAATTTTTGAAGTTTTTTTTCCATTTTTGAGTTCCCCAATAGTCTAGGAGTCGCCTGTCCAAGTCCCAAAAATTTTAAAAATCATTTGATACTGTTTCTGGACTTGTTTAGGTTAATTTCTAGCATAGGTTTTCGCTTTTGTGTGTTTTGTCTTTGTGTCTCTTAGTGTTTTTCCACTTTTACCACCCCTTGTGGCATTTTCGTAATACTGATTTTCTGGTGACATCTTTGTCATTCTGAGTATTTGCCAATTCTGCTTTGTGTATATGCTGCATGAGTACCGGGAATACTACTAATCCAGAAGATCTGTTGCCATTTGATCCTGAAATAGAGAGAACAATTCTTGCTGCTAGGAGAGTTGTAAGCTTAAGTCATAGGATTAATCTTGAGTGGACACTCAACGAACTCGATAGTGGCCATTCGGATTGTGTCCATTCTATTGATCTTTCATTGTGATTCGATAGTATTTCGATAGTCTTGTGTCCACTAACTCGGACATTATGGCGGGAGAACAGGCAAATCATCATACTTTGAAGGAATTGGGTGCACTGATGTTAATTATCAACCTTTGTGCATCCAATATCCCGATCTTGCTTGCTAACTTTGAGCTTAAATCTGGTCTAATACACTTGTTGCCTAAGTTTCATGGTCTTGCGGTGAGTGCCCCATTAAGCATTTGAAGGAATTCCATGTAGTGTGCGGCCAATGAAGCCACATGCCATTGATGAAAATCATATCAAGTTGAGAGCTTTTCCTTTCTCATTGGAAGGTGGAGCCAAGGATTGGTTGTTGTACCTTGACCCTCATCTATTGGGAGGCTGGGTGATATTCGAGAGGATATTCCTAGAGAAATATTTCCCTTCCTCAAGAGCAAGCTGCGATCAAGGAGATTGGCAACATTAAACGAGATCACCGGGGAGACTATGCATGAGTATTGGGAGAGGTTCAAAGGTTATGTGCAAGCTGTCCACACCATCGGATATCGAAAAGACTTGATCAACTCTTTCTATGATGGTCTATCACCGGTAGACAAAGGGTTGGTTGATGCCTCTAGTGGTGGAGCTATGAGTAACAAGACACTGAAGAAGCCCGAGAATTGATATCCATTATGGCGAGATAACTCTCGGTAGTTTGGCACTAGGGCCAATAGTACTCTGTTTACCATATTCAAGCCCCAGTCCAGTATGATTCTCGAGAGATTAGAGACCAGACTTGATGATTTGACCTCCCTTGTGAGGCAATTGGCAGTGACACAGACAGTGCAGTCTGCCCCTTCTTAGCATGGGTACTCTTGTGGGTTTTGTTCGACCCTTATCACTCTACCGACTCTTGCCCTACTTTGCATGATCCCGCCTATCAAGACAATCGGTAGGCTGCAGTGGGTGTTTTTCCAAGAAGGCCACAATACCAACAGAATAATGCTTTCTCTAATACATACAATCTGGTTGGAGAAATCACCCCAACTTTCATGGAATCAAAATCGGAACCGAGTAACCGGTATCGGCGAGTGCAGGAATTACCGGCAGAGGCCGTACGGACCACGGACTTTCCAACAACAGTCTGCACCCCTTTGCCTTTGCAAGCACCACCTCCTCGACCAGCCATATGTCCACCTCCACAGGCGGCACAACAAAGAGCTAGTAGTAGTGGTGGTGGTTCCTCACTTGAAGATATGATGAAGCAATTTGTCACACCAATATGCGGTTCCAACGACAACCGACACTTCCATTCAGAGTTTGCAAACTCAGATTGGGCAATTAGCAACATCACTGAACCAGCTCCAACCTCAGGGATCCAACACTCTACCTTTACAGAAAATTCCCAATCCAAAGGGAAATGTGAGTGCTATATCACTACTGATGCGGCAAGCAATTGGAGGAACCTAAGCAAGCTGCAGATGTGACTTCCACATCAGAAAACGAGTCAGAAATGTGAAGATTGACTTTGAAAAGAAAAAGGTTGTGCAGCAAGGTGAAGAGGAAGACATTCCTATCCCTCTTCCTTTCCCTCAGAGAGCAGTTCAATCCAAGAAGTTGGCAGAAAAGGCACAAGAGAAGGATATACTTGAGACATTCAGACGAGTAGAGATCAACATTCCTCTCTTAGATGCGGTTAAACAAATTCCTAAATATGCCAAGTTTCGAAGGAGTTGTGCACCAACAAGAGGCGGCGAAGGGGAATGAACGAGTGAGTTTGAATCAGAATGTGTCAGCACTCATCCAGCCTACCATGCCTCGTAAATGCAAAGATTCAGGGACATTTTCTATCCCTTGCTTTATTGGTAACTATAGATTTGATGATTGCATGCTAGATTTAGGTGCTTCTATTAATGTCATGCCTGCATCTGTTTATAGATCTCTTGGTCTTGGTCCCTTGCGTCCAAGCTGGTGTCATTGTTCGGTTAGCTAATAGGAGTAATGCCCATCCTTCGGTTTAGTTGAAGATGTATTAGTCAAAGTAAATGAATTGATATTCCTGCTGATTTTTACATCTTGGATATGGAGGGTGAGTCTCCTAGTAGTAGGTCACCAATCATTCTAGGGAGACCTTTCATGAAAACAGCTAGGACTAAGATAGATGTGCATTTTGGTACTCTTTCCATGGAGTTTGGTGATATATCTGTGAATTTCAATATCTTTGATGCCATGAAATATCCTAGGGAAGAGCATTATATCTTCTGTATTGATGTGATTGATGATGCTGTGGATGATGTTCTTAATGGTTGGTGTGCTGATTATCCTTATTTTTCATTTGAGAGTGATACCCCCATTTTTGCATGCGATGATAATGAATGGTGCTCTGTTTGCACTAATTTGGTTAAGACTTCATTGTTTGGTGATTCTGATTTGCTTGATGATTCTACATTACTTGTAGACTCTGATATTGATTCTGAGTTTGAGCTTCATCCTGATCCTAACGTGCATCCTGATTCGATTTTGATGAGCTTAATTCGATTTTGATGAACTGAATTCGATGTTAACCTTGAGCCGTATAGACACGGTCCTTCGCTTGTGCTTCTTTGAATATGGTTTCGGTATTCCCAGTGTGATGACATCAAAGTTGTTGCAACAACCACCCAAGCTTCTCCCCGAACAAGAAAGCCATTGGGTGGACATTGGCTGACATAGTTGGCATTAGCCCTTCTATGTGCATGCATCGGATTCTATTGGAAGAGGACTCTAAGCCAGTGAGGCAACCCCAGAGACGCCTTAATCCTCTTATCCTTGATGTGGTGAAGAAAGAAGTCACTAAGCTTCTGCAAGCTGGCATCATCTATCCCATTTCTGATAGCCAGTGGGTTAGTCCAGTCTTGGTGGTTCCGAAGAAATCCGGAGTCACTGTGGTAGCCAATCAAAAGAATGAGCTCATTCCTACTCGAGTTCGAGAATAGTTGGAGAGTTTGCATTGACTATAGAAGACTCAACCAAGCCACTCGCAAAGATCATTACCCTCTACCCTTCATTGATCGGATGTTAGAGCGATTGGTGGTAAGTCTCATTACGCTTCTTGGATGGCTACTCGGATACTTCCAGATCCATATTGCTCCCGAGGATCGGAGAAGACGACCTTCACATGCCCCTTTGGGACATATGCTTACCGGAGGATGCCTTTTGGTCTTTGCAATGCACTGGCACTTTTCGGCGTTGTATGGTGAGTATTTTCTCGAGTTCCTAGAGGATTGCATGGAGGTGTTTATGGATGATTTCACTGTATATGGGTCTGATTTTGATGCATGCTTAGCTAATCTATCTAGAGTTTTGCGTAGATGCATTGAGTCTAATCTTGTGCTGAATTATGAGAAGTGTCACTTTATGGTTGAGTCGGGTATAGTCTTGGGACACATAGTGTCTAGGAAAGGGATTGAGGTAGACCCTGCTAAGATTGATGTTATTACTACTTTGCCTTACCCCGCTTCTGTGCGGGAAGTTCGCTATTTTCTTGGTCATGCAGGTTTCTATCGACGTTTCATTCGAGATTTCAGCAAGACTGCTCAACCCTTGTCCAACCTTCTGCATAAGGACACTGACTTTGTCTTTGATGATGCATGCAAGGCGGCCTTCGATCACTTGAAGCGTTGCCTGACCACAGCCCCAGTGATTCAGCCCCCTGATTGGCTCCTCCCGTTTGAGTTGATGTGCGATGCTTCCAACTATGCAGTTGGTGCTATCTTGGCACAGCGGGTAGACAGAGCATCTCATGTCATTGCATATGCCTCCAAGACTTTGGATTCTGCTCAGTCTAACTACACCACTACTGAGAAGGAGTTGTTGGCTATTGTATTTGCCTTTGATAAGTTTAGGTCATATCTGCTAGCTAGTAGAGTCATTGTTTTCTCTGACCATGCTGCTTTAAAGTTCTTGTTGAAAAGGCAGATGCTAAGCCACGGCTCATTCGGTGGATGTTGTTGCTCCAAGAGTTTGATGTTGAGATTCGAGACAGAAGTGGAGCACAAAGCGGGTAGCTGACCACTTGAGTCGCATCACCCATTCTCCCTCTCACCCCTCTTCTATTCGGGATGATTTCCCTGATGAGCAGCTTCTACAGCTGCAAGATAAGCTAGATAAGCTTCCATGGTATGCTGATCTGGTTAACTATTTGGTCGCTGGTGTTTTTCCTGTAGATTCCACTAGGGCCCAAACCCTTAAATTGAAAAGTGAGTCTAAATATTATGTTTGGGATGACCCTTATCTGTGAAAATTTTGTAGTGGCCAAGTAGTTAGGAGATGTGTGCCTGATTGTGAGTTTCAATCTATATTGCATTTTGCTCATGCTTCTGCCTGTGGTGGTCACTTTGGACCCCAAAGAACTGCTAGGAAAGTGTTAGACAGTGGATTATTTTGGCCTTCCTTGTTTCATGATTCCCATATGTTTTGTAAGTCATGTGATAACGACTTTGTTAGGTCTAACATTTTCGCGGGTTTGGCATTCCTAGAGCTATTATCGGTGATCGGGGTTCCCATTTTTGCAATCGAAGCATGGGTGCCTTGCTACGCAAGTATGGAGTGCTACACAAGGTTTCCACGACCTACCATCCTCGAGACCAATGGTCAAGCTGAAGTCTCAAATCGAGAGATTAAGCAAATCCTTCAGAAGACTGTTAACTCTACCCTGAAAGATTGGAGTAAGCGACTAGATGATGCTTTGTGGGCATATCGCACCGCCTACAAGACTCCGATTGGGATGTCTCCTTATCGGCTTGTCTTTGGTAAGGCATGTCATCTTCCGGTTGAGTTGGAGCATCGAGCCTATTGGGCCATTAAGCTGTGTAACATGGATTTGGCTCATAAGCATATTACGAGGAAAGAATTTTCGTGGGCCGAAAGTTCTTCTATTTAATTCCTGTCTGAAGTTTATGCCTAGTAAGCTTCGATCTAGATGGGATGGCCCTTTTGTGATCACTAACATATTTCCTTTTGGTCTTTGTTGAGCTATGTGATTCACCCACGGGAAGAACCTTTAAGGTCAATGGGCATCGCCTCAAGCCATTTCATGAGGGATCCCCACGGCGGCTGAGGAAGCGAGACTCTCCTCATTGATGCCACCTATCCTCCATAAACCTCATTGATGCCACCTACTCTCCATAAACCCTTGGGGAGTATTCTTCTTTCTTCTCCCTCTTTCTCTTTTGTTTGTTCTTTTTTTTTTTAACCTTGCTTTGCTTTTTGAAAAAAAAAGAAGTCTCTCTTTCTATGATTGCTACATATCATGAACTTGGACATTTTGGCTTTAATGGATCATTCTGTTTGGTCTACAATTCTTGACTCTTCGATTACAAGTCTTGGTAGTTGATTTGATGTTGTTGATTGCCTAAGTTGGTATTGACCTTGTGAGGTTTTGGGCCAGTATGATGGAAGCTTGTTTTCTTTCTTTTATTTTCCTCACTTTGGCCAAATAGCTTTCCCTTGCATTATGATTCCCTTGCTAGCCCCTTTGTGCCTTTTGACCCATTCTTTTCTAAGCCACATTACAAGCCTAAGCGTAAAACCATTTTATTCCGCACCTTGAAGATTTATTGAGCATTGGTTTCAACTTGTTTTGTGTTTAAGTGTGGGGTTGCTCAGAGTGCAACAGTTTAAGTGTGGGGGGGAGATATTTGATTTTGACATTGTAATTACGTATACAATGAAAGGA
Source organism: Acacia pycnantha (assembly GCA_025563575.1). Lineage (NCBI taxonomy): Eukaryota > Viridiplantae > Streptophyta > Magnoliopsida > Fabales > Fabaceae > Acacia > Acacia pycnantha. The sequence continues at coordinate 2,244,888 of JAMWYP010000099.1, read as the reverse complement.
AAGAAAGAAAAGTAAAAAAAAAAAAAAAAAAAAAAAAAGAAGAAAAAAAAAAAAAAAAAAAGAAAAAAAGAGAGAGAAAAGAAAAGAAAAGAAAATACATAGAAAGAAATGGATACATTAGTAGAATAAAAGTTTCATACATAGAGAATGATTGTGTTAATCAGTGCTCTTCCTTTTGATTTCTTTGGTGCTTAGCCTCTCATTCCATACTATTACCTACCTTCACCCTAGCCCCATTACAACCTTTAATTACAAGCTCTCTTGATTTGTGCATGTATGTGTTGTGAGTAGTGGAGACGTAGAAGTTGAGCAAGCTTATGGTAGAACAATTTTCTTGAGTAGAATTTGAGCGATACACTTATTTACCTTAAACACTTGAGAGACCGATTGATTGAGCGCATCATTTGTGAGACCATCTTTTGTGATCAGCATCATTGATTGAGACCGCCATGAATTGTAATTTGAGATGAAGGGATTTAGGTCTTGATTGATTGGTCTTTTGGAACTTTTTGTCCCTTGATTCAATTTTTGCATTGTAGCAATTATTAGTAAATAAGAGTTTTTCCTTTTAGTCTTTTTTTTTTCTTTAGATTTTGCTCAGGAGTGCAAAAAGATAAGTGTGGGAGAATTTGATAATTGAATATTTTATACACTTATTTTTGTCTCTTGAGTAATAACTTAGGACCCTTTATCTAATAAATAATGGCTTTTATGTTTATTTGGGCCTTGGGCCTTTTATTGCATTTTAGCCATTTTTAATAATAAAATTCCAGTTATGTATTACTTCACTATTTCTACCATAACTCTTGAACCAGACATCGGATTTGCTTCATTTTTGTCTCATATTTCAGATGATTCAGAGAGCTACAATTGTTATGAAGACATCAAGAGCCAATTCGGTCAAGAGGGCGGTCGATTTTGGAGCCGAAGTCGGATGCACAATTCTGGATATTATTTGGACCCGAATTTTGTAATTTAAGTCCAAATTTATTTTATTTCTGTTTTGGGCTAAAACTATTAGGGCCTATTTTCGTTTTAGGTTATTTTTAAGTAAGGCAGCCGCCAAAAACATGAGGCATTCACGATTTTGACATTAGGGTTTCACGATTTATGCAAATTCTCTCTACTGATTTTCGCATTCGCATGTTCTTAGGGTTCTTCGCGTTCTTCATCTTTTGTTCAGTTTTTCCAGCCATGCTCGGCTAAACCCCCTGTGAGAGAACTTGTGCCTAATCGGTAACTTAATCAATTCTGTTTTCATCTTTTCGGATTCGAATTCTGGAAATAGTTCGAATATTAGATTTAATATTCGGTTTGGTTCATCCCAATGACTAAATTCGGACTAGGTTTTAGTGTTGTTGTGCGATTGCACAGTGATACGCCACTGTTCAAATAAATTCTAGACGATCGCCTAGGTGAGGGATTCTCCGGATGAATGCAGAGATTTCGATTCATCCGGAACCAAACGTGATTAGTTATATTTCGTTCAATGATGCATGATTACTGAATCGAACGTTGGGTTGGTCGTTTTTAATCTGTTTAAGTCTATCAACGTTTTTCTATCTGTTTCTACATTGTTCTGTTTATTTCGATTTATTTCGTTTTAATCTACTGAATCATAAAACCCTAAAACCCCCAATTTTACCATTCTGTTTCACTGTTGTTGTTAATCAAACCCGCTGCAAGTTCGTTGGGAAACGACCCAGGTTCCCTAATTCTGCAAATCATTAATCGAACTTGGTTTATTTTGGGAGACACGGAAAATCTCTTTCCACTGTCACTGATGTAGCCGATGGTTTCTACTTTGTCTGATTTGAATCTTTGAAGGACATGAACAGGGTGTTGGCAGAAGGTCTGTGGATGGTGCAGAATAAATACATAGCAGTTCAGGAGTGGTGCCCATCCTTTGACCCTGAGATCGATGGCACAAGCAAAGTTAAGCTATGGGTGAGGCTACCGGCATTCCCGCCGGAGTTTATCAAAACGAAACTTCTGTCGGATGTGGGCAATTTCATAGGAAGATTCATTAGGATGGATTCGGTGGCTACTAATCTTGCAAGGGGTAGGTTCACTAGAATCTGTGTGGAAGTTGACCTACCTAAAGAGCTTGAACTGAAGTATATCCTTGAAGGGAAAAACAGAATAATCATTTATGAGGGGTTAGAATCTGTGTGGAAGTTGACCTACCTAAAGAGCTTGAACTGAAGTATATCCTTGAAGGGAAAAACAAAATAATCATTTATGAGGGGTTAGAAGACGTGTGTACAGTGTGCAAGTTCGCTGGGCACAGGTTTGGGAATTGCTCGAATACACGATCGGATTTGATTCAGGTTGGTGCAAGGAATAGATCACAGATTGCTGAATCTTGGAAAATTGTAGGAAAGAAAGGTGATGTGGCGATGCAAAAGGGAAAAGAAGTGGAAGCTTCTGATTCAGGGAAGGTTGCTGTAATTAATGGCACTCAAAATAAGTTCTTGATTTTACAAGAACCTAGCCAGAAATTGACGGATGATGGGAGAGGGTCGAGAAGCATTGTGGACGTGGGGGGTGACGGTCAGGCCGAGAAAACGTTGGGAAAGGGGGAGGTGAATGTAATCGTGAATGAAGTACATTGTAGTAGTGCGTTGGCATTGAAGGAGAGTATTGATGTGGCACCAGGTGGCAGTGGGAAGGTTACGCTATTCAATGACACCCAAAATAAGTCCTTGACTGCACAAGAACCTGCCCAAAATATAATGGAAATTGGGAGTAGTTGCTGTGTGGTGTGGGGGGTCAAGAGAATGGGACCGAGAAGTTGTTGGAAGAAGGTTTGAGGCCGTAAAGGAGGGACCATGTGGATGTAAGGTATCTATTGGTGATTCACGTGGAGATGTTGAGTTTGTGGGGGACGCGTCAAGTGGTGGGGACAATGTAGGTGTGGCATCTAGGATGAATGTGGGGTATTCACACAGTAGTAATTTGGCTGGAACCAGTGTGCGCCAAGGAAGTGAGGAGGGTTCAGGTGTGGAGAAATTAATTAATGCCAAGGCAGTTAATGAGCAAATATCACATAATGCTTCTAGTAGTAGTTGTGGGTTGGCCGAGGGTAGTAGTAGTGGTTTGGCCGAGGCAAGCCAAATAATGAGTGGTGGTACCAAAAAAAAGGGGTAGACCGGTGGGAAGAGGAAAGGCTAGAGCAAAGGTGGGAAGTAGTGGCAAAGTGTCTCAGGTGTGCGTTTCACCTGTACCTCCCCAGCGTTTACCATGAAGTCATTCCTCATATGGAATTGCAGGGGGGCGGCCAGTGCTGACCTTGGGCGCCAGTTGAGGTTTTTGACCTCTAAGTATAATATCAGTCTTTTGGTGCTGGTTGAGACGCGAACAAGTGGTGAAAAGTATAAGAGGTTGCAGAAAAAGGCGGGGTTTGATAGCTCTTTTGTGGAGGAAGTGAGGGGATTCTCTGGAGGGATTTGGATCCTCTGGAAATCTCAGGATGTTTAGGTTTCTATTTTGAATAGTTCGTTTCAGCATGTCCATTTAAAGGTGGATGCGATGAGCCACGTTTTTCAGTTTACGGCTGTGTATGGAAGCCCTAGGGAGGTGGAACGTCAAACCCTATGGGGTTGTCTAGATTCTATTGCAGGATCTATGGTAGACCCATGGGTGGTTGCCGGAGACTTTAATGAGATTGCGGATGTGAAGGAAAAAAGGGGGTAATGCTGCTGCTATTGGCCCATGTCGGGTGTTTCGTAATCGATTGTTGGAGTGGCATCTTGATGACATTAAGGTGTTAGGAAGCTAATTTACTTGGATGGGCCCGAAGTGGGGTCATTTGGAACGTGTATATAAGAAGCTAGATCGTGTTATTGCTAATGCTACTTGGCGATTGGCTTTCACTAAGGCAGATGTGGTTAACCTTCCCTGACTAGGCAGATGTGGTCCTCCAGAAGGTAAATAGAATAGACCCTTTCGTTTCCTAGTCGATTGGATGAATCATTCTGAGTTCCATGATCTTATAAATGTCCAATGGAAGGCCAATCTTGATCTTCCTGTTATGCTATCTCGTATGGTTACACCGTTTTGTCGTTGGAATAAGGAGGTGTATGGTAATATTTTCCAGATGAAGAGTACCCTGAACGCAGAACTAGAGTTGATACAACAACAACGTGCAAGCAATGATTCTGAGGTCTTGGGGTTGCAAGAGCTACAATGCAGAAATCGATTGAATGAGATTTTAAAGCGAGAAGAGATGTTTTGGTTCCAGAAGTCTCGTCATCAATGGCTAACTGAAGGGGACCGTAACACTAAGTTCTACCATCTGAAAACTGTAACCAGGAGGAGTTTTAATAAGATAGCTCGGCTAATGAATGAGCATAACATCTGGGTGGAAAATGACGATCAACTGAAAGGTACGGTCCTCTCTTATTTCCAGAATCTGTTTTCAGATAGGGAAACGAGCCGTAGGTGGCTTGCTTCTACCTGGCCGAGTGTCCTGCACAATTTAATGGCACGTTTGCATCGGATTCCCTCGTGTGAGGAGGTCCGGAGCTGTTTGTTTAGCATGGGAGGTCATAAAGCACCTGGCCTTGATGGTTTCCTTGCGGTATTCTTCCAGAGACAGTGGAGTGTGATTCGTCATCAGATTATGAGATTGATTATAGATGTCTGGCATAACCCATCCCACATTCGTGGTTTAAATGCCACTTTGTTAGCTTTGATCCCTAAAGTGCAGGTACCAACATCTATGTCTCAGTTTAGGCCAATATCACTGTGCTCAGTCTTGTATAAACTGATCACTAAACTGCTTGTAAGGCGTCTGCAACCGGTAATGGAGATTGTTATTTCGCCTTTCCAATCCAGTTTTGCCCCCAAGAGACAAATTCATGACAACATTGTCATTGTCCAAGAACTGATTCATTCAATGAACAAAATGCGAGGGAGACAATTTATGACAATTAAGATTGATCTAGTAAAGGCGTATGATTGCGTGAATTGGACTTTTATCCAGAACATACTAGAGGAAGTTGGATTCCCACGGGCTACAGTTGACTTGATTATGCAGGTTGTTTCCACTTCGTCATTCAATATATTATGGAATGGGGGTAAAACTTTATCGTTTCAGCCTACTAGGGGTATCCGGCAGGGTGATCCTATATCCCCATACTTATTTACACTAGCTATGGAAAAACTGTCCCATATTATATCGACAGCTGTTAATGGTGGCCTATGGAAACCTATTAAGGTGGGTAAAGGAGGCCCCCTGGTGTCGCATTTGGTGTTTGCTGATGATCTTATGCTATTTGTAGAGGCAAAGTCTGACCAGTTGGAAACTATTAAGAAGTGCCTTTCTTTGTTTGAACAGATGTCAGGTTTAAAGGTAAGCGTTGAGAAAACTGTCATTTATTTCTCCAGGCACATTTCTGAGGAGTTGGCTAGCTCCTTGGCGACTAATAGTGGCTTTAAAAGGGTTAAGAATGTGGGGAGATATCTGGGGGCTTGGATGATACATGGGCGTGCAACTAAACAGTGTTATCAGCACATTGTGGATAAGCTACGGAGGAAGTTAGGTGGGTGGCAGCAACAGTGTCTGTCTCAGGCAGATAGAATTACTCTTGCCAAATCAGTATTATCTACTATCCCTGTATTTCATATGCAATATGCTAGGCTCCCCTTAAATATTTGCAATGAGATTGATAAAATTCAAAGGAATTTCATTTGGGGAGATTAACACCTTCGTAAAGCTCATCATGCGGTTAGTTGGAAGGTGCTAACTAGTCCTAAGTCTATGGGAGGACTTGGGTTAAAATCGGTTGCATTTATGAATGATGCTCTCCTTATGATGTGCGGTTGGAGGTTCCAAAATGAACAAGATGCTCTATGGGTTAGGTTTCTTCGGGGAAAGTACAAGGTACAAATTGGCCAATTGCCAATCCTTAAAACTGGTTGTTCGCGGTTCTGGAGCTCGTTATGTAACATTCTTATTAATATGAAAGATGAGGTGGTATGGGAAATTGGGGATGAGGCTTCTATTTCTTTTTGGAAAGATAAATGGGTGTCCTCTTCCATTTGTCTACAAGATTACATAGTCAGTCCCCTTCCCGCTGAGTTGCATGAGTGCATGGTTAACAGGTGTATCGATCAATATGGCCGGTGGGATCGGCCTTTATTAAATAGCCCGCTCCCTCAAAACGTGGTTGATTTAATTAAAGGTATACTTCCTCCTTCTTCTGATGATGGCCCAGATCGTTCCTTTTGTTTGGCTGGAAGTTTAACTGGTGTTAGTGTTAAAAGTTGCTACCTATATTTAGCCGAATCTGGGTTTCAACAATCTCTTATACAGGATGACATCTGGATAAAGTTATGAAAGTGTATGGGACCACACAGAGTGCAGATATTTGGGTGGAAATTATTCCACCAAAGACTCCCTCTGAGGTCATGGATCAGTGTTTGGTCTGACAACGATAGTCGCTGCCCTCTGTGTCTCCAAGAAGTAGAGACCAGTCTACACACGTTTAGAGACTGTCATGTGGTTCGTACTTTCTGGTATGAGGTGGTACCTGTTGATCATGCCCTCTCCTTTTTTGGCTACGATTGGTTTGATTGGGTAACGAAGAATTGGAAGAGTGATGCAATTACAATTGGCGAATTGTATTGGCATGAGGTATTTATTGTCTCTTGCTGGTTTATCTGGAAATGGCGCAATGAATTTATTCATAACACACCAGATGTGCACGATAAATATTGCCTAAGGCCCATCCTTGCTCTACTGGGAGATTAAAAACTAAAACTGCAGAAGGGGGTTTCAGCGTACAGTTCAAAAGTGCCCAAATGTTTGTTGGGCCTTTCTAGAAGCTCCATTTGTGAAACTTAATTCGGATCAGGTGGCGGCTTGTGGGGGCCTGTTGAGGGACTCCTCTGGGAAGTGGCTTGGGGGTTTTACTACACGTCTTGGAAGGTGCTCAGCTATGTTAGCTGAGTTGTGGGGAGTTTTGAGGGGACTAGACATGGCATGGGAGGTAGGTTGGAGACATGTAGTCGTTGAAAGTGACGGTCAATCAGTCATTACATTACTATCCAAACAAGGTAATGCAGCTCGTGAGTCACATTTGGTGGCTCGGATACGAGCAGTCACCCGCAGACAGTGGGTTATGCGATATAGCCATGTCCTAAGGGAAGGCAATCAGTGTGCAGATTGGTTAGCTAATTTTGCTTTGAAGCATGTGGATTCTCCCGACGAACCCCATTTCTCGGATCCCCCTACTGGGCTTCATTGCTTCCTTATCGCTGATCTGGTGGGAGTACGTCATGAGAGGAGGGTCTCAGTTTTTAGCCTCTCCTAGTCTTTGTTTATTTAACTTGTGTTTGTTTATCTTTCCTTGTATAAAAAAAACAAAAAAGATTAGTCATTTATTTATGATAATGTTTATTTAATGTATTGAACATCTTATCCTCCCTTTGTTATTTATATTTATATTTTCATATGAATTGTTCATTTATAAATAAAGTACATATTATTATTTTTATGAAGGAAATACATATTATTTGTAATATTTAATTATAATGCATTTAGTTTTTATTGTTAATATCACATGTTTTACTAGTTGTTATTTATTTTCTTTTAAACTAACCGTATTTATTTTTGTATCTTATATATTTACCCAAAAAAAAAGTTTGCCTCTAAATTTTGTTTGTTTGATTATCATTCTCAATATGTAATTGATTGAACCATATTTTATATGATTTTTCATTATTTAATTGGGATTCTTAATGGATTTTTTCATAGTTGTTGAGCTTAAAATGTCTTTCTTGTGATAAATTGATATTAAGAGTAAATACATTAAATTTAGATTAAAAGGGAAAAATTGTCATAAAACTGTTATTACTCTTAATCTTTGATTTTTCTGAGAATATTTGATGCAGATTAATTAATTTTGATTGTAGGTGGTTGAAGGAATTAAATCAGATTTGGAAATGAAAGTTGGAGCTCAAATTGCGAATATTTCAGTTTAGTCCTCCATGGAAATGTTTTAACTTTGCAGATTGGTCCCTGGTCAAAACTTGCGTTTTGACTAGGAACCAAAATTAGGTTCAGCCGTTCAGCTACTGCCAATAAAATAGAGAGAGACCCGAGACTGAACGAGAACGCGCCACGGAGAGAGAGCTGAGAGTCGTCCTTCCATCCACCTTCCTTCTTCCTCTCGCCGGCGACTCCAGCCACCACCGAGTCCGCCGGCGAGCTGCATCTTCACTTCGCCTTCAGCGCCGGCGAGCGACCACGCCTTCACCGCTCATCACCATAGAAGACGCGAGAGAGGGAAGCCCGAGATCGCAGAAGCTTCAGCGCCGGCGAGCTTCGTTGCTCATCACACCGTCCTCCATTGCCGGTGAGATCGAGCTTTGTAGAACCTCAGACCCACCACCGTCGATCTGCCATTCTCACACTCCATCGTCGGCTTTCCTCTGCGTTCTCCAGTGAACACCGACGGCGCCGTGAGTATCAGCACCCAAACCATCGACGACCTTCCTTATTCTTTCAGAGCAGCTTCTTTGGCCTTCCCTTGGAACTTTCGACTAGTTCCTTAACTGTTAGGTGAATTTGTAACTTTCCGGCGAGAGCTTGAATTTTCCGGCGACTTTTTCCAGATTCCGGCGAGTGTATACATTTTCCGGCCAGTGTTCTGAAAGCAATGAGGGGCTGATTCTCTACTTCTTGGTGATGATAAATGTGCTTGAGCTTAATGGACTACATAGGGGAGTTTTCCTATCATTCCATAGTCTGGATTTATATATACCGATTGCCTAGATTTAGGAATTGTGTATGATTTTGGACTGAGATTAATGATTATTGTCTCTTATGGTTTGATATTTGTGACTGAGATTGGATTTGTAATATGAATATTATATGTAGTTGAATTGCTTTGTGGTTGCAAAGAGACTATGTTGATTAGCTTGATATTGTCTAATTAATTTGGTTGATTTGTGCATTTGAGGGACTGATTAGTACTCAATTCCAAGAAGACTCATGTTTACATTATTCCAATCTTAATTACACATTAAGTAGTCTTAAACAATATCTCAAGAGGTAGAAGATAGCTACGATCGTAGGAGTTATTATTAATTGAAAATATTGGACTCAAGTGATATCTTGAGGTTTTTCCAATTAAGACTTAATGAGTTTTAACTTCCATAATTTTCGAGCAAGGATAGTCATTTCTTCGTTACCAAGAGCATCCATCATTTATATTTCCATTTTAGTTATCATTTAATTAAATTGCATTGTCATTCCTTAGTTTATTAATTTAAAAATCCAAAACCCAATCCCCTTTGTTTCCATTGCATTTGCATGACATTTAGATTACTTAGGATTCAATAAAAGGCTCCTCAAAAAGAGAGAACGATCCTAGGTTTGCCTATACGCAATCCTTGGTTAATTGTTGATTGTGGACCCCAAGGCTAATGACAAAAGGTCTTCATCAGTAATACTCTCCTTTTTTGTTATTTCTGTTGTTTATTTATTTATCAATAATGGTTTATCATTTCACTTCTTTTAGTTAGTTGTTGTTAATTTTCTTTTAACTAGCAGTAGTATTTCTATTTACTTATTTATTTATGTATCTTTTATATATAATCGAATTTTTAATTTGTTGAATTCTTTCTTTTATTATTTTTATGGATAAAAACAAATTATTTCTTGTTATTTTTATTTATTTTTATCTTTGATAATATGTTTTTGTTTTTTATTTAATGTATGAAAACCCTCACATGAATTTGTTATTTATAGATAAAGTGCATATTTTTTATTTTTATGGATAAAAAGAAATTATTTCTTGTTATTTATATTTTTTTTTTGTTTTTTATTTAATGTATGAAAACCCTCACCTGAATTTGTTATTTATTTTTTTGTTTTTATGGATAAAGTACATATTATTAATTTTTTTATGAAGAAAATACATATTATTTATAATATTTATTTATAAAGAATTTAGTTTATATTGTTAACAAAAAAAAATATTTTTATCATTTTCACTTTGTTCTGGTGTAGAACTCGGATTGTCTAGCCCTGAGGGGCTAGGATGTTGGTGTAGATGGGGACTTGACCTAGGAGAGATTCCTAGGGCCTACGTACCCTGAAGAGGGATCAAAGTCCACGTAGTTCGAGGATTGATGGATGAGGCGTTTAGCCAGAAGGGGTCTGTATGCTCTGAGACGGCACATGCGTGAATAGCCGGAGCGTAGACCGTTGTAGAAGATAGATCATGATCTCTTAGGTTCACGCTCTATATGTAGATGGCTCCCACGTTGTGCGTGTCCAAGGATCGTGCAAACCGTCCTGGTCATGGCTGGGTCCCACGGTTAGTGGGTTGTGATAGTGAGATAGTGGGCCTTGACTAGGTCCATAACAGTTGCCCCCAAGCTCGGTAGTTCAGGTCTCTGAACTGCCGAGATTAGTTGTTTGATTGACTGCGCCATACGGACTTGGCCGAGCTATATCCAGTGTGCGCAAACTGTATAGTAATTGCCCCCCAGCCTGGTAGTCCAGGTCTCTGGGCTGCCGGGGTGGATTTGTTGAATCCAGATATCGTATCGGAGTTGCTGCCACTCGTTTGATTTTGATTTTGATAAAGTGTCTATTCGAGTTTCAAAGAACTTCGGAGTTACTTGTCTTCGATTGAATTAGTTAATTTTGCTTTGAAACTTGTCTGTTTCTTTTTATGATTGCCAAGATCTCTTCTTCTTTGATCATCCGGGTCTCCGGGTTTGTTTGCAAGGGCTGATAACAGCGGCCTCGCGTAATTTGGAAACCGGGCTAAGTCTTGGAAGCGCCCAACTTGCGAAAGCTTACGGTGGCGGCTTCGCTTGGGTGGCCGGATTCGATGACCCTTGCACGGGCCGGGATCATATCGTATTAAGCTGCTAACCGGGTCCGCTTCTTTTCATTAATGTAATGTTTCATCCGTGTCCACGATGAGCGATATAGTGAACTCATTTGTTTTGGAGTACTATTAAGTGGCCAGGGCCAAGGTCATAGATGTGATATGCGAGAATCTGCGAAAGTGCGAAAGTGCATCCGGTATTGAAACCGTAAAGTGGTGAGGGTCGATATTCTAAGCGCCTCGTATAATTCGGGTTCGTTGGCCAAGGTCATCCTAGGATAAATTTTTCACCGAAGCGTCCGAGCATTTTGACCTGATCAGGGTCGGCATGACAGTTCCACTTGATATCCTGGAGTAAGTTAGGAAGCGTCCGGGCTGCGATAGCTCTATGGAGACAACTCCCTCAGGCTGAAAAGCCGGGTTTTAATCTTCATTCGTACTTGAATTACGGCCAGGGTTCGGTGACCTGTATTCTCTCTTCCGTTCATGTCTTTGTCGTTAAAGCAATTTGAGGAGATTGAATCAATGCTCTCGATTGAGAGTTTCTTTACACGGAGCCGAGATTTTTACCGTATTAAGTGTAAACACGGCAACTGTAATTTACTCGGATCCGGGATTTTAACCAGATTCGGTGTAACCGGGGTATGCCTTCAAATTTACTCAGAGCCGAGATTTTAACCAGATTCGGTGTAACTGGGGTATGCCTTCAAATCTACTCGGAGCCGGGATTTTAACTAGATTCAGTGTAACCAGGGTCCTGCTTCTCGTTTCCCGAAAGACTTTACGCGGAGCCCGGATTTTAACCAGATTCGGTGTAACCGGGGTCCAATTGAGGAGCACGGATTTAATTGTATTATACTGAGTATACTTGCAGTTTCTAAATATTACAAACGTAATATTCCTTCAAAGAGTTGAATCAAAGTAATACTATTTGTATACGTACTTGTGGTTCAAAGCCATGGGAGAGAAGAATATTTGAAGACTTGACATCTCTGACTTCAACTTGAATGAACATCAATATATTCCATAAGTGATGACAACATCGACAATGGGTACTCTTCTCATTGGACTTTAAGTCATGTTTCATTTCTGATTTGGTAAGAGGTGCCCAATAGCTTGACCCAATCCTACGCTCAAGCCACTTCCGAGTGGAGTTAGATTCTCCAAGATCAAAATTAAGAGAAGGAGAAAAACAAGGCAACCTATTAGAAATAAACCTTTCAATGAAAGGCAGACTCAAATGTCGAAGCATTTTGGGTAGTCCGATGCAGCATCTTCCAAAGCATCCTTGGGGAAGAAAACGACTTTTTGTCATGACTGGACATGTGGCTGGATTAGAGAAGAAAGACTGACGACTTGGACATTAAGTTGGGAATCATGTTCAATCAATGTACAAGTCACGTGAAAGCTCTCCACATGCAAAAGCATCCCTTTCCTCTGAGCTCTTCTCCATCTTTGCAATTCATCTGGGGGAAAGCCTCAAAACGCCTTCATACAATAAATTCTGTGAGTATATCCTTGATGAGATAGTCTGTTTGAGAATGATTGACAGGACGCTATATAAGCGAGATATTCTTCGGCGAGGATGAGGCCGAGACGAACTAAGGCCGACGTTCATCGGTGGTTGAAGACGAGATACCACAGGCCGACATTCATCAGAGGCTGAAGCCGAGATACCCTGAGACCGACATTCATCAGAGGCTTATATTCTCTACTGGTTGTTTCTGCTACCTATGTCAAATTGACCAGGCATGAAGACTTCCCTGAAAAATGACGAAAGCACCGGTCCATAGAAGCCAATCCGTTGACAAGTATTTCAATTTGCAGAAAATAGCGAAGAATCTTGATCAGTAATGGCCAAGCTTGATATGGCCAGCGTCTTATACTCGTAATGATCATATGTGTACAAAAGCACAAAATCTTAATCATGTTCCATATCCTCAGTGACAGCCTCAGGTCCACCATAAGATTGAATTGTTTTCAAAAGTGAGAAAGACTCGGTGGTTGTGTGAAACAATCATAACTCAGATTAGAGTATTTAGAATTTATCATACAAACAAATGCATATGTTGAAGCCTTTCATGGTGGACGTCGTTCCTCGTGGCGGAGTATAAACGAATGCATATGTCTGGAACTCGTCACCTCTTGAAGCATTCCTGACGAATGATCCAAAAAGCCACAAGGAGAGAGATTGAGAATTTCTTTATTGACAAACTCTGGCTGCCTCCCACATAAATCCTCTTACAAAGGAGGGAAGATCTGTCAAATGGTAGACTGAGAAAATTAGAAACTATTATTCTCGGTTAGGATATCGGTGGCGTCTGGTGCCTCATTAAAACCCATATATGAGATAGTGAGTCACATTGTCGACATAAATAAAGAACCATCAGTAGATCTGAACACATCCACGTATAATCCTTACAGAATGCCACGTAGTCTTCAGAATTTGAATGAAGAAGCCTATGATCTTCAAATAATCGCCATAGGACCTCTTCACTTTAGCCAGGAAAATCTTGAAGCCGAAGAAGAAGCTATCTGCCATGGTTGCACAGATAATAAGGAGAAGTTATTGCCTACCATCACTAAGGAACAGATGGTGGAGAAGATCTTTGTTGGATCCGTTACTTGGGTGAGGAAGCCAATCATATTGAGTTTTGTAGAATAAAATATGCGCTTGATGAATGTGAAAACATCGCCAGATCATGGGATTGTGGGCTTTGGAGTTTGAACCTCTTGTTCATCAAAAGAAACCATTTGTTAAAACAATGCACTGCAGTGTTCAAACGTTTTTATCACCTTCGTCTTGATTCTGTCACGGAATGAAATTCCCCATACGCCCTTGTTGTTGACTGGGTTCACTTTTTCTTCGTGAGGAAGACTGCAATAGAGGGTTGAACATTGAACGAAAAAATTTCTCCAGCTTTATCCACGTTGATTCAACATCTCAAGCATCTCGGACCCCGGTAACTCCAAACTCGTCGATCGTCTGATGCAAAGAGAGTATACACACCTTTGAAGCAAAGATTCATCTATCAACCATCTCTTGCGTTGATTTTCTGGTGCTCTGAAATATATATCTCGGCTTCAGTTATCTCCAAGAGATATATCTCGGCACCACAGAATCTCGGCATCTCAGGTCATATACCCCGATTCAAGTATCTCGCTGTAATTCAAACCCAGGGAGTATTTGAAGAATCCCGGCATTGATGACAGCGAATCATCCTGGCATCTCGGCACTATAGCTCGGTTCAAGTATTCCGCCGTAATTTGAAACCGGAATAAATTCAGAAAGTTCCTTTTCCCCAATTGCTGCAGAATCACATGTACAATTTGCTTTCCCAATCAGATGGATTAATGGGTTGGAACTTGCGTAAACTCTCCCGTCCAATTTTAGATTCATCCGGATTGATTTTGTCTTGTAGCAAATAATTCTTACAGGTATCCACTTAAAGGAGAACGCCGAGTCTTCGACACAATCGTGAATGATGTATGTGAGCGAGATTTTAACGGCATTTTCCTTCGGTGGAGTACGTGGAGGTTTTTATCTCGCACAACGCCTTCGACTCTTGCGGCTTCTTGGTTGAACCATCGTTGGTCACGGGAATCGAATTTTAACGATCCCCGGTCGGCGCCAGCGTTCAGTGTAGAACTCGGATTGTCTAGCCACGAGGGGCTAGGATGTTGGTGTAGATGGGGACTTGACCTAGGAGAGATTCCTAGGGCCTACGTACCACGAAGAGGGATCAAAGTCCATGTAGTTCGAGGATTGATGGATGAGGCGTTTAGCTTGAAGAAGTGCTGTATGCTCGAGGCAGTGCATGCGTGAATAGCGGAGCGTAGGCAGTTGTAGAAGATAGATCATGATCTCTTAGGTTCACGCTCTATATGTAGATGGCTCCCACGTTGTGCGTGTCCAAGGATCGTGCAAACCGCCCTGGTCATGGCTGGGTCCCACAATTAGTGGGTTGTGATAGTGAGATAGTGGGCCTTGACTAGGTCCATAACACACTTCTTTTAGTTGTTATTAATTTTCTTTTTAACTAGTTTACTTGTTTATATTTATGTATCTTTTATATATAATCGAATTTTTAATGTGTTGAATTCTTTCTTTTATTATTTTTATATATGAAATACAAATTATTTATTGTTATTTATATTTATATTTATCTTTTCATTTGAATTTATCATTTCTAAATAAAATACGTATTATTTATGCTTTCCAATATTGCAATTTTTATTAATAATTTGTTATTCTTTTTCTGTATTAATAATTTATCATTTACATGTTTACCCTGGAAAAAAATTGTTTGCCTCTAACTTTTTTTTTATGATGTTTTTCTTATACATATTTTTTTGATACATTGATTCACTAAAAGGTTTCATCCTCCCCTTATTTTTGTTATTTATATTGTTTATTTATTTATCAATAATCATTCTTTAAACGAACTTTCATTATTTCTTAATAATTTATCATTCATATTTTTTTGATACATTGATCCATTAAACGTTATCATTGTCACTATTTATTTTTGTTATTTATATTGTTTATTTATTTATCAATAATCATTCTTTAACTGTACCTTTCATTATTTATTAATATTTTATCATTCATTTGCTTGCCTCTATTTAGTTTTTTTTTTATTGTTTTACAAATTATTTTAATTTTTATCATTTTCAAGCATTTAGTTTATATTGTTAGTAGTTTATCATTTTCACTTCTTAGTTAGTTGTTATATTAATCTTTTTAACTAGCAGTAGTATTTCTGTTTACTTATTTATTTATGAATCTTGTATATTTATGTATCTTGTATGTAGAATTCTAATGTGTTGAATTCTTTATTTTATTAATAAAATAAAAATTATTTCTTGTTATTTATATATTTATTTTTTATCTTTGATAACATGAATTTGTTATTTATAAATAAAGTACATATTATTTATTTTTTTGATGAAGAAAATAATTTATAAATAAAGCATTAAATATTGTTAATAGTTTATCATTTTCACTTCTTTTAGTTAGTTGTTATTAATTTTATTTTTAATTAGCAATAGTATTTCTATTTACGTATTTTATTTATGTATCTTGCATTTATAATCAATTTTTAATGTGTTGAATTTTTTCTTTTATTAGGCCATCAACAAACTGTCATTTAGGCACTTTTGGTATGAGCATAGGGTAGCGGACGAAACATAAAATTTTTATGAGTTAAATTTAAGAAAATTGAAATGTGAGGTATCTACTTTTTTCTCTCTGAGCACTCGTGTGGGAGCTTTTTCTCTCTGCCAAGCGTGAGAGTGGTTCAGTGGTGGTAAGGAGGTTAGGTTACGGAGGGTGGTACGAAGGTTGCGTGTGGTGGTAGTGGCCTGATGCAGTCAATTGATAGTGATACAGAGGTGGATGGTGGAGCAGAGCTACATCTGAATTTGATGGAGGAAGCTCAGATCTTGACGCCGTTAAGGTGGAAGGAGGTTAAATCGACGAGGATCCTGGCGAGAAAATCATATACTTGATCGACGATGGAATTGATTCTAAGGAAAGCATGGAATCTTCAAGCTGGATTTGAAGTGACTGAAATTACAGGAAATGCTTTTTTTGTTCAAGTTAGGACTAAGAGGATTATTTAAGAGTTCTTCGAGGTCGGCCGTGGTCAGTCAATGGATACTTATTAAATCTTCTAGAGCGGTTAAGATACAAGTCATATGACGAATTGGATTTTAATCGATGTCGATTTGGATCCAAATGCATAATGTGTCGTTGGAAGCTTTATGTCTGGAGAACGCAATCACGATTGGGAGACATATTGGTGAGGTGTTGGTGGCTGAAGATCCAAGCTACAATGACAGGTACCTCTGAAACTTCTTGTGTGCTAGAGTTGTATTAGACCTAAGGAAGCCATTAGCGAGTGGTTTTTGGCTACCTAGACCGGATGGTAGGAGAATCTGGATAGCTATTAAATATGAGAAGCTGCAAACATTTTGCTATAATTGCGGGAAGGTAGGCCATGACAATAAAGCTTGCCAGTCCGTGAAGCTAACTTCATTTCCCAACGCGAATGAGCCACGGTATGGTGCCTGGATTACGACTACTGTGTGTCGGAGCTAGGAGGAGATGATATTTGTTTTGAATACAGAGGAGGCTGAGTCAAGCTATGTATACCAAAAGAAGGAGGAGGCAATGAAGAAGAAAAAGGAGGAAGATCGATAGAAGGTCTACCGGAAGTCTTCTGTAGCTGAGGAGGATTTGTTTTCTATTAATGTTCTTAATCTTGAGTCTAGTGGCCTAGTTAGGGGACTAGAGGAAGAGTGTTGTTTGGGGAAGAAGGTTGGTGCGGGATGGCTGAAGATCCAAGCTATAATGACAGGTACCTCCGAAACTTCTTGTGTGCTAGAGTTGTATTAGATCTAAGGAAGCCATTAGCGAGTGGTTTTTGGCTACCTAGACCGGATGGTAGGAGAATCTGGATAGCTATTAAATATGAGAAGCTGCAAACATTTTGCTTTAATTGCGGGAAGGTAGGCCATGACAATAAAGCTTGCCAGTCCGTGAAGCTAACTTCATTTCCCAACGCGAATGAGCCACGGTATGGTGCCTGGATTACGACTACTGTGTGTCGGAGCTAAGAGGAGATGATATCTATTTTGAATATAGAGGAGGTTGAGTCAAGCTATGTCTACCAAAAGAAGGAGGAGGCAATGAAGAAGAAAAAGGAGGAAGATCGACAGAAGGCCTACCGGAAGTCTGTTGTAGCTGAGGAGGATTTGTTTTCTATTAATGTTCTTAATCTTGAGTCTAGTGGCCTAGTCAGGGGACTAAAGGAAGAGCGTTGTTTGGGGAAGAAGGTTGGTGCAGGAGCGTCTAGTCTTAAAGGCCAAGGGTTGGGGACTATGAGGTTTGATGATGGCTTGCAGGACTCCAAGTTAGCGTAGGAAACAATCTCGAATGACTCTAAGGGAGTATGGTAGACCTACTGGGAGTCTGGGAGAGGTAGCAGGACTGGAGCCTGAAGCGTTGAATAATCAGTGTACAACAGTTGCTTTGAAGAATACCGAAAAACGATCAGTGAATAATATAGATGATTCTATGGCTATGGTTGTGTATAATGGGAATAAAGTTAAGGAGGTAATAGAAGGTTTACATAGCCTTGGTTTAAAGAGGAATGCGGCAGAGGATTGGGAATCTGGAAAACTGAAGAGAAGAAAAGCTTGTAGGGAGGGAACCAGTCCTTTAGGTGATATCTCAAACTATGCAAATAATCTGAAGAAGGTTAAGGCAAAGATTCGCCAGAGTGACAGAAGGAAAAAGATGATGGATGTGGAGGTTTGCCCTGGTGAGATTGAGACAGATGATAGGCCTATAGAGGACATGTCAGAGTTTGATTTTGTGTTTAAGGTAAGGGGTGGCAAGAAGGTAATAGAAGTTGAAGGCAGTGGTGGCTGGCCATTAACAGCCACAAAGTCTCCATGAAGATACTATCCTTGAACTGTCAAGGCATAGAAAGAGCCTTGATAGCAAGAAGCTTGAAGGATTTGGTAAGGGAAAATCATCCTTCAGTAATCTTCCTAATGGAAACTAAGATCAACTCGTTGAGAATAAAAAAAATCAGAAGTAGATGTGGGTTCGGTAACGATATGTATGTGGAACCAGAGGGTTTGGCTAGAGGCTTGGCCTTATGGTAGGGTGATAGTATCTCAGTGTCTATTTTGTATAAATCAAAGAACATTATTCATGCGGTGCTTGAGTCAACAAGTTTGAAGGTTCCTTCGTTTGTTTCCTTTGTATATGGACCACCCAAGGAGGGCGAAAGAAGACAGGTGTGGGATCTTTTACGTAGTTTGGCTGTTGGAATACAGGGTTCATGGCTGATGGTATGGGACTTTAATGATTTATTATCTCAAAAGGAGAAGGAGGGGGAATCCTAGATCACTAAGGAAAATTCTTAATTTCCAAAGGCTACTTTTGGATTGTCAAGTTTTGGATCTTGAATTTAAGGGATCCAGATTCACTTGGTGCAATAAGAGGATAGGGGCGACGGTAAGGGAGAGGCTAGACCGAGCTCTCGGGAATGTGGAGTTTAGGGAGGATTTCTTTTTTTTTTTGCTAAGAAAATTTTAGGATAGGGGTTGGGCTCACCCACAATCCAAGGGCAAGGCGCTTGGAGCCCAGTCCACAGGGCATACTGGACAGAGAGTACACATGCCTCCACCTCTACCAGCGTTTCCACTGCTTCCTAGACTCCTAGGATGCCTCCCCCAGCGCCTTGACCAATGCAGGGATCGAACCCCCTCCCTTAAGGTGAGGAGTCCGACCCCTTTGCCAGTTGAATCCAAGGACGAGGGGTGTTTAGGGAGGATTTTGATCATGCAATGGTATTTCATATTGCGCCTATTGGGTCTAATCATCACCTGCTAGTGGTTGATTGTTGTTTTTGTGAGCTTAAAACTCCTAGACCATTTCGATTTGAAGCAGTTTGGGTACAACATGTTGATTTCGTAAGAGTAGTAAAGGAATGATGGGCGGATGTAGAAGGAATGGTTGATACCAAGGTGCGGGACTTGGTTAGAAGGCTGGAGGCGTGCAAGGAGAAGTTGTTAAGGTAGAGTAAGAAGGCTTTTCCTAATTTTAGGAAACTTATTATGCATCTGAAAAGGGAAATTGATTGTTGTAACACAAGCATTCTAACTGAGCAATCTGTAGCACAAGCTAAGGATTTGACTAGGCAGTTGGAGGAAGCATGGTCTCAAGAAGAGATGTATTGGTGGCAAAAGTCACGAATTTCGTGGCTCGAATGCGGTGATCAGAACACTAAGTTCTTCCATGTAGTGTGATCCAGAGGAGACAGCGAAATAAGATCTTGAGACTGAAGGATGAGAGAGGGATCTGGCTGGAGGAAAGGGAGGAAATCAATAATGCTTTCAATGCTTTTTATCAGAATTTTTTTTTTCAATTGGGCCTCGGCCTATGGAGCAAACTCTGGGGTACGTCAATAGTGTGGTGACTGATGCAAATAATAGCAGTCTCATGAAACCGATTACCAGTTTGGAGATAGAAGAGGCGGTTTTTCATATTGGGGCTAACAAGGCTCTAGGACCCGATGGGTATTCGGCACTTTTTTACCAAGAGGCATGGAAAGAGATTGGCAATGAAGTTTGTGGCATGGTGAGAGATTTCTTTGAAGGTAGGGTGGGTTTAGCTCAAATTAATACTACAAACATAGTATTGATCCCTAAAGTAGAGAAGCCAGAAGGTATACACTAGTTTAGACCCTTGGGATTATGCAATGTATCATACAAGATTATTGCTAAGATTCTTACCAACAGGCTGAAAGGAGTAATGAACAGAATCATTTCGCCACACCAAAGGGCCTTTATTGCTGGAAGGATGATACAAGATAACCTTCTTATTACTCATGAGGCATTTCACTATCTAAAGCATAAGAAGAAGGGCAGCAAATGGGAGATGCCAATGAAGATTGATATGAACATATGACCGTGTGGAGTGGGACTTCTTGGAGGCTATTATGCTAAGAATGGGATTTTGTAAGGGATGGGTGAAGTAGATCATGTCTTGCAGCACTACTACTGTCTTTACTCTCCAAGTAGGTGGATGTAAGGTGAGTGAATTCAATCCAGGCAGGGGTGTGAGGCAAGGGGACCCGCTGTCCCCTTACATGTTTGTGATTGCCTCTGAGGTTCTATCGCTCATGATACAAAAACATGTGGATAGGAAGGACTTGAAGGGAGTGAAGTTGTCTCGTAATGCGCCAACTCTTTCACATTGCTTCTTTGCGGACGATGCAATACTGTTTACAAAGGCCGAGGAGGTAAATTGGAAAATTTTGCAAAGAATCCTGGATGTATACTATTCAACGTCGGGTCAGCTAGTTAACTTTGACAAATCCAGCCTATTTTTCTCATCTAATACTCCTCAAAGTATGCGAGAGATGGTGTCAGCATGTGTGGAGATTGGACATTCAGACCAAGCAGGCAAGTATCTCGGATTGCCAGTGGTGTGAGGCAGATCCAAGGCATCAGCGTTAGCATTTGTTCGTTATAGGATTGGGCAGAAGTTAATAGGGTGGAAGCAGAAACTACTTAATTTCTCTGGAAGGGAAGTATTGATAAAGGCGGTGGAAAATGCAATTCCAACGTATCCGATGGCTTGTTTTTTATTTCCTAGGAAAACTTGTGTTGAGATTAACAGCCTGATATCCAATTTCTGGTGGGGACAACAGGGGGAAAAGAGGACTGTTCATTGGAGAAAATGGAGACACATGATGAGGAAGAAAACTGAGGGGGGAATGGGATTCAGAGACTTTCTTGATTTTAATAGAGCTCTAATTGCAAAGACAGCCTGGAGATTACTGACCAAGCCGAATGATTTGTGGTGTAAGTTTCTTAAGGGAATTTATTTTCCTAAGGCGAGCTTCCTACATGCTAAGAAGGGATGCCACGCATCATAGGGCTGGACCAGTTTGTTAGAGGGCCATGACCTATTATTGAAGGAGGCATGTTGAAGTGTGGGTAATGGCAGACACATTTTTTTTTTGGAAGGATCAATGGGTATGTGATTTACCTGGATTTAAGCTTCAAAACCTTGCTCATTCAGATGAAGATGATAAGTTACGAGTAGCTGATCTTATTTCCAATGGCTGCTGGAATCTTGAGTTGATTAGAACAAAAATTAGCAGTGAGGCAAGGGAGGCGATTCTGAAAATCCCTATACCTCGAATTGATCGAGATGACCGTGTTGTCTGGCTAGCAAGGAGAGATGGTTGCTATACTGTAAAATTAGGTTATGCATGGCTCAAGGAAAATGACGTGGAAGCCACGATCAAAGACTCATGTACGTCCTACTATGTGCCTAAACTTCTGTGGAAATATATTTGGAAGGTAGTGGTCCTTCCTAAGACCCAATAGTTTCTATGGAGGGTTGGGGCTGGGGCCGTTGCCACTAAGGAAGATTTGTTTAAGCGTAAATGTAGTGTGAACCCCTTGTGTCCCATCTGTTTGACTGAGCCTGAAACTTTGGAGCATTTATTTTTCCTATGTCCTCGGACAAAGTTGTGTTGGTTTGGGTGTCCATTGGGGATTAAATTTAGCAAGTGGGGTATGAGGCGATGTGAGGACTGGATGCATGATGTGTTGGTTGGGGATGGATTAATGGGGGATTATGCAAAGTCATTATTTGACACCATGTGTTGGTGGATTTGGGGAAAGAGATGTGAGTGGGTGTTCAATGAGATTAAGCCTGATGCAAAAGAAGTAGTGAAAGGGGTGAATTCACAAGTGGAAGAATACTGGAGGTCCAGAAAGTAGAAAGGAGGGAATCAACGTGTATTTGTGCTTGATTTGTCTCGTAACAGATGTAATATCCTAAATTTCTCTGACAAATCCCATGTATGACGTATTTGCATTTGGAGAAAAGAAATAGTGAAATTTTGACGAAAGGTCAATTTTACCCAAAATATCTGATTTTACCAAAACCAAAAATTTTGAGACATATGTTGGCACCAATGGATATAAGGAATCAATACTTCTTTGTTCCATTATGGAGTATTAAATTGGACTAAAAAGGAATGAAAAGAAGTTGATTAAGTTCCACTGGAAATTTTGGGAAAAATTGAAGAAAGGGTAAAATTGCACCTTTTGCGAATTTGTGCGGTATGTCTTATCATTATTTAAAATTTACGGTCATATGAGCATGGGTTATAAGCCAATAAAATAGATTAAAATCATCCTAGGGATGGCCCAAGATTTTGGCCAAAAAGAGTCAAAAAGAAAAAAAAATTAGATTTCAACCAAAAACCTAACCGATGGCATAGTTGTAAATACGCGACGGTTGAAGGGCAATTTGGTCATTTTGACCCCTAAACCGCCATTGACCTCTTAATATCAGATTTTCCTTCTCGTTTGGTCATATCCCACGAAACATACACACCCAAGTTCTCTAAGGAGTTGAAACCTACAAGGAGAAGAAGTAAAATTCGTGAAAACCGAGGTAATATCACGCGCTATGAACTTGTAATCCCTAGTCCTTCTCTTCTCCTACTTCCTAATCATGAAAATCTCTTTTGATCAATGGTGTTAAGGATCTGGTCGAAATTCATACAGCCAAGGGAAGAGTTTCCGCGAAAATTCACCGAACAACAATTATGGTAAGCGATTCTAAGCCTATTGGTGGTATACTGGAGTTTGTTGGTGGTTTCTCTGCTTTTCTTGAATTTTGGCTGATTGGAACCCTAAGATCAGGTTCTGTTTTAAATTCCATAGTGTGTCAACATGTGTCTATGATTCAAATAACAAGATTAAATGAGGTTAGGAACTGAAATTAGGATGTTTGCAAAGTGAAAATTGCAAAACGTGATGATTAGAAGAGTTCTAGTTTTGGTTTGGGAGCAGGGCAGACCATAGGATTTAGATTTTGGACAATTTAATGATTCCATTTTGTTTAAAACGTGAAATTGTGTAGGATAGAGATTCGGTAGGAATTTTGGAAGCTCTATGATCAAATTTTTGCCGAAGCCGAAAATCTGCCCAGAAAATTCTGTCTAGACAGTATGTTTGTGGCGCATATTTGGGATAGTAAATGATGTCCAATTTCCATGAAATTTTACAGGATTAAAGTAGACATAACAAGGATTAATTTGATAGGTAATTGGTCGAATTTTGATTTGTGTACAGCGAGTTATGAATTTTTGAAAAATGGCCTGCAATTTTGGAATAAATTTGGACAACAATACTGTTTTATTAAACTGAGATTGATGTACAGATGAAAATATGTTGGAACTATTTTTCCTTGAAAATAGACTTAATAAGGAGTCCATAGGCCTTGAAATCATCTCATTTTGATATTTGTTCTATGAGATATGATTTTCAACAAATTCTGAAAAATAAGGGCAAATGTGCAAAAATGAAGGGAACAATGAAATCATGGACATAACTTAAGTTTAGTAATTCCATGTTTAGTTATAATATATTAGATGACATTTCAAATGTCAAGATTTAGGAGTAGTATTGATCATTGTCCATAACTTATTCTTATAGGAACCCGTAATTCCCGGAACACGCGAGGTTCACGAAATTTACTTGGACAAAGCAAAATGGTAGTAACTCTAATCTCACATACTCTGTATAGTTGTGTATGATTGTTGAATCAAATATGTGATTGTCCCGTCCTGTATGGGACCAACACCACTCACGGCTTGATTGAGCGGAAGGGCTGACCATGGAATACCTTCTCGGTGGTTAGAACTAGGCGTAGGGCCGATTGGACCGTGGTTCTTAGGTGACTATCCTAGTTACATTTGGACGACTTAGGACACTCCCGATTGAGAACGCTGGTGGATTCTAAATAGGACTCTCGTTAGTTCCCAGTCAAATATTCCTTGTTGGGATTCCCGATTGAGAACTCCGACGTACAAGAGGACTCTCAGTACATGCCAATTCGTTATACCTAGCGCTAGGGTTGTGTGGTGTGTATTTATGAATTGCATTATCTGAATGTTTTATGCTGTGTGGACTATTTATTTTGATTAACCTTCATATGCTATTTATACTTTGTCTGTGAGATTAACGTGTTACTCTGGGGTTCAAATTGAATCCCAGATGTCCCTAAGGGGATAGGTTTCGGACATGGTCAAAGTAGTAGGAATATCTCCAAAGGAAAGGCTGCGATTACGGAGTAATAATAGTTGCTGTTTAGATACTAGATATAGCTGTAGAGCTTATAGTAGTTTTATTTCAATTTGTTTTGGGTTGTATTGTATATAATGACACTGATGATACTTTGGATCACTGTATTAGGAACTCTGTAAATTATTCTTGAACAATTCCAAATTGTATACTATTATCAGTTTACTATTTTGTACCTGTGTTGCTCACTATATATCGCTGTATTACTTTGATAAATGTCATAATTACAAGGGGTATGACAACATGCATTAGGTAGCTCTGCCGGTAGGAACGATCAAGGTGAACTCTGATGGGGCTTATCGGATATCGTCTGGTGTAGCAGGAATTGGTATAGTATATAGAGATTCTTTTGGAAATTTTATTGGTGGTCTGGGGAAATGTGTTGGAGCTGATTCTCCATTTATGGCTGAGTGTATAGCATTGTTGGAAGCGATACAACTTAAGCTTACTGATTCACATATTGTATATGAAATTGATTGCGAGATTTTATATAAGATGCTAATATATAAGTCTGATGATGGCTGTGAGTGGAACTGTTGAGATTTGGTAAAGGAGATCCATGGCGCACTAGTCTCAGGGAATGGATCCTTGGTTTCCCTTATTTCTCGAGGAGGCAATAAAGCTGCTGATTTTTTGGCAGTTGACGCGGCAAGGAGGATGCACCAGCATGATTGGTTGGTTTCACCACCATCCTCCTTATGTGACATTTAATAAAGCTGCTAATTTTTTGGTAGTGGACGCGGCAAGGAGGATGCACCAGCATGATTGGTTGGTTTCACCACCATCCTCCTTATGCGACATTTTGGTACATGATTCTGTGTTAGCCAGGGATTTTTGCGATAAGCCAAATGAGAAATCTGATAGGGAAGGTATTGGCTAGCTGTTGATATTCATATATTGATATAGATGTTGGTTTATAGGTTTTTGTTTTTTGTTTTTTTATGATTTGGTTTAGAGAGTTAGGTTGTAATGATAGGATTTTTCTAAGTGTTTGTTTGGCTTCGGCTATTGGTGTTTGTAATTTTGGTTTGGTTAATAACAAAAATTGACTTTTTGGGCAAAAAAAATGTCAAGTTGTAAAATTTTAATATGGAAAAGATGTAAAATAAAAAGAGTGTAAAAAATTGACTAAGAAGTAAAAACTTTTACCACGCTTCTCTCTATTGTGTTTAAAAAAAAAAAAAAATCAACTAAAAAATTCCCCCTCTCCTCCCCTACCAAATCCCTCCTACCAAACAACCCTTTAAGAGTTATACAAAATATATAGTTTGATAGAGGGTTTATATATAAGAGTTGGATTGAGGGTTTATTTTGATCTTAAATATAAGACTTTCATCACTTTGTCTCCAAATTTTTTAATTGTTTTATCAAAATATTTCTATTAATTGCGCATATTAAGAAATTTCTATCAAAATATTGTTCTAATGCACATGATTAAAAGGATTATTTTATGAATTTTTTTATTAAAGTTGTTTCAAAAACATTAACACACATTTATTTTAAATAACTAAGTTAATTAAATTTTATAGCTGAACTAACTTTCTTGATATCTAAAAATTAATTATTTAGTTCTTGTACTAAAAATAGAGTATAATATGTGTGTGGGTGTGTGTGAGGGACCCGCATTAAATTTTTTACATTTAATGAGAAAATGTGAGAACAAAAGTACATTGCAAACTGTTTGGAAACCGCGTGTTGATCAACACTTTACTGGGAGGAGATCCTCTCATCATCCATTTTCTCATGAACTTATTTGAGCCATTGATTGGAAAAATAAGAGAAAAATTCAATCAGTATAACATAATGATGTGACCTTTCATATTGATTGGACAGACATAATTTAGAGATTATAAGGGATGATGAGAGAAACCTAACCCCACTTTACTTAAGATGTTATTATTTTAGTACTCTCTCGGACCATGTATAAAAAAGTTACTCCTCATTCTTTTCTTTTTTTTCTTTATAAATCACTTCTAACATATTTTATTAGAATTAATGGAAATTTTAAATGTTTTTGTCTTAAAATTTAATTACTTTTTAATATTACCCATATTTAATATATACTATGCCATATGCAAATAAATAATCGACATTATTATTCTGGCAAAAAAAAGACATTATTGTAAGTGTTAGATCTCAGAAGAAAATAACACTCCATACGGTTATTAAAAGGACAAATTAATATTCTAGTCCTTCAAATTTTGACTCATTTAAAAAACCTCATGTTGGTATCAAAAAAAAAAAAAAACCTCATGTATAATGACCTTTGTTCCTCTTCTCCATCTTGATTTTGTTTAGATTTTATGGGAAAAAAGAAACGAACCAAGCGAAAGTTGAGGAGTAAGCAATTTTTGCCACATATGGTTACTTTATGGATGACAATGAGAATGATACGGTTAATAGGTTTAAATAACCTTCAACTTTTCTGACAAGGACAACAGTAAACATAAATTATTTTTTTAGAACAAAAGTATCTATAAACATTATAAAAGAGGCCAAGAGTAACCATGATATCATAAAAAAGTATTCATAGTTTTTGTTTTACTTGACTAATTGATATTAGTTGAATACTTGAGGTAATTACAGGTTTAAGTTATAAGCTTTACATTATTATATTGCTATTTTTCAATTATAAAAATATTTTTAACGCATCAATATATAAATATATTTGTGTATTTTCTTACTGAATCAATATATGTATGTGTATACGTGTGTGTGTACGAATATGTGTATGAATGTAACTATGTATGTATATGTATATCTGTAACTGTATGTATATGTATGTATATACATCTACACACATGTATGTATTAGTTTCTATGATAACCATGTTAAAGTTTTTTTAATAGTCTATTATTATTATTATTATTATTATTATTATTATTATTGTTCTCCTCCTCTTATTTTTAATTTAATTATTACATTACCTTTTCATTGAACGGCTAGACTATTTCAACTGTTTAAACTATGGCCTGCTGATCTTTCTAGCTCGACGTCCAATATAGCTTTTAAAACTGGCTTTTAAAACATTAGATATAAATCCCATACAGAACCACATTCACATCTCGCTTCCTTTTGGAATGCACCCTTTACATTCACTTTGAGAATGGGGATATAAACAATAGTTCTAGGAAATGGAAGTTAACGAATTATATCTACTTGGGCAACAGTCCTTTCGTTCTGTGTTTAATAAGAACCCATATAGCTATTAGATGGAAGCAAGGCTGCCTGCTTTCAGTACTTTCTGAATACAAAGAAGCTGAAAAACACAGCTCTCAAAAGTTACCTGTCCGGTAAAGTTATTTGGTTCCTTCTTATTCTTTCTAGCTACCATGCTTCTTTCTTGAGGCTGCCAATTATCCATGTCTGTAAAGAGAAAGAATAGTGGCATATATATATATCCAGAGAATAAGAAATGCAAACCAGGTCCTACTTCCGAAAATGGTAGAATAGCAAGAAGCTGCGAGGGAGATTAGAGAGAGGATGATGATAAATCACATACCTTCATTTGCAATTTTACATACAAGAGGAGTTTCAGCATCACAGTTGTTCCTGCTGAAAATGACAGTTTCTTAGTACACACTTCCCGAGAAGAAAATAAATGTGAATTGAGACCAGACATACTTTGTATTATCTACTTTTGTTTCATTTTTGTCCAGTTTCTTCATCGACAAAGATGATATCTCCTCCATTGTCTCAAGACTCCTTGTAAGCAATAGGTTTGGGTCCTTCTCAACTTCACAATCTTGAGTATGGTTATTGGAAGTTGAAGAATCTCCTACTGTTTTCTTTTCTGAGGAACATCTATTCTTCACCATGAAAGTTTCTTCTTTACTTTCAGAATTTCCTTCAAATCTTGTTGCATTTCCAGTTTCATATCCTCATCTCTGCCAGCATTTTCATGTAAATCAGGAGCAGGAGTCTCACAATGGAAGCTAGCAAATTTGGGGGGAAAATTGGGGCTGGTTGTCCATGATCGAAAATCCGAGAATACATGGGATTCACCCAATGCAAACTTTTCAGAGGTGAAACAGCGAAGAGGAGAATCAACAACACATGCACTGCTCTTTAATCCACTAAAGGAAGGGCTGGCCTTGTCATGTGATTCAGGAATAGTGAAAATGCCAAAAGGATCTTCATTTCCATCACTTGAACCAAGGGCTGCAAACTTTGCCCCTAAATTTTGACAGAATGTAGACTCACCTGAATTTATATTAACTGGAGAATATCTTTCCCCAAACTGCCAACTGCTATGAGCACAAATGTCTTCCTCAATAATAGAATTTGAATGAGAAGGCTTTTGTTTTGATGAGTTTGGCATGCTCCTACATTTTCCTTCATTGGATCTACGCTTATTTCCAGGGCTCCCAAAAGCATACATGTTTTCTTTACTAATCTCGCCAGTCGATAATCTTGATGGTGAATGAGCGATTGCCTCACCTCTAACTGACATAAAAAGACAAATATCCATCAAATAAATAATGTTTACCTTTTTGTTTTACTACGCATCAA
The DNA here is from genome assembly GCA_025563575.1 of Acacia pycnantha. Taxonomy (NCBI): domain Eukaryota; kingdom Viridiplantae; phylum Streptophyta; class Magnoliopsida; order Fabales; family Fabaceae; genus Acacia; species Acacia pycnantha. The sequence goes on along the minus strand of JAMWYP010000099.1, from coordinate 2,215,831 downwards.
ATGGAAATATCCTAAAATTATATATCTAATCATTTTGCAAGAAAAAGGAATACTATAATTACCTGCAGTGGATGAGCATGATTCTTCACTGACAAAGTTCACAAATCTTAGCCAAAGCACTAGTTATAAAGGAAAAGGATAAATTCAACGTCAAAACAGATATCTTTTTTTTGTTACCTAAGCAAGCTTGAATTGTCCCTTACATCTTCTGGGACTATGCTTTGTACATGGAAGTTCCCATCAGATCTAGAGCATCTGCTACAATACAATACAACAACATCAAAAAGAATATTCAAAACTCGCCACAAACCTTAGAGAAGTTCCAGTACCTTGCCCTAGTAGCAACATAAAAGTCATAATCATTTTCTGGTGGGTAATTTGAATACGTAGCAGGAAACTCTGAAAAAATAATGAATAAGGAAATAAGCAAAGCATATCAAATGTCATCATGAAATCAATACATATTTGTCATGCCTGACGTCATACATGTCAGGTTTTCCTTGTTCACTATTCCTCATGTGAAATGAATACTAGAACTGTAACAATCTGTTTCCCATGCACTTACGACAGAAGATCATCAAAAATCGAAAGTATAATGATTCTAGCTTGTAATACAAATGGCAGGAAAGAAGATAAAGAAAGGGAAAATAAAGCCAAAGATTGTTCCAGAAAAAGGAACAAAAGAAAAACAAAAAGAGAAATCAATATCAAAATTACAATTTTGACCTCTTAAAATATATTAAAAGTTGTAAGCATGAGAGGTAAGAAAGAGAAATCAAGGATATTCATGCGTATTAAGAGGTGGTATGAATATCCATGTTTTCTCTTTCTTACCCGTCATATTTGCATCTTCTAACATACTTTAAGGGGCCAAAATAAATTCTATCATGATTCAGGTCATTTCATGCAAAATAGTTGAAGTGTGTGACATGCAAGAAACATTTCGGGTGTGAGATTATTACAAAAACACTGAATAGTTGCGTACATAGAATTTTTTGGAAATTGATGCTTTTTTGTTTCATTATATTTCAAAAACTAAAAACACTGAATAGTGATTATATAAGATAACTGAGAAAAATAAGCAGTACCTATTGGATCAAATCTATCAAACACTGCTGCCAAAGACCTGTACAGTAAGACCAACATGCTTTAATTCATCAAAACCGTTTAAGGAAGCTGAAAACAGTGAAGGCTCTTTTTCTAGCCATAGACAGGAAAAGCATTTGAAATTACAGTAAATAACCTTTTCTTTGGCAGCTGATCTTCAAATGCATATCTTGCCTTGCAAGCCCCACTTTTAATGAATCAGGAGAACTAGTACCCCTTTGAAATGTCTCTGTCTTCCACGAGGTATCGTATTCCCTCTCATTCTCAAACTTCTCATCAAAGAAGCTAGAACTAGGTGCTTTAACAAATGGGATTAAATATTTTTTTAGAGATTATATCAAAGAAAATGACCGTATAATATTTTCAAAAGAGCAAACTGTGAAACAATCAACCTAACCTAGGCCACATCAAGTTTTTCGTTAGTTTAGGTGTGGTGAGAACTTAATCAAACACAGATGACCCAGTTAGGTTTCCAATGAATTACAGACATGTCAAACCTAGTCGAATCTATATGATGGGAAACACAATAAGAGTTATATTATCTTTATTTTAAGATTATTAAGCTTTTTAAATAAATTGTTTTATTAGGATATCTAGGATTAGTTTGGATTATTATTATTTTAAATAAGTGTAATTAGGGATCTATAAATAATCCTAGAGTTTCCCAAATTGTTAGATCTTTTCAAACGAATTGAATAATGAGTATTTTTCTGTTACTCTCTCCCCCAATGTCTTTTTCTCCCTCCTTTCTATCTATTTCCTCCCCCTTTCTTCCCTTTCTCCCTTTATCTCTATATTTCTCCCTCCTCCCTCTCCTTTACTTGCATCGTTTTACATCACTATATCATGGTTATTATTTATAGTCTAATATATAAGAGGCTTTCCTTCAAACTAACATGACATAACCATCAGGTTTTCTCTCGATAAAACAGAATACTCAATCACCATAAGCACTAACTTCTTACTAAAATTTTCTTTCGATTTCCTATTCACCAGAAATTTAACTTGGTCACTAGTACTAGTAGTATGACTGCCATCAATTTCTTAAAGACTTGTTTAAATTCATGTGGAGACCCATGCAAAACCTTCAAAAATTGTAACTGTAACTAATTTGTACATAATATAGATTGCTAAACTAGAATACTAATGATAGACATAATTTACAATATGAAAGGAAATATATTGTTATAAAAAATGTGACAATTTATGCATTATAGAAGCAAAGAACTTAAGGAGATGTCATTATCTATTTCACTTCATTACTACTCATCATGTTTTCTTAATAAATACTCCCTCCGGTCCTAAATACTATATAAGACCGACTCGACTTTTTTGGAGTGATTAAAGAAGCTAAATAAGTTACTTAATCATATCATATGTTGTATATCCTTAGATTCTATATCAATTTATAAGTTATGAAAAATACTTTAGAGAAAAAATGACAAATATAAATATATTAAAGTAATTTAATTAGCTTTCTTAATATCTCCAGAAAAAAGTCAACTCTATCTCTATCTTATATTTAGGACCGGAGGGAGTAACATTTTGCATGTTGAGCATATGAACTAAACTTCCAACTTAATTTTAAAACTACACATTTTCAAATAATTCAGTTTGCAATGTACATTATGATCCAATCTTTCAGCAATAATGAATATTGTGGCAAGGTCTAAAGTACCATTACCATTCCATATGTCATCATCTTTAATCTCACTGTTATAGAAGAATTCCTGGCTGATAGAAGAACCATATTTATTAGCTTGGTCACTAAAATGGTTATACTTGTGAGAAGCAACTAAGCTCCGCTTTCCCTGTTATAAGAAAGGTCTAAAAATTTGCTGATAGGGGCAGCATTGATATCTTGCATCATTGTATCCTACAAATAATGAATCAAACTGAATATTTCAAATCCCGTTTCCAAGAACTAAACACTACGTTTAACACAGGACTTCTGAGAGCACTGAACAAAGTTATTCAACACAGAAAGTCAATATTAATATTTAAAAAGAAAAAAAAAGGATGAGACATAATGCAAAATATATAGCAAAGTGACTATTTGTAGCACTGGCAACGAGTACAAAAAGGAATCCTACAGATCCAAAGATCCATTAGACCAACATGGCCAGCCATTTTTTCAAGACTAAGTCAACTTTCTAGGATTTAATAGGATTTATTCTTATTCAGTATATCCATATAACTTTGGCCCATATCAAGTTCTACACACAAACACAAGACAGATATAGCAAAGGGACTATTTGTAGCAGTGGCAACAAGTACAAAAGGAATCCTACAGATCCAGAGATCCATTAGACCAACATGGCCAGCCATTTTTTCAAGACTAAGTCAACTTTCTAGGATTTAATAGGATTTATTCTTATTCAGTATATCCATATAACTTTGGCCCATATCAAGTTCTACACACAGAAACACAAGACAGGTAATCTGCCTCAGGCTCCTAGTACTCACGAAGAGTCAGAACTGACGACAAGTTCAAAAGAGGGAAAAGGTGTTACTTATGATGATGAACATGTGGTTATGAAAGAAAGTGACGTGGCAGTAGACCTTGATCATCCCATAGCTATTAGGAATAAGCCTAAAACTTGCACAAAACATCTCATAGAGAGGGTTGTCTCTTATCAGGCTCTTTCTTCAAAATATTGTTCATTTATTACTCACCTCGACAATGTTAAAGTGCCAAATAATATTGACGAGGTGATGGCTATGCCTAAGTGGAGGCGAGCTGTGATGGAAGAGATGGAAGCTCCCAAAAAGAATGGAACTTGGGATATTGTTCATATTCTGCAAGGAAAAACACTGATCGATTGCAAATGGGTGTTCAAGCCAAAGTACAATGCACAGGGGTGATGTTTACAGATGTAGATTGGGTAGACGACCATTTTAACATCCCAAAAATTTGAAGAGAGATTTATTATGCTTATTTGAGGCGTAGGGACGTTATCTAAAATTTAAAAAGCCTCAAAAGTAGATTGGGTAGAAGCAACACTGAGGCTGAATACAGAGCTGCACTGGGCATTTGTGAAGGCATATGGGTAAAATGTGTTGTTGAAGACTTGAGAAAATGTATAAATATTCCAATCAAGATCTACTGTGATAACATGGCTGCAATCAATATTGCTCAAAATTTGGTTCAGCATCACAGAACCAAGCATGTCGAGATAGATAGACACTTCATAAGAGAGAAGGTTGATGAAGGTATTGTAGACCTACAATACATACCATCTAAAGAGCAGACCAGTGACATCCTTACTAAAGGACTACCCAAGGACAAGTTCAAATATCTCATTGGCAAGTTGAACATGAAGGATATCTATAGTCCAACTTGAGGGGAAGTGTAGAATCTCATATATTATTAGGAATCCCATGATTATAGAGGTTAATTAAATCTATAGGTTATAGGAGATAATGGTTGGGATATTATTTTCAAATTTCAAATCTAGATCTCATTATCAAATCTAATTTTCTCGTGTATAAATGTAATTACCCTCTCATATGAATAATACAACAAATTATTCTCTCATCTAACTATCTTCTATGTGCACCAGTTAGCTTTTCAGCTCAATTACTCACAAGGTCTTATTCTCTATGGCTTGTTTTTACATGCATAGCTATTAACCTTATATGATTAACATGATGAAAAGTAGTTGCTACTAAGATACCCCCGAATCTCACCCTTTTCTTCCATGACATACAACAAGAGCAGTACCTCCACGGGCAGGGCGATGAGGTTGATGAAGTATGAAGAAGGTTGGAGTTGAAGGAGTCATAAACTATTATTTTGTTTTAATATTAGCTACCTATTTAGCCATGTTTATATATATATATATATATATATATATATATATATATATATATATATATATATATATTATTTACTTCCTAAAATTCTAGCATTACTTAAGGCTTTTTAAATTTATATAACATCCCTGGGCCTCAAATAAGCATGATAAATCTCTTTTCAAATTTTTGGGATGTTACAACCATGATAGAAAATCCACACATGGTGGGTATTGCATATTTGTTTGGGGCAATTTTGTGCTTTTGGAATTTGTAAAGGCCTATGGCTCAACCAGGTTTTAGAAGAGTTGAAGAAGAGCATGAATTTGCCGGTTACACTCTACTCTAATAGCATGGCAGCCATCAACATCTCACATAATCTAGTCCAACATGACAGAACCAAACATGTTGAGATAGTAGACATACACTTCATAAAAGAGAAAATAGAATATGGTATTATGCACCTAACTTACATTCCTCCGAGAGCAAACAGCAGAAGTTCTCACCAAAGTGCTAGCTTGGGATCAATTTGAGTAATTTGTTGGTAAGTTGGACATGATTAACATCTATAATACAACTTGAGGGGAGTATGGAAAACCAATATTTAGATATGTAAGTATTTATATTATTATAGATAGGATTTATTCTTATTCGATATATAATTGGCCATCACAATATTTATCTCCCCAATTTCATTCAATGAGAAGAATAAAGAATTATTCTCACTCCCTTCAACGCCATTATAAGCATTTAAAAAGTGGGGAGCCCCTTTCGGGATGTAGAAATCGGAAAGAGAAAGATAGAGAAAATATACTCTCGAATGAATGTGTTTATTCATATGCTCAATAGGGTATTTATACACGAGAAGACAAGAGAGTAATAACTTATTATGATGATTGATTCCCTAATCACTCATAATTCCTATAATCCCTGATTATATGCAATACTAATTAATTATAATATATTTACACCGATATATTTCCCAACACTCCCCTCAAGTTGGAGCATAGATGTTAATCATGCTCAACTTGTTACAAGAAAACATAAATCCAAACAAAATAATTTTTTTCCTAAGAACCTCTTCACCCAATTTTCACATACTCCCCTCAAGCTGAAAGCAACTTGAATGTGAGCAAAAACTAATCACCAATAACTTTCTTCTTCAAGAGATCTTGGATCAAGCAGCAAATTCGGGCATAGCCAAGAATAATTCAACCAAATGTCACACCAATGACATTCAAAAGTTACAATCCAACAGCTTCACCAAGAGCTCAACCTACAAAAGGTACTAAACCAGAGTAGAAGTCACAACAAATGGTCTCACAAGGGACCAACAACAAATGGTCACACAAGAGGCCAAATAATACTCCAAACATCTCACTAGAGATAAATACCAAACGGTCTCACCAAGGACCAAACGATACACCAAACGTCTCACTTGAGACAAACATCTCACCGGAGGCAAAGCAACGAACGGGTCACACAAGGACCACCAAACTCCTCACTAGAGGACACAAAGCACAAAGAGATGCCAATGAAATTACCCAACCACAAGCATGACATTCAAGACAAAAGAGCACTTCACGAACGTGCTGGAAATCATAACAAACGAAGAACCTAGCCACTAGAAACAAGTGAACATGCACAAAATGAAATATGCCGATTGTGCTGAAATAGTAGAAACCCTTGAACTCATTCTCACAACGCAACCTTCAAAGCAAAGGACCGGCCTATACACACCGGGATGAAGGCTCAACGTTGTAGAACAAAACAAGGCCAAAAAATAAATGCAGCAACCAAACGACGACCAAACAACGAGGTACACACTTTCTCTCCCTTATGAACAGTGACGACATGGTTCACTGTTCACGAACACAACGGATGGAACAGTACCAAAACGAGGAGACAACCGAAAACAAGCTCTAGCAGCTAATCAGATGCAACATAACAACCAAACGAGGAGGTACACACTTTCTCTCCCCCGTGAACAAGGCCTATTCACAAAACAACACCACGAAATAGTACCAAAAACAGCATATTGACACAAACAGAAAAGAAATCCGATGACGGCGAAGGAGCACCACCAAAAGATAACCAAAAAAAATATGAAATGACACGAACACAGACGCCAGAGATGAGAGACTGGCCACTGTCACTATACAGTGACAGCGGCCACCGAAAAACTCAAATTGGCCAAGAACTAACCAAGCTTTGATACCATGTAGAAATCAGAAAGAGAAAGATAGAGAAAATATACTCTCAAATGAATGTTTTTATTCATATGCTCAATAGGGTATTTATACACAAGAGAGAAGACAAGAGAGTAATGACTCATTATGATGATTGATTCCCTAATCACTCATAATCCCTAATTATATGCGATACTGATTAATTATAATATATTTACACTGATATATTTCCTAACACGGGGGACAGTTAAGCATTTGTTCATGAGTAGTAGAGGAATAGAGCAGCAAGGTAAGTTGAGTTAATGTGCAAATTATCTTACATCAGCAGCAGGTAGTGGAAAATGAGTTTCACAATATATTGTATCCAACAATATACCAATATCCTAAACAGTGGCTCTTCAAACCAACAGCCATCTACATCACAATTCAACTCTAAAAAATGGAACAGGTTCTAAACTACCACAAATATAACAATTAAAAATGTTAAAAGAAGATACATAACAAAGTCTTCACATACCCAATAAATATAAGAGATTTATGCAAATTCTTCTAGGCAACTTGCACCGTGACTACTTATAGCATTAGAAGATGCATATTGGATTAGTCCACTGAAGAGAAGATAGGTGATTTTCAATGTTGTCCTTACCACTTCAAGCTCAAGGTCTTCCAGTTCATGGTTTATGGCTTTTGACAACTTCTTTTTCTTTTCATCCTTCAGCAATTGGGAGTAACTATAAGAGATTCTGGAAGACAAAATTCAAAAATATGCTCAGATAAGTAAATGTCATGCATGCCACTAACCATCTTCCATAGTAACGAAGAAATAAGGATAAGATGTTAGTCATATCACCATAGAAATGGTCACCCTCAGAATATCAATTTTAGAGCCAAAAACAACCATGTTATGCTTCATTGCTAAAACTAAAATTTAAGTCACAAGGTGCTTTGCTTTTAAAAGAAGAATACATCTATCCATCATGATTACAGGAAATTATTTTCTTTAAGCATTTTCAAACAGTTTGAGAACAGCAACAGGGAAAATTGTAGTACAGTGTCTAGAAACAATAAACTTGATGCAGAAATTTGTAGGAGGAAAATATTTATAAAAAAAAAAACAGAAAAGTCTTAACTTTGACTCACCCTGCCCTAGAACTGACTGGTAACTTTCATAATAAAACTGCAACATGTGCAGAAACTACAAAGAAAAGCCAGTAAGCCACTACCAAGAATGTCAATGTGTCAAACACCGACATTCTCACCCATGGACATGTGTCTAACATCCCTATGGATGTGAATTATTTGATAATATGGTTTAACTTAATAGTCTAGTGGAAGCCATTTGGCTTATTAAAGGTAATTGGCTTATCTTGGATTCCATGCATATCATGGAAAATAATGCTAGTTTTAACAATTAGTCTGCCATAATTTTTCCCCAAATTTGATTCAACAGACTAGACACCACTTATTGGTGTAATAATAAGAGTTCTTTCATAACTTATTTCGCTGTACTTTGAATTGTTAGATTGGTCTTGATGAAGATATAAGAAAGAATGAAGAGCCAACCCTTAAAAATCAGCCTGAATTATGAAGACTCATGTCATTGAAGTAGCTGAAGAACAACTAGTGGCTACCTATGTGAGACACCATTTGAAATTCTCGATGGCTGCTTATTTGCAGTACTCACTCTAACCCACTGGGTCACAACCTTTGCAGGTAGCCCCTTTGGAGGTTGGTCAAACTCTAATACCAATTGATATAGATCTAAGCAAGTATGGGGAACCTAACCTTAAAAACCAATTTGTAAGGCAAAAGAACGATGCCACTAAAGTACCACAAGAACTAATTGTGGCTGCTTGACATGAGACTCCATTACAGGTTTCCCATGCTTGCTTAGGACTCCATCAGCTGGAACTAGGCTTTGATACCAATTGACAGAGACCTAACCAAGCATGGGAAAATCTAACCTTAAAAAACCAACATGTTAGGGGAAAGACCTATTCCAATTAAGCACCACAAGACTTACTTGAGGCTACTTGATACAGACATTAAATAGTTTAAGATACTGTATACACTTCACATACATAATTCCTTTATTTTATTAGAAAGATCACAAAAGAAAATATTAAAAATTTAGGATTGACATAAGAAATGTGCTAAATATATTTGATGAGAAATAGCCTTAATAATGTATCCTTAGTAGTTACAGCTTTAGAGTTGAGCTGTGAGTTAAGCTTAGCAGTTTCATTTGTCGTACACTCGTACAAGCAAAAACGCAAAATTCATTTATGTGCAAGTCAGAATTACTAATATACATTCTTTTTATACAATGTTTCTCTCATTTTCCAACGTTGTTTGCAATAGTTGGCCCAAAAATGTTGTTTAAAATTAAGAAGAGAAAAAGTAAAAAAGATTAGCAAAATTATCCAAATTTCTAGGCAGTGAACAAGAATAATTTAATCAAAAGGTAGCAAAGTTCTCAGTTCAGCAGCAAAGAATTTATCCTAAAGAACTCTACAACCATTAACTTGTAGTTTTTCTTAACACAAGCATTATTAAAACCCAAAAATTTCATCAAAGTGAGTAATATCTTCATAAGTTAAATCTAACTTCCACTTGTTTATAACAGTCATTAAACATGAAATTCATGCACCGGAAACTTACTATGAATTCTTGCATTATGATAATGATTAAAATAATAGCAGCAGCATGAAGAAAAGAGAAGAAATGAAGAACCAATAAGTAACAATAGTGACCTTTTTGTTTGTTGTGGTGATTGAGGTGGTGTCTTTGCCGCAACTTTACCCAAACCTGAAGGCCATAATGAAAAATAGTCAAAGTAACAGACAATAGAAAAATCATTCGATAACCATTAAAAATTACTACATCTACATATAAGTATATAATAGACATGATTATAAAAAATGCAAGTTTATTTGAGCTATTGAGGGCAAACTTAGTATCATAAAGATGCAGTGTGCAAAAAGAGTCCTAAATTAAGACTTTTGGTTTCACTCCTATGTTTGTATTTCATTTCATAACAAGTTTCAGCATTTATTTACTTTCCAATATAATAGTAGCCATTAATAGATATGGAGAATAGCATATCTGCTTTCCCCAAATGCAAAAGAAAAACATGCTTACAAGTTGTTTGATGAATGATCCCACTAACAGTGCAATCTGAAATGGGAGGATTTAATTCAAGTGATAAACCTTCAAGTGAAAAGGCAACATGATCTTCAAAGGTAGGGTGCTCTTCCACAGTAATTTTTGGTCCATCATCATAGAGCAAATCAATAACAGATAATCCAACATCTGACAACAAGGATCAAGTGGTCAGAATCTTAGTCAATATAAATAAATGTGGAAAAACGAAGTGCTATTGTCATAAAACCAAAAGTACTAAGAACTAATATCCATCTTTACAAACATAGAGTTGGTCTAGCCGTGTAAGGCCCCGCTAGATCCCTTAGGGGCCTCGAGTTCAAGTTTCAAAGGTCACTTGTGTTAAAAAGGCAGCCACAAACCCCGAACCGGATACCAAATAATAATATAAAAAAATATTCATCTTTAATTGGAAAGTTATGAATAGATATAACAGTAAAACCCTGGGTAAAATGAAGTCTGCAAAACAAGTGTGATGAACATCTGCAATCAGCTACTTCAACTTTTATTCTTTTCATTTTGGCAGAGTAACTGCTGCTTACATTGATCAGTCACCGCCGTCTTTGAGTTGGTTGATGTACATGGTATCCCACTGAGAGCACCATTCTGACAATCAGGAGCACTTACTAAAACCCTGAGAAGCAATATAAATTAATGCTTCAAATGGATCGCATGCCTCTTGGGAAAAATAAATCAAAATTAAGTTACTGTTGAGGTTCAGTGGCCTAAATTTTGCATTTGACCTACCCTTTCCAGCATATACCCAAAGTCTATAATAATTATTCCCTTATATATTAACAAAATTTGGGGGATGGAATAAAGGATAGTCAAAAGATCAGTAACTCAATCTCAGCAGCAACAGTACAATCTATGTTATGTTTGACATGCATTCCTAACCTCATCAAGACACCTTCTATCTATATACTCACTTTAGGATGTGTTGAAACTTGAAAGCGACAATCTAAAGAATCAATCACGACAGCACATATCCACAATGCAGTTGCCTTTATGACCTATTCTACCTATCTAACTGCTTTAGCATGCATATAATAATCAGTTGAGTAATAAGATAGTATGCACAATAAGATTCATATCAATGTTAATCATGCATTCACTCACTTCTTTTGGGTCGCATCCATCTGGCTGACCAGTGGTACTCCTGCAACAACATACATTTATGTGCATTACCTATATCAATAACACACCACCTTCTAATGAAAAACTGTCTGAAACTCTGAATAGACCGTCTACATAATTAGGCAAATGCATTAAAGAGCATACTTTCTTCTTCAATTCTAGAAGATTCTACAGGAGTAGCCATGCTAGAAAACACTGTTGGTTGATTTTTCAAGATTTTGCCTGGCATTGTAGACATATTGACCCCTGCATCTGCATTCTCTGATAATTGTACAGGTAAAATATAAAAGTAGTAAAAGATTAAATCTTAGTAAAGTACAATAAGAAAAAAAAGAAACTTACAAGAACAGAGCCTTCAAACTAAAAGCAACAAGAGATAATGATAATTACACAATTTTGCAAGGCTTCCTAAGCACTAATAAAGGAATTTCCTGACCAGTCTGGCTCAGCTATCCTGTGAAGACTACCAAAATAAGAACTAGAGTTGATTATTCCCAAGAGGTATTAAGAATTCATAAGAAACTTGTACATCAAGCAAGTCTTGTGCTGCAATCAGCGTCATCGTGTATAATATTGGTACAAATAGGATAAGGGTCAATACTGTTCAGACTATAGTTGAGCCTTTCATTTCATATATCTTCAGCTCCTTCCTTTTCTCCCTAACCTCTGGCTTCCCTATTTTCTCAACAAGTATAATGACCTACTTACCAAAGCAAGAACTTGCACTTGAGCACACTAGAAGTATCTATTCTTCAAAAATAATCAATAAAACATCAAAATGGAAAGATGTGCACATTATTTTAGGGAATATAACTATGGGAAGAGTGTAGCTACAGTGAAAACCTTGACATAAGTAATTATTTTATTTGTTCCAAACTTCCAATTGGAAAAAGAGTTAGTTCAAATTTGATACAAGATCTTCAACAATGAGTAAATGACCCTTTTGGGAGGAGCAATAGGACTGTTATACAGAAAGAATATCAGTCACTTACCTTCAACACAGGGAGAATAACATTCCTGAGCATTTGTGGACAAGTTTAGCAAATTGAGTATGTCCAAAGACCAACGTTCATTCAGGTACTGCCCACTTATACCTAACACATCAGAACTGCTCTCTGACCCCATGATCTGCAGATTTTGTTGCTGGCGTTTCCTCTGTTCAAAATATTGCTTTTGCCTAGATTAAATAAGAAGTAAACTTAAATTCCAGTGTCATTTCTCCAAATTCAGTGAAACCCTCTCCCCAGTTTTATTTCACCAAATTCAAGGGGTAACAAGAAATTCAAAAGTGGACATCATAAGAGATATCATGCCTAGATTTTTATTCTTTTACCTTTTCTGTGTAGACTTCCTTGTCTGAAAATTCCCATTTCAGCATAAGAGATATCATGCACCAAATAAAATGTTTGGACATCAGAACAAAATCCCAATCAGCATCAAATTTTTTGATTCAAATGATTTACATAGTACATCCTTTCTCAATTTCTCTTTCTCTCTGTTTAGAATGGAGAATTAAGTATCGGTAAATCAGGCCATACATGTCCACTAACAAGCCACAGATTTATCCTTCAATTTTTAATTTTGAGCCAGCAAAAAATTAGTAACCAATCTTATACATAAAATTGCATGGTCTACATCATCATGTACTCATAGAGTGCACACATACATGCACATGAAAAAGAGCGGCAACAAAAGAAAGCAATAATAGTTATGTTGTAATCAACTTGAGATTAAGTTTTAAGCACATTGTTTCCCCAGCATGATATAAAATCTTACTGGACTAAAACACAAGGACAGGGCAGCTATCAGAAAATCAAGGTTCAATAAACTTCCCAAATTTTTGGGCATTTCTAGAAACACATTGTCATAGGCAAGAAGACTCAGTTACTTGCCAACATTAATGGCTTACCCTATCGGATATCATTAGTGTTATAAAAGTAATTCGGATATTTTTCAATGATAACGCATCATAGTCAATTTTCAATTTTCCGTGATTTAGCATGAAAACCAAAACCACAATCCAACTCACAGTCGTCACTTTCCGCCTTGAACCTCCCATCCATTGCAACATCGTGCAGATTACAATCTGCAACTTCACACCAAAAAATACAGAATCATGAGAAGTAAACTCGACAATAAACATTGTTTCAGTTACAATGAAGTAAAGAAAAGTATAGAACGTCGCTGAAAACTCAACGACTTTGCGTCATTCGTAGTTGTTAATTCTGATTGCAATGATGTTTATTGCCAATATCAAAACATACGCATTGAAGTTTCCAGAATCCAAAAAGAAAGTACGAATCCAAAATTTAAGCGTAAAAAGAAGTACCGACCTAGACGAATCAGATAATGACGATTTCATCACAGAACAAAAAAAAACAAAAACAAACAAAGAGTCGGAGCAATGTTAAGAAATAGAGATACTCGACCAGGCAAATATTACAAAACTCAACAGAGAACATTTTCCTAAAGAAATGCAAAAGTTTTCAGCGCAAAGGAAAAAAACGAGAAAGCGTGAAATCGGAGAGTTTGCAAATACGAATTGAAGCTAGTAGGAATTGACGAAGAAGGCCTGTATTTTACCAGAGTCTCGGTCTTCGACCTTATCGGAAGATGATGGAGGAAGGTGGAGCTGGACGAAGTAGCTACAGCTTCTGTGAAGCGCGAATACAAACTGAAGTTCCAAAGCAATTGGCACGAAGAGTCACATACACTGTGTTCGCACCCTTTTTGCTGCTTCAACGATCACCGGAACATTTCAAGCGAGAAAAATAAATGGTGGAATCATTTGAAAACAAAATACCACTTAAAATTTAAAATATTAAAGAGGTGATTTCATAATAAAATAATTCTCAATTATTTTATTATTCTTGTTTATCAAGATTTTAAAATTTAAATACTCACTGATGTTAATTATATAAACACATTTTAGAGTTGGTCTTGATTCTACTTATAAGACTAAGTTTTAATTTTTTTCAATTTCTTCCTAAAATACCCCTATTGATACTTTCTCAATAATAATTAAACACAATAATAATTTAATAATGCACATATATATTCTATAAAGTAAGTAATCTTTGCAATTCATTGATGTCACATACACCTCAATTACACTGTTTTTTTTTTTTTTAATAAAATAATTTTAAACAATTTTTATCTTATTTTTCTCATATCACCCCTAGTTAATACTTCTTCCATAGTAGTTAATTTAACAACACACTTTTCAAAGATTCTACTTTCTTTTTTTATTTTTAAATAAAAAAAATTTAACATTTCTTTACAAATATTTTCCTATAACCATCCATCCAAAGTGATTGATTTTTCCCTAAAATAACTTAATAAAATATTAATTTCATAATTTTTCATATCTAAAAAAAATAACTTGGCATTTGTATTATGCCCAATTAAATAAATGCTCTCTTGATAAAAAAAAAAAAAAAAAAAATCTTCGAAAAATCCATGCAAAAAAAAAAAAAAAAAAAAAAAAAATTATATACATTTAAGATTCATCTTATGATCACTTTCATTTTTAATATTACAAAAATATTAGACGTGCCTATAAAATATTACAAAAAAAATGTGATCCAATGTTAGAGAAGAAGACAGACAAGCATGAAAGACGTGGGAAGAATAACATACGAAATCAACTTACAAGGAATTTTTGTAAATCATATACAATAGGAAGGGACAGACCCACACCTGATGCTTTATTGCTACTTAGCTAAGATATCAGAGAAGTCATGGAGAGTACCGTGCGCGAGGGCTACCAATTGAACAAACTTTCCTTGATGTCATTTTTAATTGAGTGAGGATATTTTATAAAAATAAAAATAATTAACTAATTTAACTTCTCTCTTTAATCTCTCCAAATTTTAGTAAATTGGTCCTATAATTAGGACCGAGGGAGTAGTATTTATTCTCCCAAAACAAAATAGAATAAAGAAGCAAAACAAAAGAATGTCCTTTAAACAATAAATACACATATGAATTCTTGCCCAAAAAAACGCATAACACCATATACTTTTTGTGGAGGTTGTAAAGAAATGATAAATTTACAAAACCTGAGCAAAAAGGAAGGTGATCCTCTCCTTATATTTTTTTCTCATTTTCTCTCATTGGCCCTATTTGGGTCGTTGATTGGAAAAATGAGAGAAAAGTTAAAATAATATTGTATTGATTGGACGAACGTGCTTTAGAGATTATGAGAGATGATAAGAGAAACTCAACCAGAGCAAAAATGACCTCACAGTTAAAAAAAGTCTAACTTATGTCTATAACAGCATAAAAATACCAAAATACCCCCACTAAAAAAATCAGCTCCTCCCTCCGAACCTCTGATCCGTCCTCTGCTTCATTGCTCTTCCATAAATTCATTCAACAATCATCTTAAATCATCATCAATAATTCATATTAAACTAAAAATCAAGTACCAAAAATAATCAATTTTACTTTGTTGATTTAGATCAAGTGAGCTGATTTACACAACTCTCAAGTCATTGAAAAAATTGAAAGTGAAAATCCATTTGTTCCCATCGAAAATTCAAAACAAACCCAGAAAAGGAAAAATTAATAATAAAAAATTGAAACCCTAAATGTTAGAATTACCAATTGTAAATAGATATTAGTATTCCTTCTAGATGTGCTAGTTGTCATATGTCACATGTATGGGCATGGGCTGGGCTGGGCGAGACCCTTACCCGATGCCCAGCTCGAAGAATGAATGGGCTGCATTTTGCAGCCCGATGCCCGGCCCTACCCGATAAAAGCCCTAACCATTTTCGGGCTGGGCAAAGGCGGGCTGGGCAGGGCGGGCTTCCCCTGCCCAAGTAGTGATGCATTGCCATACTCTATAAAGATTCTAGTTCACACTTCACAAAATTTCAAAGTTTTAGAGATACAAGAAGTATATTATAATATATTTAGACATAATAATATAATATTTTTCAAATAAAATAATATATATAGAATAATATTTATTTAAATATATTTAATTTTCCGGGCAGGGCCAAATGGGCAGGGCAAGACCCCCTGCCCGATGCCCAGCCCTGCCCAGTTATTGGCCCAGCCCAAAACTGCCCAAATATTTTTCGGGCCACTTTTTTAAGGCTGGGCTGGGCAATTTTTTGCCGGGCTTGGGCGGGCTATGTATGGCTAGGATTCTTTCCTAACAATATTATGTTATACCTATTCATTATATAATGCATAGTGGTCAAAGGAGGTCATTATCATCCTTTGAACAATTCATTACCTTCTGTCCTATTCTCTTTCTTGGTACCAAAGCCAAGGAATTTTTTTTTACCTTTCTCTTCTTCATTTTGCTGCGATGGCCTCTCCAACAAAGGTCTCCTTTGGCTCGTCTCGCAACGATGCTCTTCTTCTCTCCAACGACTCCAAATCCTATGCTCTCTTTCAGTCCTCCATGAAACACGAAATATCACCAAGAGGGGGCTGAATTGGGTGATTTAAAAATTTCTCGCACTACTCTAATTCACAAGGTTCGCAGTTGGCGAAGCAAGACTCACCAACAGTCACATTACAATTGGCTGACCGCTCCATTGTCCTGCTTGAAGGCAAAATAGAAGATGTCTTGGTAAAGGTGGATAAATTCATCTTTCCTGTGGATTTTATCATTCTTGACTTCGAAGCAGACAGAGAAGTCCCAATTATTTTGGGAAGACCATTCATGGCGACTGGGAGAACATTGATTGATGTGGAAAAGGGAGAGCTCACTATGCGAGTCAATGATGAGCATGTGACCTTCTCAATTCTAAGGACAGTGCAGTATGCAGACCCAACAGATGAATGCTCACTACTACGGGATGACGAAGATGGGAGCACAGGGATAACCAATACCCTCGCTTCACCTCTGAACTAAATGCCATAGCAAAGTCAAGCTGAAGACTATAATTCAAGTGCTACTGAGAGGTAGCTCGCCTTTGTTCTTTCCTAGGGATTGCAGCTACACAAGGGATGAGTCCAAGATGGTCACTCTGCTATAGCATTATAACGAGCATTCAGGCTACAGCAAGGCGGCTAATTAACCTTTGGCCACCCAAAGGGAATAAAATCACGCAACCCAGGTATGTCTTTATCTATGAGCACGATAATTATATGTAATTTTGTTTTTGGCCCATCACCACTTCTAAGCCCAATACACCTCGAGTCATGCCAGCTCACCTCCCAAGCATCGCATCGTTTCGACTTCCACCAATCAACCCCAACACCCACAACTACCACCTTTTATCTTCCACACTCACGCTAACCTCGTCCATTGTCCCACATGTTTTCCTCTCTCCAATCCAAGCGTCAACCTCACCCCTCACTTGCCAACCATGCCAAGAGTCAAGCAAGCTACGCTACGAGGTCGTTTGCCCCCGACTATGTCCGCCTGCCACTTCCAAGCTCTTCCACCACCACCAGTACGACAACCACCGCCACCACCCGCCCTATTCCAGGCCACCCCATCGATATTTCTTCCGACTCCACTTCCTCCGCCTCATCTGGCCTGATCGACTCCTCCAACAAATCCTACATCTTTACCCATTCCCCCTCTACTAGAACCCCACCACTCGCCCCGAAACCACAACTGAGTTCATCTCACACCTCGGTGCCCTCCATTTCGAGTTGAAGGCCCTCTGTTGCGATCATCACATCGCTCTTGTCACGACTCGCCGCAACCCACCCATGGTCGTCTCTCTCTCCCAGTCCCATTCGACCAATCCAGTCGCAAACGGAGTGGATGCCGCCACCTCATCCGATGAGGACACTGCCACCAGCGCTCGTGACCCTGCTGACCCCCTAACCCCTAGTGTCGTTGTTATCCCCTGCTGTCGTTTCCTTTCTTTTTTTTTAATTGTTCATTTTATTTCTCTGTCCTTGCCCTGAGCAATTGCCTCAGGGCCCTTTTGTGATTACCTCTGTTGACTGGTTTTCAATACTCCAATATTATTGCCTAACTATTTTTGTTGCCTTTTGCCCATTTCTCTTCATGCGCAATGGGGACATTACACCATTTAAGTGTGGGGGAGGGTATTACCTGTGTTGTGCTTGATAATCGGTGATTAATGTTGTAACACCCCTACTTTTTTAAATGATGTATTTGTATGTACTGATGAATTAATGAGAAGTGTTGATATCAGTTTGATAATATTTTTTGTAATATTTTATAAATATTTTGTAATATTAATTATTCAAAAGGGGTTTGCTAGACTTTTTGGAGACAATATAATAAGTCTTAAAAAGGCTAAAAAAGTGTCGCCTAATATGATCAAGGAAAAGGAGGTCATGATTGTGCTCTAATTTGGAAAAGAACCAGGCCCAAGGTAAAACACCGGTATGGTATAAGCTAGTACAATAAAGTGGGGACAGAGAATATCAGCAGAGCACAGATTCCTATCCCTGCACTCTATATATGCGCCACATATGGTTAGGAAAAGGAAAAGTCAGTACAAGAATCACATGCTAAAAAGGAAAAGTCAGTGTAATCATTACATAGGGACACGTGTCACCACAGGGTTAAAAGAGGAAAAGTAAGGGTAGGAAATTCAATTCCTTACCCTTTAAGGAGTCATTTTCGTCCAAATAAGAGGGAAGAGGGAAAATCAAATGATTTTATATGTACTTAAGCCCAAACACAAAGTACAGGTCCCAAAGGAGGTTAACCGATAGAACGGAGACCGATAAAGACCAATCAAGGGCTTCTTTTTGCATTAAATAGGAAAAATGTGGGGCCATGTGAGGGTCCAAAATGGCGCCATGTATGTAGGTGGATGCCAGATCACAAAGTAAAGCTCCGATTTCAAGTAAACACCGAAAAACCTAACCTTTAAAGTTTAAAGTTAGGGTTTCGTCACCTAACTAGGGCTTGTTGTTGTGATCTTATTTTGGTGATTTTAAGGATTCCAATGGGTTTAAAACATGATTTTTCATGGGGTTAGGTTAGATTTAAAGTTTACGAATCCAAAAAAACCGAAAACCTAAAGAACAACTTGCTTCTAGCTTCAAGGTTTTCTGGGCAGCAAAGCTTCACTCATGTTTTTAGAATAGTAAATAGTGTCTTTTTACCCTAAAATTTTACATGCATAAAGTAGACATCTGGGGCTTCATTTTGATATAATATTTCGTAATTTTTCAAAGTTCCAACCGAGAGAAATAAAGTAGCTCAATCTGAAACCCTGTTTTGGACCAGCAAGCGGTATTTTCAAGTGATAAATTTATGCGTATGTTTTTTACCTCTAGGAATATTTTTATCATAAACTAAACATCCTAAGGGTTCATATGCCACTGATTTCATGTCCATTGGAATTGTTTGGAATTTATTAAAAAAATTGAATTTGAGCCAAAATCACTGGAATTTCTGGTAAGTTTGACCAGGGCTCAAATTTCTTAGAAAATGGAAGGGTATTTTTGGAAATACTAAAAATAAGGTATTTTGATGTTGTATAGGGTTAAAGAATATTTGGGAAGGTGATCAGGAATCATAAAATATTAAGTTGGTGCACAACCCAGGTAGTAACTGCTTACTCAAGTACTCGATATGTGTTTGTTGTATGTTTGTATTTTTGCCAAATATGCATACAGAGCAAGTTGGGGTTCGAGTCCCTAACTATTGTGTTCCTAGCGCTGAGGAGTAATCCAGGGATGCCCTTGATTGGCGGCTCAACGGGTTGATTGGTCCAGGGCTGGCCTAGTTTAGACGACTCTACGGGCCCGTGCTTCCAATAATCTGGGGCTTGCCTTGGTGAGGCAGCTCTACGGGTTCAACGGATTGTGGTGATTGGTTATTGTGTATGTTTTTGAATTCATATGTGGTATGTTTGGCTTGTTAACTATGACTTTATATGACATGGATGCATGCATACACTATACACATATAGTACGTGAGTTTGACAGTTACTCTGAGGTTCATTTTTGAACTCCAGATAAATATGAAGTTACAGGGGATCGTGCCTGAGCTGGGAAGACCCTTAAACCTTCGGAAACTTTTACTTTTTAATTATCACACTTTTACCAGTACAGTAGGCAATCCAAATCGGTAATATGCTCTGTTGCGCGTACTCTGATATATAATTGAAATGGACTAATAACTGAGGAAGGGTAACAATTAAAAGGGATCCCTCTAACCCGCCAGCCGAAAGGGTGAGGCCGGTAGGGGTGTAACAAATGTGCTCGGAACACCCCTAATTCAGGCTTTACGCAAACTAAAAATGTTTGAAATTGTGATGCATGATAGAGCACAAACAGAGACCAATAGCAGTAGAATGATTATATGTATGATTGTGCATAACACAATTGCTTGAAGGAAACTGAACCGTATAGGCTTGGGAAATTGACAGTACTAGATAGTTTTGTGTAGGGTTGAGTAACAGTGAGGAAGAATGGAGAAAAACCCCAATTTGGAAGGATTATTTAAGCCTTAATTCTTTATATTTCAGTATGCATGTCAGCTAACCCATGTTGATCTTTGATTTGTCTTATTTCTCTGATAAACTGTTTGGCATTTGAGTAGTAATGCGTAGGATGAAGGCATTCATATCTTATCCCCAACTCCCATACACAAACCATAGAAATCATTCTCCACTTGCTACCCCCTTTGAGCTTCATAGACTTTGCTGTAATAGAGACAGTTAGACATCCAAATAAGAGAGCTGCGCAAAATGCTATAGCATCGTGCTCCCTATTAAAATGTTGTGGAAAGAGTATTTTATCAAAAAAGAAAAAAGGAAGAAGAAGGAAAAGAAAAGGCAACAGAGCAAAACAAACGTTTGAATGGAGCATTAGGCTAATTTAGCACGACTTAGAATCTGTCTGGTCTCCTGCTACATCAATGATCATTTTTTCCACTTCCACACACATGTGGCCACCCATACATTACAATCTAAGAAGTCCTTTTGACGTATGAAAGCTCAGATGCTAAAAAGTAATCTTAGAACTTTGACAAGGCTATAGAGCTTCTAAGTTAGCTTGACATGAGAGAAATTTAAATCCCCAAGGTAAGAGAGAGTAATACACTGAGTCCGAGAGTCTCTTAATGATTCCTTGCCTTGCATCATCTGCTGCTAGTACTGGGGCAGTGGGATTGCCTACATGGGAACTGTAAATGGAGCAAATCACCAAGAGGGGGGTGAATTAGGGATTTTAAAATTCTTTTTCGAATACTCTGTTTTATAGAACTAAAACAGAGCAGAACAAAGGAGAGTAAGAAGAAGCTTGACACAAGAGAATTTATATTGGTTCGGTCTAAATCCTTGACCTACGTCCGCTCCGGACACTCGGGATTTTCACTAACTCATAATATCAGTTACACACTCTGCACTCGAAAGTTATCCCCTCACTAGGATACACTCCCCCTTACAAGTTGTAAATTGATATACCCAATCTCCAAGTCCCACGACTTGAGATACTTACAATAAATGAAACTCTCTCTAAGAGTGGATAATAATAATCACTGAGGTACAGATGTATCAAAAGATACTCGACAGTAGAAAACTGAAAGAGTAGTTGGAAACTTGAATGATTTTCGTTTTCTACAGATTGGTTGTTGAGAAGACTTGAATGTAGCTCCTTATATATCAAGAGAGCATTAAATGACCATTGGATTCTTCAATGTAACCGTTGGAGACATTGAAGCAGCTGTTAGGAACACTTTGGTCTCTTCTCTCTCTAATCTTCATTTAATCCAAGTGCACAGAAGTTTATGGTTGACTTCCTTTGAATTTAATCTGTTGGAGGAGGAGCTTCTAGTTAGGGAAAGGAAACATTAATCCCTCAGCAACGTGTAGAGAATGATTGTCCAAAAGAATAGTAATGAGTGATGATAAGAAATATCTAGATCAAACATGAAAATTTCACAAATTCGTGCGAGTTTGATTTTCAAACACAGCGATACAAACTCGAGTTTGTTCATCCAAATTGGAGTTTGCAACTTTGCTTCAGAAGCCTAAACTTGAGTTTTCTTCATCCAGAGAAGAATGTCGCGATTCGATCTTTGAAGCAAGTTTTGAGTAAGAGCAACACTCGAGTCATTAAGTGACTAACTTGAGTTTTTGACTTTTATGATGAAAAATAAGTTTAAGTCCAAAAGCTTCAAACTAGAGTTTTCAAATGCAAACTGGAGTTTTCAAAAGTTTCAAATAGAGCAAAGCTCGAGTGCTTGACACAAACTCGAGTTTACAAAGTTAAACTCGAGTTTCCACAAATGTTTGGAAAAATGGAAAACTATTTGTATGGTGTAAACTGGAGTTTGCAAAAGTAAACTGGAGTTTTCAAATCTTTAGAAACATAGAGTAGTTCTCGTAAGTTCAAAACTCGAGTTTCTAAAACCAAACTCGAGTTTTCGTTAAAAGATGAAAATCTTTGAAAACTCGTTGTCAGACACAAACTCGAGTTTTAAATCCAAACTCAAGTTTGCTTAAGTTTAAAAACATTGAAACCTCTCTGTCTAGCCAAAACTCGAGTTCATTAAAACTAAATTCGAGTTTTCTTTGTCTTGAAAAACTTAGGTGCTCTCTGTATGGCATAAACTCGAGTTTCAAAATCTAAACTCGAGTTTGTCTAAGTTTATAAAACTTGAGCTACTCTTTGTCAAGTCCAAACTCAAGTTTTCAAAACAAAACTCAAGTTTGTATTTGACAGTAAGTTTTTCAACTTAACAACAACAAACTTCAATTTATGTTTACAATTGTCAGTTATCATCAAAACACATAGAGTACTAACAGGAACGTGAACTAAAGGCATTAACAAAAGCACGGTTGTATAGACAAGAATGTTGTTGTTATGGGTTAAAGTTCTGCTTTATTGGCTCTATCTTTATTTTGCCCATGAGTGCAAAAAGCTAAGTGTGGGAGTATTTAATGAGTACTATTTTTGCCATGTTTTCCCTACATTGTGTGACTGTTTTGTATGGTGAATGTGAACTTAAATGTGTCTAAACTGAGAAAAGATGTCATAATTCACGAATGTAGGGAAAGATAGGATGAATCTCATAATTCATGGTAATTACATAATTATCCTATACATGTGCATAAGAAAAGGACAAGGTTGAGTTTTACCATGAAAGCACATAGCATAGTCGATGCAATGTTATAGCACCGGGTCAGCCATAACAAGCCGCGATACAATGCAACCCTAATGCTATAACAACGCAAGTGAAGCAATGTTATGCGTCATATGTTCTGACTTTTCCTCGAGGCTGTTTCAGGAAATTAAGTGCAGGTTATTAGACGGACATTAGACAGCGGTTAGATTGCTGACGTGTGGAATTAGAAGATGCAGAGGATCGAAGTTAAGATTTGGAGAATCCGCAAAGATAGCAAAGATCAATCTACCAAATTTGGAAAGTTGGACCTGACAAATTTGGAAAGGCCCAGCAGCATTGAACGTACGCCGCAAGAAAACCTGATTATAAAAAGGAAAAGACGGCCAACCCTAAAGATTATCGAGTTGTTAGAGAGTCAACGAAAATTCTTATTCTGCTAGACTCGAAAGAAGAGCAAGAGAACGCACGAAGCACAAGAGCTTTAGAAGAAACCCAGAATCCTACCTTGTAGTGAGACAGAGACAAGAAGATGTAGAGTTGTCACGTGCAGGCTTCTCCTATGCCGTCGAACCCTCTGGCAAACTTTCTATTTTCCTTTGTTGATTTTTAGTTTATCTTTTGTCTTGGGTTATTTTACTGTGATTTGTTTTGTGATTCCCTCATCAGTCATGAACTAAATTTCCTTTGGCTGAGCGAGAATGAATTCTTAAGTATAGAATGAACCCAGTTTGCTAGTTTCTTAATTTAATAAATTCAATTTGTTTATCAGTATTTTAATCTCTTGTCGGTTAGAGGAAGCTAAGGGTTAGATCAGTGGCCTCGGCTTACTGGAAAGGAGTCGGAGTTAGACATCTGATAGGCAGTGTTTGCTGGGCAGGCTGGTGTAGCTTGACTTATCATTGTTGGCTTCAGGAATGGGTCTACCGCTTATAGCCCTACACCTTGATTAGGAATGATAATCCGAACTAGAAAATCGCCATAGGCATATGGGAGAAGTAAAGCTAGGATTGTATGTACAAGACGCGGAAGCTTCTGTATAGCATAGTGGTGGGTTAACTGGATAACATAGTGAAGGCAGCTATGTTGTAGCATTGCGGAAGTTGTGCAACATAATTGTTATAGTAATGCGTTAAGGAAAACTGGGGGAGTAATAATCAAAGATAACGAAATTAACTTTGTCAATGCTTTTGGCTCACACTAAGGAGGTTGTGGCATAGACCTTCCATAAGGTAGACGTCTTTGATTTGAGGTCCATCGTTGTTGGCAACTTCATCGATTCCAGCAACCCTTTCAGATTGATTTCCACCAAAGGTCACCTTGCCACCATCCTTAGCCTTGAGAGTGGCAAACTTGGATTGATCTCCCGTCATGTGTCTAGAGCATCCACTGTCAATATACCACTTGTTGGATCTTGATGCTCTTAGACAAACCTGCAAATCACAGACAATCAAGTCTTAGGTACCCATCTTTTCTTGGGTTCTTTTGAGTTAGCTTGTATCTTAGGAATCTGGTAGGATCCCTTAGGCACCCATTTGTAATTTCCAATAGGTTTAGCTCTTCTTTCTTTCTTATGAAAAAAAGAAGAAGTTGTATGCCCTTTACGATTACAATAATTGCAATGAGCAAAAGGATTGGAAGAATGAACCATTTTTCAAAAATAGTTTAAGTAATTCTTTTCTCCAAATTTCTTCTTACCTTTCTTTTTATCAAAATCAGGTTTGTAACCAATTCCTGATTTATCATTTGTAAATCGTTGTTGTTTCAAAATCACATTGAGCATTTCACTACCTTGAGTGAATTTCTCCAGTGTTTTAGTAAGATAGATATTTCTTTTCTCTAAAACACAACAATTTTCGCAATTCTTTTCACAACCAGAAGTTAGAGAAGAAAAGATAGTTTGCACTTGTTCTTCAAGATTTTTCACTTTTCTTTTTGAAGCAAGAAGTTCTTTTGCTAATTTTCGAAATTCTGAGTGAAGAGAGTTATACTCAGTTAGCAGTTCATCAAAAGAGGGTTCAATATCTTTTACCTCTTCACTTTTAGATTCTTCTTCTTGAGCCACGAGACAAATGTTGTCTCTTTCTTCTTCATCAGCTTCATCTTTATCGGATGAACTATCTCCCCAAATAGCCGAGACAGAGGCTTTCTTTTGAACTTGCTGAATCTTTTCTTTTCTTTCTCCTTGTTCTTTAGCTAGGGCATTCGGACTTGATGTGGCCGGGCTTTTCACACTCGTAGTGATGGTCGACTTTTTAGGCTCTGTGTTGGAGCTACCCTTGTGAAACTTTCTAAATCCTTGGTCCTTCTTGTAAAACTTCTTAAATCTCTGGACCATCATGCCTAGCTCTTCTTCTTCATCATCTGATTCGTTGTCTTCCTTGATAGTCTTAAGGGAAATTCCCTTATTCTTGTTGTTGATCTCATCAAATCCATTTCTGAACTTGAGTTTGCCTTCATATTCAAACAAGCTTCCAAACAAGGCTACCACTGAAGCCATTGACTCTCCACCAGCTTCTTCAATCGCAGTGACTTTCGCTTCCCATTCCTTGCTAAGGATGTTCAGAATTTTCCTCACTTGGACAGGTTGATCATATTCTTTTCCCAGAGCAGCAAGTTGATTAATCAGATGAGTGAATCTTAGTTGGAATTCGCCAATGGATTCCCCAAACTTCATACGAAGTAAATCGTATTCAGTCATCAAGGTATTTACACAATTCTCCTTAATTCCAATCGTTCCTTCATGAGCAATCTCAAGAGCATCCCACATAGCTTTAGCAGACGACAAAGTGCAGATACGGAAATACTCTTTTTGACTTAGGACACTTTGATGCATGAGGATTGCTTTGCTGTTAAGAGAGACTTGTCTTCTGTCATTCTCATCATATTCTTCTTCTAGCTTTGGAGTTCTAACGTCATCTTGGATAGAAGATGGAGCATAGTCTCCTCTCTCGAATACTCTCCATAGGCCATATTCGGTGGTCATTACGAAGACTCTGAACTTAGCCTTCCAGAAGGAGTAATGCTCACCATTGAAACCCGATGGTCTGTTGATCGAAGCTCCATCAGGTAATATTCCTTCCATTGAATCTTTTATCTAGGATGTTAATACTCAAATAGATAACCAATGCTTTGATACCAAATGAAAGACGAAATATCACCAAGAGGGGGGTGAATTGGGTAATTTAAAAATTTCTCGCACTACTCTGATTCATACTCATAAAACAGGGATAAACAGAGGATAAGAGAGAAAGATTAGACACAGGAAATTTATACTGATTCGGTCCAAATCCTTGACCTACGTCCAGTCCCCAGACACCCTGGGATTTTCTCTATCTCAGAACTTGATTACACACTCTGTAACTCTCGAGTAATTCTCTCACTAGAACTTACTCCCTCTTACAAGTTGTAATCAAATAAACTCAATCTCAAAGGCTCCACAACCTTGAGATTAATACAAGAATGAATAAGATTATAACTCTCCAAAAGAGCAAATAGATAAACACTGAAGATTATAAATATCCAAAGATATTGCTTAAGTGAATGAAACAGTAATTGTTAATGCTCAAATTGAATGTGCGAGTTTCGGTAGTTGGAGAATTGAATACTTCTAGCTTTTATAGTTGATGACAATAAAAAACGTTGGAAGATATTCAAGGAGCCGTTGTGAGTGAAATGAATATAGTCGTTGAAGTTGAACGTTACTCGTGCTCTTCGATTCTCCGAGGTTCTTCATTATTCCACGTTGACATTCTTCATTCCATTTGTCCATTGAGACTCGGTGAGAATGTTGGATGGAAATGGCCGGAATACTTTATGTCTGCTTAAAAAATGGATTACCATATTTGTGTTTCGTTTCTGCTCAGCATTAAATGCATTTCTGACACAAATTTGCTTTAGAGTAATTTGGTGTTTAAACCAAGTTAAGAACATCTAAAACTTATTAGCAAACTGATTAAACATTGATAGATATACTAATAAGATATAATATGAAGTACCCAAATTATAATCAATAATTTACAGATTACGAACACGGGGATTTCAGTTTTTCAGAAGCTTGACTCGAGTCATATCTAGTTGACTCAAGTTGCATGACTAGAGTCATATAAACTTGACTCGAGTCCAACATTTCAAAACAGTTGGGAAATCGTCTTTGTAACACAATGACTCGGGTCATATCAAAACAGTTGGGAAATCGTCTTTGTAACACAATGACTCGGGTCATATCAAGGTAAGCATCAATGTCCTTTTAATAGTCTCTTTCTTTCTGGGTTGTTTTGGTCCCAAAATCAACATAGCCAACATGATATCCTTTTGTTTCATGTATAACATAGGAGATAAGTTGTAAATAATCAAGAATATAGGCCATAAACTAAGTATGCTGCTAAGGCTACCATAAAGATTCATGCCATCCGTGCTAAGGGCAAGTCTAAGGTTCATAGGTTCTTCGTCGAAGTTAGAAAATAATTGATCAATTCTCTTCCATTGAGATGAATTAGCTAGATGTCGAAGCTTTCCATCAAAAATCCTCTCATCTGCATGCCACCTCAAGTTTTTTACATCATTTTCATTAATAAACAAGTGCTTGAACCTTGGTATGATTGAAAGGTACTACAACACTTTTGCAAAGCCCTTTATTTGATTTGTACCTTGGGGTTTCACATACTGGACACTTCTGCTGACCCAAAGTTCCGTAGATTTTTGTATATTTTACCCAGTATGAAAAATATATATTATATCTAGGACCAAGATCAACTCTCTGAATATGTTCTGTATTAGAGACTAAGAGGGAGTATCTTTTAAGAAAATTTATAAGTCATTTTACATGAAAAGATAGACTTTTAATTGCTTCCTTCTAATTTTACCCTTTTGCAATTTCGAATGAACAGGGTGCAAGAGATTTGCATGAGATAGATGAATGTTTTCAAGTAATGATGTATCAAGGATAATTTAATAAGGTAAAATTAATAAAATGAGAGTGGCACAAGTAACAAAACGGTCAACTAAAAGAGCTAATTACCAACAAACTATTAGTTGGGGTGGTAAACGGTCTCACCCTCAAAAGAATGATAGTACAAATTTGAATTTCAGAAAGTGCACTTATTGAAAAAGGCAAAAACTCTTTGTGCAATAAGTCTCAAAGGAAAAATACTTGACCAAATTAAGAAAAGCTAATCATTTTACGGTTAGGATGTTGCAACTCTCAAAGATATTACTAACCACATATTTACAGTTCATATTTGTCAAGACCTCAAACCTAAATGATGCATTCTTACTTACTTGATGGTTTAAAACCGTCAAGTATAAATCCGTAAAAGAATACCACAACAAAACTCTATAATGATTAAATTTTTCTAGATAGCTAAATATATACAAGTTATTTATAAAATCGGAGGGACTACATGAGAAGATAGTATAATTGAAAATATGTAAATCTTCACACAAAAAATCTTAAATTTTATTATTGATAATCACTTAAAAGTATTTTTGTCCATCAACAATCATTCAAAATTTCGCCAATTAAAAGTAGGGTCGCTACATGGAATTGTAAAGGGAAATAATGATGCATGAGCATGATTACACTTACTACAACCACCCGCACTTGATTGCGTACATGGGAGCAAAGAATTAGAAAATATACACTTTACAGCCTGCGATTATGCAATTCTATGCTTGTGAAGTGGTCCGTCACTTCCCATGATATGCTTCCTACAAACTATACTTTCCTCTTCTCGTGTGAGAATCCACTTTTTTTCTCAAAATTAAAAAGTAAATGAGTTGTTATGCCAAAAAAAGTAAAATGAGTTGTGAATGGAGACAAAAATAGAAGACAAATTAATAATACAAAAGTAGGGGAAAAGAGAGGAAAATTTATAGGAAGCACAAAGTATTCTCATCATATTCGTGGGGAAGGGGAAATATTTGGACCGTTTAATTGACAGTTATTTAAGAGAAACTGTTATGTTGTTTTTCCGATATAAAGTTAAAAGACAAATCGTTTATTTATTTATTTAATGTTTCATGACGGTTTTATCATAAGAACTGTCAATCCTGTGAAACAATATATAACAATTACAAAGTACAACCTTTATGTATTTGTATGGTATTCTAATAAGTGATAGTTGTTACTTAATAATTGTAATGTATATACCTTTTTTTTTTTAAAAAAAAAAAAATTGATGGTTGATTATGCAACCACCATTTTACAACAAAAAGAAAGACAAAGTAAATTATAAACAAACTAAAAATAAAAGGTTGCAGAGATGTTTTGAGAATATAATGCATCATCAGATTCTTCATTCTTCAGTAACTTATCCACCTTCTCGTTTAAAGAGCGAACAAAAGAGGTAAGTTCTTTCAAGCACTAATCACGCGTCCTTATTCTTGCAAGTAAACATGGACCATATGATGAAGCTTGTATGATGCGTGAACGAGACCTTCAATGCTTGTTGGTGGAGGGAGTTCATCTTTTAGTTTTTTGAAAGATGATAAACCAGAAGTTCTCTTGCGTTTGTCCATGACATTTCGTTGAATCAAAAGTTGGCTTTGAGAAGTTGAAATGGAAGTAGAGAAGTGTAGTTCAGTTTTCAGACGTTTATATAGAGAGGATTTCGTTGATTATCAAGTTGTCGTGTCTTTTAAAATTAAATATCATTATATTTTATAAATGGAGACGGTTAATTCTTAATAAACGTTATGTATTGGACAATATTTTTTTAATTTATTGGTGTCTACTATTAATTGCATAATCAACCATAATATTAACTTAGAACTGTTAAGTATCTTTGGCAAAAATACTTTACGTTCTTAATTAATAACCATGAACTATTAATTTTTAACTTCATCTCCCTCATTCGATGATGAGGATGAGGATGAGGATGAGGATAAGGAAGAAAAGGATGATGAGGACGGCATTGGAGGTGACTGTCGTCCTGTTCATCCTCATCTTCCTCGTCCTCATCCACATCCTCGTCATCGGAGGAGGGAGATGAAGGTTGTATTAGAGTATTATCATTAGCGTGGGGAAGGGGAAAAGTTTCGAACCATCAAGGCGTATATTGCTTCATGATAGTTTTTGCTTCGCAACCGTAATTCTTGTAAAACAAAATATGACGATTATTGATTACCACTGTTATTTATTTGCTTGGACTTCTATTAAGTGACGGGTTTTACTTAATAATTGTTATGTATCTCAAGTACTGAGGATCATAACCACATTGCCCCCTCCGCCAGTCTATCTATTACGCTGAATGACGAGATAACACAAGAGAAAAAAGCAACAAGAAAGGGTCTTGTTGTCATGAAAGAGGTCCAAAGCAAATTACGAGAGAGGGGGGGGGGGGACTTATTGTGAGGTAGAACAAAAAGGAACAAATTGTGAAATCTGACAAGTGTGAAATCTAACAAATTGTGAACTCATCATATTTCAAAATTTGACATTCTTGTTCCATTTACAGTAAGTTTCCTCCTCTCTCTCAATTTGTTTTCTGGACCTTCTTCATGATAAATATCATTCCCCAATGCTCTTTTCTCTTGTGACATCTTATCATTCGGCGTAATAGATGGATTGGCGGAGGGAGTGAAGGCGATGGCTACGGTAGAGGGGGATGTGGTTAAAATCCTCAATACTTGAGTCATTTTTTGCCACCAACTAGCCTTAAGGAGGAGGAGGAAGTGGAGGAAGGGGTGGTAGCGGCGGAGGAGTTCCTGAGATCTCGACATGAAGGAGATAAGGAGGAGGAAGATAAATAAAAGTAGTAATAAGAATCATATGGAATAGTTGAGCTTAAATAGAGATATAATGGATTACGAAGGGTTATGACTTATGACTTATTAAGGTCTAACATGATTACAAAGGGTTATGATGACTTGTGTCATTGAAGGTCCGGATGTTACTAAGGGTTATGAGAGAGTTAGATGACAGTTGTTTCTTAAGACCATTATGTTTTGTCTTCACTGATATAAGTGTTTGGAAAACGGATCGTTTGTAAGTCTTACATGACGGTTGTTTCTTAACAACCGTCATTTTTTCCATTAAATAAATTACGGTTATTAGCTACAACCATTACATTTGTGTTTTCACGAATTCTGCCTCACAATACATGACGGTGTACATAGTTTACCATTACGTTTAAGTGTTATATATTCTTGTACAACCTCTGTCTCAACATACATTACTGAGGTGTGTCTTTCTAAGGCCATCGAACTTTATTCTACAATAGTATACAAATTTCTTTGTCATTTGGGTATGCACTAAGATTTCAGCAAAGTGGATGATCGGGAAAAAAAGGCACCCAAACCTCTAATACCTCCATGAGCTCCATCATTGGACGCTACTGACCATAGGTTAATCAGGGAGCTAACAGAACTTGCCATGTTGAAAAGTGCAAAAATAGAGCGCTTGAAAGCCTTAAGGATGATGAGAGCATCTTAATCGTCATCTTCCAGTAGCAGTAACAGCATACTTGCCACGGTTTTCACTTTTCTCTTTTGAATTGTGATAATATTCTAACGGATGTCATCTGGAAGTAGTTCAGGGGTATGCTTCTAGGGATCTCCTCAAATCTCAGCCTAATACCCCTCAATCCATAAGCAAATAACACTAGTTCTCTCAATTTAGAATCTCAAAACAATTTTCTAAAGGAGCATGTAGACAGAGAAATCAAAAGGATATCATGTTGAAGCATGCCAGAAGTAAATCAACAAGCAGAAATAGAGAAGAGTCTTATGCATAAATATTTGTATTGCAAATTGAAATTGTTTAGTTTGATTCACCTTATTCCTGTAGTTTGTGTTGACAAATTTAACACCTTGAGTCGGGATGTGTTTAACTTGAAGGAACATGTTAATTAGAGATATTAAGATGAAATTAATTAATTAGTTGGTTGGTTAAAACCCTAGTCGATCTATATAAAGAGTCTTAGTTAATGAGTTGAATGTGTGAGACAAGGAATCCTCACCAAATTAAGAGAGAGAAGTCTCTCTCTTGCCTTGCCATAATCCTTAGAGTTAGGATTAATGGTTTATCACCATCAAGTGATGGATGATTAAGTTAAACCCAAGTGGTCTCAATAATATCTCTCTAATTGTTTTTGTTAACAAACCTATTTCTGCCCTACCAATATATCAACTTTTTTTTAAGTGTAATGCATTTCTCTTTTGTAAAAAAACTCGTACGAGAACTAGTGTGAGAA
The DNA here is from genome assembly GCA_025563575.1 of Acacia pycnantha. Lineage (NCBI taxonomy): Eukaryota > Viridiplantae > Streptophyta > Magnoliopsida > Fabales > Fabaceae > Acacia > Acacia pycnantha. Next base: position 2,183,213 of record JAMWYP010000099.1, on the reverse strand, counting down.
AATAAAATGAAATAAAAAAAGTGAGTGAAGGGGAAACGTAGTTATGAAGATGATGAGTGGAAAAAACATAAGAGCGTATGAATAGGGAAAAGAGATAAGATGGACACACAATAAATTGAGTAAAAAAAAAATTTGGGGGAGCCTCAACAAATTTGTAGACAAAACAAAATGGATGTAGATATATAAATATAGGGTTAAGGGGTAATTATGCCCCGAAAGTATAAAAAAAGGAGAAATTATGTTGTGATCGTTGTCTCAAGTAATTTTGATAGTTAGTTGATTAAATATGATGAGCTGGCAGTTCATACGTCATTCAGGTTATTTTTGTTAATGTGTAAGCTGGAAGTCCATGTGTAATCTATTTCATCTTTTTTTTAAAGTTAGATTTAAAACTTTCGGAGTAAATTTGTACCTTAACAAAAATGAAGTTGATGACAAGTAGACAATCAGCTTAGCATATTTGGTCAACTAACAGTTAGAATTAACTGAGATAACGGCCAAGGTAAAATTATTCCATTTTTTACACTTTTGGGGCATAATTGTGCTTGAAAATCTTCTAAGGCAAAATTGTCCTTTAGTGAACTTTCAGAGTAAAATTGTCTCTTAACCCTAAATAAAAGACAAAACTCATGAGAAAAAATGTTGCTTTTAAAGATGTTGCGTGTAAAAAGTAATGAGGAGTAACTTATATCTTGAAACAAAAATAACAGGGATATCTATTCCTAGTGAAATAGACGGTACGTAGGAAACAAAAGTTAGGAAAGCATTTGAAAAGATACACATTTTGGTAGAAAAGTGAGGGAAATTTTCATTTAGCCCCTAAAAATGTGACTCAACTGCAAAAGATTTTGAAAATGTATTGCATCTCCTTGATTTAAAATAAATTTTTGTGGATGAAAAACACAATGATGCCCTTCTTTTTTTTAGCAGAGATTTATAAGATAAATAAGTACATTTACATGATAAATAAAGACATTTACAAGACAAGTAAAGAAATTCAAAAAACTTAAAAAATTAAACACTTTTGAGTCATTTACAAGATAAATACAAAAATTTATAAGATAAATATGAGCATTTATAACACAAATAAATGATTTTAAAAGAACCTAAAGAATTAAAAATATTTTTGTTATTTACAAGAAAAATTCACCAGACAAATAAAATAAGGGCATCATTGTCCTTTCATCCACAAAACTTAATTTCATTTTGACATAAAGAGTATATGGAAATTTTATAATCTGTTAAGGGTTGACTAAAATTAAGTCAGATCCTCAAGGCAAACTGAAATTTTCCAAAGAAAAAAATCAAGGGAAAATTTCATTTAAATACCAGTCGAATTTGCTAAACCCCTAGAAGCCTACTAAATTTGTTAAAGGACTGAGAAGGGATATAGGTGAATGAGGGATACGTAAATTGAGGTGAAAAGTCAACACTACCCTTTGAAAAAAACAGTCTCCCTTCCTTGTTCAATCATACACAAACAAAAAACAGAGGAGGTGGCTTCGAGCAAAAAAACAAAACACAGTGGGTGGAGGAGGAGGTGAAATGTGAGTTTTCGGAGGATCATACGCAAAGAAAGGGAAGCAAAGGAAAAATTAAATGATGAGTATCTTTTCTCTCTCCTCACCTTCTTTGATTCTTTCTTTCTCCCTGCGCCATGTATACTTCTTGCAACTCGTGGGGAGTATAGGAAGGATCGGAAAGAGGGTGAGGAGAGAGAAAGATGAATTCCTCACCTGGAAAATTTCTTACAACAGGAAAAGATATTTTAATAATATGAAAAGTCATTTTGACAACAATTTTTTCATAGAAAAATTTTAACAACAGGAAAAACCATTTTGACAACGGAATTTTATTTATATTTTCACTTGTTATTTAGTACATATTATTTTTTTATGAAGAAAATACATATTATTTAATTTTGTTTGTTTGATGTTTTTCTTATACATATTTTTTTATACATTGATTCACTAAAAATTATCATTCTCACCATGTAATCTTCCCCTTATATTTGTTTTCTATATTGTTTATTTATTTAACATTTCATTCATTTGCTTGCCTCTATTTAGTTTTTTTTTTTTGTTATACATACATTTTCTCATTCTCATTTACTTGTTATTTTTATTTATATTTTCGTATGCATTTGTCATTTATAAATAAAGTACATATTGTTAATATCACTTGTTTTACTAGTTGTTATTTATTTTCTTTTAAACTAACAGTATTTATTTTAGTTTACTTATTTATTTGTGTATCTTGTTTGTATAATCAAATTTTAATGTGTTGAATTCTTTCTTTTATTATTTTTATAAATAAAATACAAATTATTTATTGTTATTTATAAATTTTATTAATATTTTTATTCTTTTTTTATATTAATAATTTACCATTTACATGTTTACCCTGGAAAAAAATTGTTTGCCTTAAGCCTCTAAATTTTGTCTATGTAATCCTCCCTACATTTCATTGTTTATTAATAATTTATCATTCATTTGCTTGCCTCTATTTTTTTTTTTTTTTTTTGTTATATAGACTAGTTTACTTTTTATCATTTATATACTTTTTCTTTGATAATATGTTTTTGTTTTTTTTATTTAATGTATTGAACCCTTCCTCTATGATTTTGATCTTATCCTCCCATTAATTATATTTTCACATTTTATTTAGTACATATGAAGAAAATACATATTATTTAATTTTGTTTGTTTGATGTTTTTTTTCTTTGATAATATGTTTTTGTTTTTTATTTAATGTATTCAACTAGGCCCTTTCCTCTTTATGATTTTTGATCATATCCTTTCATTATTTATATTTATATTTTCACATGTTTTAGTACATATTATTTTTTTATGAAGAAAATACATATTATTTAATTTTGTTTGTTTGATGTTTTTTTCCCTTTGATAATATGTTTTTGTTTTTTATTTAATGTATTGAACTAGGCCCTTTCCTCTTTATGATTTTTGATCATATCCTCCGATTATTTATATTTATATTTTCACATGTTTTAGTACATATTATTTTTTTATGAACAAAATACATATTATTTAATTTTATTTGTTTGATGTTTTTCTTATATTTGATACATTGATTCACTAAAATTTATCATTCTCACCATGCAATCTTCCTCTATTTACTTTTTTTTTGTTATACATATTATTATACTTTTCTTATTCTCACTTACTTGTACTAATTAGATTAGTCATGTATTTATTTTTTTATTTAATGTATTGAACTAGGTCCGTATGTGATTGCCCCAAGCTCGGTTGCTCGGGTCTCGTGCGGTAGAGTTTAGATGTTCGCTTGATGAAGAACGAAAGTTCGAGTCTTTGTTGAAGTACGAGTCTTTGTTGATCGCGAAGTAACATGATGTCCTTGCCCCCAGTAGGGTTGTCCAGTCTGCGGTCAGCGGGGTGGACATGTTCTTGGATCCTCTAGTTGTATCGGAGCTGCCCCGTCTTACTTTGATAAGGTGTCTATCGAGTTTCAAGCAACCTCGGAACTACAAGTCTTACGGTTGAATTGCCCCCGGACATGTGGTCGGGTTATGTTTGTTTAAATTTTGTTGTTCTTCGACCCTCAGGGCTAGCTTCTTGCACGGTCGAAGACTCCAAATGCGGGTCCTTTCTCGAGGCGATTAGCCTAACGAGTGGCCGGGATAATTGGCTGTGACTCCTGCTCCTTGTGCCGGATGCGGGTGCATCGATTCCTCTTCTACGTTATCATTTGCCTATGCCGGTGGCGTCCCTCGTTGTCGTGAAGCCGAATTGAGGGTCTGCTGGCCTATACGGGCTTTGGCGTAATTAATGCACGACAGACGCGCATTAAATGAAAGGTCACGTCATCCTTTCTAATGGATGGAAAAGGCGCTTTTGCCCCGTCGATTGGGTTTCGAAGGTTTATACCCGCCAAGTCTCCTTCATTGTCATTTTACCAAAGTTGTTTTGAAGAACTTCTCTCCGAGACGATTCTCGCTTTCCGGAGGATACCTTTTCGTGAACCATCTTCGTTCCACAACTTCCATTGATCATCTCCATATTTTAGGTAGGTATTCTTGTTTCCTTGCCTCTTTCTTTGTTACTGCTACGATCTGCCGTTTCCTGTAAGATTGCGTCAGTATTTAGTTGAAATTCAGGTAGATTCCCTTGTTGAGTGGGTTTTCGCGTAGTCTGTTTTCGGTTCCTTCATTTGTGCAAAACTCCCCTGTTTTTCGAGTGAGCCGTTTCCTTTTCGTTAATACCTTTAATAGAGTGGCTCCCAATGTCGAAGGACATAAAGGATATGACCCCAAGAAGCGGCGGAACTACGCCACTTGTCAAGGGAAAAAGCCGTTGGTGGCTTTGGGGCGATGAATCTTCTCGTCCAACGTCGCAAGCCGTTGCTTTAACCGATCACCGTGGAGGCAAGGGAAAACTTACGGTGGTGGGCGGCGAAAATCCGAGACGATGCATCGTCGGTTAGGGAAGTCCGAATGTTTCCTTCCGCTTCTTCCTAATCCAAGGGAGTTTAACCCGAGTTTCGACGTGTCCACTTTTAGGGCCTTCCGAATAGCCGATCTAACAAAGTGGCCGGCTCGGGTCCTAGGGCCGAGGTTGATTCCTACATCGGGCCTTGCTACATTTGCTTGTATGAGTGCTCCCGACTTATTTCTTGTGGGGATTCCTCCACGGCCGACTTAATTTTGGGCTCCTGCCGACATAATTTGGTCCGGCTCCTCAAGCTATATCGCCGAGTCTGTTGACTTGGATTTTAATCTTACCACAAGCTGTAGAGTCCCGCCTTCAATTATTGACATCGGGTATGCTAGGAAGATTCGATCTTGCTTATATTTTTATTTGTGTTAGGTATAATGGCGTCGTCTTCTTCTTCCCACGCGGGTGAGTCGAAATCTGGAAATGCCAACCGCGCTAGCCCCCAGGACTTAATTGACCAATTCCCTTGGGTTACCCAGAAGTGTTATCCTATCGGTCGAAGTGACCATGGAAGACTTGGAAGGTCTTCCAGTTCGAGATACTAACACCTGCTCTCTTTGTCTCCCTGAAGAGGAAGAGCTGTGTGCTCGGTGAGGGAGGGGAGCCACAACTCCTTTTCTTTTTCTATGCCGACTACATTACCGGGCTTGGGATTCGATTTCCCTTTTCCGAATTTCAAATGGCCACCCTTCAATTTCTTAGTATAGCTCCTCGCAATTACACCCCAATGGATGGGGTTACGATTGCCTTTGAGTGGTTTTGCACGAGCCTTGGGCGCCTTGCACCACTTCTATGTTCTTCTACTTCTTCTTCCCCCACACCTCTCGCTCACGGAAGGAACCGCCGGAGCTCAAGGGCTGGACATCCATTCGGGGAATAGCCAATCGGCGCTTGTTTACCCAGTCTCGAGACTCTTTCAAACGCTTCAAGGGCAACTTTTTCAAAGTCGTCGCTAAAGCGGTACAACTCCTTGGTTCCTCAAAGGGCGGACTCGCAAAAGTCGGCGGGAGTTTAACTTGTATTGGTGTCAAGATCACCACAATGTGTCCCCTAGCGCCTATAAGGTGGAGCGGTCCAATCTGTTGAAGCCTGAAAGGAAAGCCATCGATGCCATAATAGACCACGTTCGAGCGAACGGTACTGTAGGGGCCGGCTCCTTAGTAGCCCAATATCGGGCCGAGGCTCGGCGTCAAGATGAGATGGCGTCAGGGCCGAGTATGGCATTTGTTATTTAACATCGGCGTTGTTCCGCGTCTTAGTACTTGTATTGATCGTCTTTGCTTTCCTAGTAGCTAACATGGTGTATGTGTTTCGTACGAGGTCTTAAGATGAAAGAGCCGCAATATCTTTACTGGGATCCCAGAGCCCGCCAAGGGGAGAAAGAGGTCGGCCAAGGAGGCGGGCAAGTCGAAGGTCGGAGAGTCTTCGAAGCGGGCGAGCCAAAGAAGCTTAAGGTCGGGAGTCGTCCAAGCCCGAACCGAAGTCAGCCACTGTCTCTCCTATCCGAGCCTCCCTACCCCGAAATCGCCGCTTCCTAAGTCGGCCAGACGTCGAGCCCTCTCCTTGCACGATACCCGGTTCCCCTCGTCCTTCCACCGTCATTCCCAGTTCACATTTGTGGAGTAAGGGCATTCAGAAGAACTCGGCGTCGCACTCCACGCCTCCTGCCCGTTATCAAGAGCCGGTAGCCTTGCGGGAAGTAGACGTACGAGAAGTCCGGGCATTGGGAAATGCTTTCTGAAAGGTCTTGGTTTGACCCAATCTTTTCTCACCCTTCACCACAAATATGCGGAGGCTGCCACGGGGCGAAGCGTGCCGAGCAGGCACCGCGATGAAGCTCGAAACAATGGCAAATCGCTTGAGCGAGTTCCGGGCTCGTGAGGTTCAGTGGAGAAAGTGGAGTTTCGACTAAAAGAGACAGGGGCTCTTGGCGGACTCAAATGTAATAATTGAAGGCTTTAAGGCGGCTCAAGCTAGAAGCGAAGAGCGGTTGAAAGCCATGGCAGTGAGAGGGACGGGTTCGAGCCGAAGTGGACGGGATCAAAGCCGAGGGGCGTCCTCAACACATCTGTCCGCGGAGATAACCCGCTGCAGGAGTTGCTCTTTTGGGTTCGATGGTGGAGCGTTTGAGAATTCACTTGCCGGATCCGGGCTTTGAACCGGGGATCGAGCTCAACACTACGGGGCATCATTTCCGGTCTTATGTGGCGACGGGCGGATTGTCCCCTATGTGGAACCTCTGCTGGATCCGAGACCGGATAGATGGCGATGCGGCCGTCTTGGAGGCCGAGCGGGGTGAGGAAGTCTCGGCCGCCCCCAAGCACGTGGATTGATTTCCCTTTTTTTCTTTCTCTTTTAATTTGTATAATCTATCAGGTTGTTTTACCGCAATGACTTTATTGAGCAGTTGGCCAATATGGCCACTTTTGGCTACGATTAACAATAGATGGTAATTTAGCAACCATAATGCATCGTATACGAATATAACTTTACCGATTATCGCGGTCGACTGGCCAAGGTCATATGAAGGTAAGCGAGAATCTGCGAACGCGCTTTTTGGTCATAAGACCATAATGTTTTAAAGTGCTAGTGTTTGCCTTTGTTTTATAAAATTCTGGTATAGTAACCGGGTCATCAAAGGTAAATGAAAATTGCCACTGCCGGGTTCGGTTTTGTCCGAGATAGCGTCAGAGCATTTTGACTGATCGGGGTCGGCATGACATTTTCTATTGATACCCCGGAGTAAATTAGCGTGTACGAGGCTGCGATAGCTATCCGGACGTGTTTTCTTCAGTGAAAAGCTAATAACAATTGAATCTTGAAAAAGACAATGTTTGGAATTCAATAGATACCCTCGAGCGAGAGTTTCATTCATATTCGACACGGCAATTGTTGCGAAGGGAAAAGCCGCACGAGACGACGTTGAACAAAGAACATAATGGAAAACGATGCTTTAAGAAAAACAAAAGATAAGCCTAAGCGAAATATGCCTTTAATTTGTCCGCATTCCATGTTCGCTTGATAGGGTTCCATCCAAATTTTCCAGAATGTAAGCTCCTCTCTCAAGAGTTTCCGACGCGATAAGGTCCGTCCCGATTAGCCGCAAGCTTGCCGTCTTTGGAGTTCTTGTTCCCGATGTCGGCCCTTCTAAGTACCAAGCAGCAGGTGGAATCTTCTTGGTCTAACCTTCTTGTTATAACGAGCCGCGATCAGTTGCTTCATTGCAATATCCAGACAATGGGAGGTGACCGGGCCTCATCGGCGGATCCAACTCGATTGCTAACGCCTCACTATTGGCTATTTCGCCTTGTGATAAAATGCTCTTCTGCGCCAAGACATCATCCCTATTTCCACAGGAATCATAGATTCACAACCGTAGGCCGTCTATAAGGAGTTTCTTGGGTGGATGTACGGCGGTTGTTCGATTTCCCCAAAGGACAAAAGGTAGTTGATCGGCCCAAGAGGTGTCGGCCTCCAACATACGTTTCTTCAAACCATCAAGGATGACCTTATTGGCGGCCTCGGCTTGCCGGTTGGTTGCGGGTGTTCCACGGAAGCAAAGTGATGCTGTATTCCGTATTCATAAATCAAATCACGAAATCCGACTCCGGTGAGCGAGTTCCGTTGTGCATTACTATCTCGGCCGGTGCTCGAGCGCGTAATTATATTAACTTCAACAAATCGCTGCACACGAGCCGAGGAGATCGTTGTGAGAGGTTCGGCCTCAATCCACTTGGTGAAGTAGTCTACGCCACGATTAGCCATCGCGGTTGCCGGTGTCTTGTCTTGAATGGCCCCGAGAATGTCCATGCCCCATTTGTAAAATGGCCGGGCCGTGATGGAATGAAGCTCGGTGGGGCGCCCAAATAACTACGGCATGTTTCGACAACTATCACATTGTCTTACAAGGGTCTTTGAATCCGCCTCCAACGTCGGCCGATGTGCTTTGCTCGAAGGGTTTTTCGGGCGCGCCTTAGCCCCATATGCTGACCATTGGCCCCTCCATGAATCTCGGCCGGGACATACCCCGCTTCATTTGGGTTCAAACACCTTAGCATGGGAGAATGTAATCCTTTTCGGTAAAGTTGATCCTCCACCATTGTGTACTTGGCCGCGTCACGAATCAACATTTTTGCTTCCATTGCATCGTGCAGGATGAGTCCACGTTCAAGGTAGTCTTCTATCGGCTTTTTCCGGTCGGATTCGACCGAAATAGCCATCATGCATACGGATCTTCGAGATTTTGCTGGACAACCGTGCGATGACAACCGGCTGCTTAGTGCTTGCCAATTTTGATAAAATGTCGGCTCTTGCGTTTTCTCCTCGGGAATGTGAGTAACGGTTGCTTCATCGAAACGACATCAAGTCCTTAGCCTTTAGGAGATACTTGGCCATTAGTGGGCCTTTAGCACGATACGTACCCTCGATGCGAGCCGCCACAAGCTGGGAGTCGGTGAAAACCTTAACTCTTGTGGCCTCATTTTCCTTGGCTTGAAGAAGCCCGGCTATTAAGGCCTCGTATTCCGCTTGATTGTTCGAAGTTGGGAAGTTGAGATGCAACGAATGCTCAATTGTAACCCCCTCTGGACTCTCAATAATGACTCGGCTCCACTTCCTTTCGTGTTCGACGATCCGTCGACATACACCTTCCATTCGCACCGGTGTCTCATCGGACTTAGAAGCGGGGTGAGCTCTACGATGAAGTCGGCCAACGCATGTGACTTGATTGCATGGCGAGCTTCGTAGGTGATGTCGAACTCGGAGAGTTCTATCGCCCAATTAGTCATCCTCCCGCTAGGTCCGGCTTATGTAAGACTTGTCGAATTGGTGGCTTGTTCTAACAACGATATGGTGACCCCGGAAATAAGGTCTTAGCCGACGGGCCGCAATAAGCGGAGCGAATGCCACTTTTTCTAGCTTACGGTATCGGATCTCGGCATTGCGGGGTTACTGCGACAAAATACACAGAATTTGTCAGTGTTCCGCCTCTCTTACTAAGGCGCGGCGACGGCTTCCTCGCCGTCGACAAGTAAAGGAAAAGACTCTCGCCGAGTGAGGTTTTGAGAGGGTCGGAGGATTGGCCGGACATTGCTTTATGTCTTCAAATGCGTCATCGCACTTTGAATTCCATTCCACCGATGCCTCCTTCTTTAAGAGCACGAACATGGGTAAAGCCTTCTCCGTGATTTTGGCAAAAACCTAGTTAGGGCGGCCAATCTTAGGTTAAGCTGTTGGACTTCTTTTTATTACTCGGAGCCTTCATCTCCATCACCGCCCTACATTTGTCGGGTTGGCCTCAATGCCCGGTTAGTCGGCATGAAACCCGGGAACTTCCCGTGGACGCCAAAGGCACATTTGGCGGGTTCGATCGGATTCGGTAGGTTACGAGTTTGGCAAATGTCTGCTCCAGTCTTGTATATGACGTTCTTTGGTCCAGGTTTTGACGATCATGTCATCTATATACACTTCCACATTGCGGCCGATCTGGTCTGCAAAGACCTTATTCATCATCCTTTGATATGTAGCTCCGCATTCTTCAATCCGAAAGGCATGACATTGTAGCAATAGTTAGCTCTTTCGGTAATGAAGGCTGTTTTTCCCGATCCTCTGGGTACATCGCTATCGATTATATCAGGAGTATGCGTCCATAAAGGATAGGAGCTGGAATCTGAGGCGTTGTCGACCGGTTGGTCGATGTTTGGCATTGGGTAGGAGTCCTTCGGGCATACCTTGTTCAAGTTCTTGTAATCTGTACACACTCTCCACTTCCCGTTTGGCTTTTTACCATCACCACATTTGATAACCGGGTTGTATCTTGTATTTCCCGAATAAATCCGGCTTCAAGCAATTCTTGGATGTGAATTTCAGTAGCTTTCCTTTTTTCCCGTCCGTGGTTCCTCTTTCTGCGACACCGGGATTGAGCCGGATAGACTTCTAGCTTGTGACAACAAAATTTTGGGTCTATTCAGTACACGAGATGAATCCCGGCGAAGACATCCTGTTTTCCTTCAGAAATCCTCCAAACTACTTCTAAGTTCGGGAGATAGGTGTTTGCCAATCTTAGTGGTGCGGAGAGGGTCTCCGATCACCGGATCTTCCAGTCTCCCTGCCGGTTCGGGCGAACCTCATCGTCTCGGATGTCTAATTCCACAAGATTAACTTCTTCGTCGGGAGAATCCCGGTCCGAGCAGTCCAGATAGGCCGATTCTTTGGGGCTGCGATGAAGATCCGCCTCCCAATTCGACGGTTTCAAAATAGCACTGCGAGACTCTCTTTGATCCCCGATTCTAGTGACCACGGTTCCTTGGTTGCCTATCACCTTGAGCTTTTGATGCTTTGTAGACACCAAGATGTCCCACTTGTGAATGGTTGGCCTTCCCAATATTATGTTATAAGGTGAAACGAACTCGGCCACTATGAACCGCACTCTTTCGGACTTAAAGGCGTCTTTGACTCCAAGGGTGAACCCGAGGTCGATAAACCCCTTCGGACGAGATTGTTCTCCATTAAACCCGATGAGGGTTGTCTTGCAAGGCTTTAAGTCGTCCGGTCCGGGCTCATTCTTTTGAACGCTTCCCGGCTTAGTATGTCGGCCGAGCTACAGGCATCCACAAATATCCGCTTGACTCGGCGGTTGACGGCTGCTCGGTTATCACTAGCCCATCTTGATGGCGGGGACAACGTCCTTGAGGTCGTCTCTTGTGAAAAACAAAGGCGGTCGTGCTACCTCGGTGTGATGTTCCTTGAATTTTGGTCGGTCACGACGGACGGGACTTCTCGAAGGTATTTCCTTCGGCTTATAGTATCTCCGCCACGCCCATTGCTCCGTGATTACGTTACGGTCGAATTCCGCCTGGAAATTCGTCATCGGCTTCGAGCCTTTCGTTTATCTTCACCTTTTTGAACTTTCGAGGGGGTCCTACTGCGGTTCTTGGTCTTTCGTTTCCACCTTTTCCTTGATGCTCTATGACATCTTGTTGAAGTTTGCCTTCCCGAACAAATCGTTCGATTGCATCCGGAGCTCGTAACATTCATCGGTTGTATGACCTCGACCATCATGGAACGAGCAATATTTAGGCTGGTCTATCCGGATCTTCGGTAGGACAGAGGCGAGGCCGATCGACCTTCTTCATCTCGGTCGTTGATACCTCCTTCCAAACTTGAGATCGAGGCACCGTCGTGGCAGAATATTTCTCGTACTTGCTCCGTGATCAAATTTGCCACCTCGGCTCTTGTTTTCATTCCCCCTTCTCAGGGAATCCCTATTCTGTTGTCGAGAGAAGTCTCGACCCTGGGAGGAGGTTCTATCTTGGTCCCGCCTCGAATTGGGATTGTTTGCCATTCGCATCGCTCGACGTCCAAGTACTTCTTTGAACGGGATATGAAGTCGTTGAGATTCTTTGCCGCTCCTTTAAAAAGATTACGCAGGCGGGACTCTTTATCGAGGCCGTCCACCAATAAGTGAACGTGTACGTCTTCGTTAAGTCCGCGCACTGCAGCACCGCATGATTGAAGCGGTCAAGTAACTTTGGAGCGCCTCTCCGCCGTATGCGATTTTGGAGAGAGAATCTTGGGATTTTGGTTGCCGTTTGCTAGTCGCGAAGTGCAACTCAAAGGCCTCGGCCAGTCTTCAAAGTTGTGGATCGACCCAAAGGGAAGAGTGTGAAGCCATTTCAACGCTGGCCCCTTTAACGTCGCGGCGAAGATCCGGGGCACGATTGGTTCCTTGAGACCTCTAACCGACATGTGAACGTCAAAGTCTTCTAAATGAGTCGTCGGGTCTTGTGTGCCATCATACTTTGTCAACTCGCCCAAATTCGGCTTCTCAGGGAATCGGGCGTTACGGATCTCCTTCGAGAAAAGCTATTGTGCATTTGGTGACATATCTCCGTCGTTGGAAACCACTTGGGGAATCGTCCTGTCACCTCGATGGTTCCTCGCACGAGGTCGACCCTCTTCATCCGGTTCGGTTCCTCCTATTGGCCCTCCTGCCGCCGACGGTTTCCGCCTTACGCTGTCGGTGCGATGGCCAGAGCTCGTCATCGTCGTCCTCTCTCCAAGTTTTATCTTCCAGTCCTCATTTGGAAAGGGTGTGGGTCCGTCTTTTCTCCCGCTTCTTCCGCTCGGCGATAGTGAAGGGTGTGGCGCTTGTCTATGTTGTCCACCGTCTCATTATCGCAAGCATCCGGCTTGAAGAGATCGAAAGTACGGCTCGGCATGTGGGATGTCCGGCCTCCTCGAGTGGAATTCTCGTGGTCCACGGTCTTGGTTTCGTGGGCCGAGGACTCCGTGTCGGACGGGTTGTCCTTTTGATGTCGTTCATTGTTGGGAATCAATGGTTCTTAAGGCTGAGAAGCCGATCTTCTCCTTCCTGATGGTCTCCATCGTCTTGGTTAATCATTGCTCATTACGGGGTGGTTGACGCGGTGGTTGACGGTTGTCCCCCGCTTGATCCGCCTCAGATTGTCTTTGGCACGAAGCACGAGTGCTTATCCTCATGGTCACGGGAATAGAAATTTATTGATCCCCACGGTCGGCGCCAGCTGTTACGGTGTAGAACTCGGATGTCAGGCCTATTGAAGGTCCGGTGATTTGATATAGGATCGTGTGCCCTTCTGTATGCTTATGGGACAAGCGTTCGGGAGAGGGTATGATCACGGTACACAAGCGGGCGTTTCGCCTAAGGGTGTCTTGTGTGTCTTGTGTGTTTGTATGTAGATAAGTCAAGGCTTAGAATGAATGTACACAGGCGCCCGTCTCCTTCCTCTGTATATATAGAGTATACAGGTTAGTTAGTCCCTTGGTACGCCACACCGTACGTGTCATGTGCGTGTCAGGATCGTGTGCGCATGTCCGGGATCGTGGGTGCATGTCCGGGATCGTGGGTGCATGTCCGGGGTCGCGTGGGTGCATGTCCAAGGTCATATTTGGGTCCCACTGGATGGTGAGGTTCCCCTGTCTTAGCTTGATGAGATAATCAGGCCTAGACTAGGTAATGTAAATAATATTGAACATCTCATCCTCCCTTTGTTATTTATATTTATATTTTCATATGAATTTGTCGTAAATAAAGAACATATTATTTTTTTTATGAATAAAATACATATTATTTGTAATATTTAATTATAATGCATTTTTTTATTGTTAATATCACTTGTTTTATACAAATCATTTCTTGTTATTTATAAATTTATTAACAATTTGTTGTTTTTTATATTAATAATTTACCATTTACATGTTTTTTGCCTCTAATTTTTTTCTATGTAATACTCTCCTTATTTCTGTTATTTATATTGTTTATTTATTTATCAATAATAATTCTTTAATGGTACCTTTCATTTTTTATTAATAATTTATCATTCATTTGCTTGCCTCTAATTTTTTTTTTTTGTTATATAGATTATTTTACTTTTTATCATTCTCACTTGTATTAATTAGATTAGTCATTTATATACTTTTTTCTTTGATAATATGTTTTTGTTTTTATTTATTGTATTGAACCCTACCCTTTCCTCATAATTTGATCTTATCCTCCCATTATTTATATTTATATTTTCACATGTTGTTATAAATTTATATTTTCACTAGTACATATTATTCTCTTATGAAGAAAACACATATTTATTTATATACATTTGGTTTTTATTGTGAATAGTTTATCATTTTCATTTGTTTTAGTGTTGTTATTTATTTTCTTATGTTTATTAATAATTTGTTATTCTTTTTTATATTAATGATTTATCATTTACATGTTTACCCAAAAAAAAATGTTTGCCTCTAAAGTTTGTTTGTTTTATTATCATTCTCACTATGTAATACTCCCTTTTTTTGTAATCTATATTGTTTATTTATTTATCAATAATAGTTTATCATTTTCACTTCTTTTAGTTAGTTGTTATTAATTTTATTTTAACTAGCAGTAGTATTTCTATTTACTTATTTATTTATGTATCTTTTATATATAATCAAATTTTTAATGTGTTGAATTCTTTCTTTTATTATTTTTATGGATAAAAACAAATTATTTCTTGTTATTTATATTTATTTTAATCTTTGATAATATGTTTCTATTTTTTATTTAATGTATGAAAACCCTCACATGAATTTGTTATTTATAAATAAAGTACATATTTTTTTTATTTTTATGGATAAAAAGAAATTATTTCTTGTTATTTATATTTATCTTTTATTTTTTTATTTAATGTATGAAAACCCTCTCCTGAATTTGTTTTTTTTATGGATAAAGTACATATTATTTATTTTTTTAAGAAGAAAATACATATTATTTATAATATTTATTTATAAATAAGTTTATATTGTTAACAAAAAAAATAGTTTTATCATTTTCACTTCTTTTAGTTGTTATTAATTTTCCTTTTAACTAGCAGTAGTATTTCTATTTACTTGTTTATATTTATGTATCTTTTATATAGTATTTATTTTATTATTTATATATATATGAAATACAAATTATTTCTTGTTATTTATATTTATTTTTTTTCTTTTCATTTGAATTTATCATTTCTAAATAAAATACGTACTATTTATGCTTTTCCAATATTGTAATTTTTATTAATAATTTGTTATTCTTTTTCTATATTAGTAATTTATCATTTACATGTTTACCCTGGAAAAAAATTAGTTGCCTCTAAATTTTGTTTGTTTGATGTTTTTATTATACATATTTTTTTGATACATTGATTCACTAAAAGGTTTCATCCTCCCCTTATTTTTGTTATTTATATTGTTTATTTATTTATCAATAATCATTCTTTAAATGAACTTTCATTATTTTTTAATAATTTATCATTCATATTTTTTTGATACATTGATTCACTAAACGTTATCATTGTCACTATTTATTTTTGTTATTTATATTATTTATTTATTTATCAATAATCATTCTTTAACTGTACCTCTCATTATTTATTAATATTTTATCTTTCATTTGCTTGCCTCTATTTAGTTTTGTTATTTTTTTTTTATTGTTATACAACTTATTTTAATTTTTATCATTTTCAAGCATTTAGTTTATATTGTTAGTAGTTTATCATTTTCACTTCTTAGTTAGTTGTTATATTAAGTTTCTTTTTAACTAGCAGTAGTATTTTTGTTTACTTATTTATTTATGAATCTTGTATGTATAATCGAATTCTAATGTGTTGAATTCTTTCTTTTATTAATAAAATACAAATTATTTCTTGTTATTTATATGGGTTAAATATCATTTTTGCCTCGGAAGTTTTGGCTAGGGTATCCAACACCCGGAAGTTTTCTTGGTATAATTTTTGCCCCGGAAGTTTTTTTAGGAGCAAATTTGCTATTGAAGTTTTTTTTAGGAGCAAATTTGCGTAAACTTCCAGGGCAAAAATGATACTACAAATGATCAATCCAACGGTTAAGATCAACTGATGGGCAAGATTGCTACATTTGTAAACTTCCGGGTGCTGGGTGCTCTAAACCCAAAACTTTTGTGGCAAAATTGGTCTTTATCCCTATTTATATTTATAAAATCTTTGATAACATGAATTTGTTATTTATAAATAAAGTACATATTATTTATTTTTTTGATGAAGAAAATAATTTATAAAGCATTAAATATTGTTAATAGTTTATCATTTTCACTTCTTTTAGTTAGTTGTTATTAATTTTCTTTTTAATTAGCAGTAGTATTTCTATTTACGTATTTTATTTATGTATCTTGTATGTATAATCGAATTTTAATGTGTTGAATTCTTTCTTTTATTAGGCCATCAACAAACTGTCATTTAGGCACTTTTGGTATGAGGGGAGGGTAGCGGACAAAACATAAAATTTTTATGAGTTAAATTTAAGAAAATTGAAATGTGAGGTATCTACTTTTTTCTCCCTGAGCACTCATGTGGGAGCTTTCTCTCTCTGCAAGCGTGAGAGTGGTTCGGTGGTGGTGAGGAGGTTAGGTTACGAAGGGTGGTACGAAGGTTGCGTGTGGTGGTAGTAACGTGATGCACATTGACAAAGGATGATACAGAGGTGGATGGTGGAGTGGAGCTACATCCTCGAATTTGATGGAGGAAGCTCGATCTTGACGCCGTTAATGTGGAAGGAGGTTGAATCGACGAGGATCCTCGGCGAGTAAATCATATGCTAGATCGACGATGGAATTGATTCTAAGAAAGCATGGAATCTTCAAGCTGGATTTGAAGTGACTGAAATTACAGGAAATGCTTTTTTGTTCAAGTTTAGGGACTATGAGGATTATTTCAGAGTTCTTCCAGGTCGGCCGTGGTCAATCAATGGATGCTTATTAAATCTTCTGGAGCGGTCGAGATACAAGTCATATAATGAATTGGATTTTAGTCGATGTCTGATTTGGATCTAGATGCATAATGTGCCGTTGGAAGCTTTTATGTTTGGAGAACGCAATCACGATGAGGAGACATATTGGTGAGGTGTTGATGGTCGAAGATCCAAGCTACAATGACAGTGCCGTCGAAACTTCTTGTGTGCTAGAGTTGTATTAGATCTAAGGAAGCCATTAGCGAGTGGTTTTTGGCTACCTAGACCGGATGGCGAGGAGAATCCGGATAGTTATTAAATATGAGAAGCTGCAAACATTTTGCTATAATTATGGGAAGGTAGGCCATGACAATAAAGCTTGCCAATCCGTGAAGCTAACTTCAATTCCCAATGCGAATGAGCCACGGTATGGTGCACGGATTACGACTCGTGTGTCGGAGCTAGGAGGAGATGATATCTATTTTGAATAAAGAGGAGGCTGAGTCAAGCTATGTCTACCGAGAAGAAGGAGGAGGCAATGAAGAAGAAGAAAAAGGAGGAAGATCGACGTAAGGCCTACTGAAGTCCATTGTAGCCGAGGAGGATTTGTTTTCTATTAATGTTCTTAATCCGAGTCTAGTGGCCTAGTTAGGGGACTAGAAGAAGAGCGTTGTTTGGGGAAGAAGGTTGGTGCGGGAGCGCCTAGTCTTAAAGGCCAGGTTGGGGACTATGAGTTGTGATGATGGCTTGCTAGACGTAGGTCAAAGAGTTGGACCGAACCAAGATAATTTCGAATGAACAGTGCAAGAGATTTGCATGAGATAGATGAATGTTTTCAAGTAATGATGTATCATAAGGATAATTTAATAAGGTAAAATTAATAAAATGAGAGTGGCACAAGTAACAAAACGGTCAACTAAAAGAGCTAATTACCAACAAACTATTAGTTGGGGTGGTAAACGGTCTCACCTCAAAAGAATGATAGTACAAATTTGAATTTCGTAAAGTGCACTTATTGAAAAAGGCAAAAACTCTTTGTGCAATAAGTCTCAAAGGAAAAATACTTGACCAAATTAAGAAAAGCTAATCATTTTACGGTTAGGATGTTGCAACTCTCAAAGATATTACTAGCCACATATTTACAGTTCATAATTGTCAAGACCTCAAACCTAAATGATGCATTCTTACTTACTTGATGGTTTAAAACCGTCAAGTATAAATCCGTAAAAGAATACCACAACAAAACTCTATAATGATTAAATTTTTCTAGATAGCTAAATATATACAAGTTATTTATAAAATCGGAGGGACTACATGAGAAGATAGTATAATTGAAAATATGTAAATCTTCACACAAAAAATCTTAAATTTTATTATTGATAATCACTTAAAAGTATTTTTGTCCATCAACAATCATTCAAAATTTCGCCAATTAAAAGTAGGGTCGCTTACATGGAATTGTAAAGGGAAATAATGATGCATGAGCATGATTACACTTACTACAACCCCCGCACTTGATTGTGTACATGGGAACAAAGAATTAGAAAATATACACTTTACACTCGCGATTATGCAATTCTATGCTTGTGAAGTGGTCCGTCACTTCCCATGATATGCTTCCTACAAACTATACTTTCCTCTTCTCGTGTGAGAATCCACTTTTTTTCTCAAAATTAAAAAGTAAATGAGTTGTTATGCCAAAAAAAGTAAAATGAGTTGTGAATGGAGACAAAATAGAAGACAAATTAAGAATACAAAAGTAGGGGGAAAAGAGAGGAAAATTTATAGGAAGCACAAAGTATTCTCATCATATTCGTGGGGAAGGGGAAATATTTGGACCGTTTAATTGACAGTTATTTAAGAGAAACTGTTATGTTGTTTTTCCGATATAAAGTTAAAAGACAAATCGTTTATTTATTTATTTAATGTTTCATGACGGTTTTATCATAAGAACTGGCCAATCCCGTGAAACAATATATAACAAGCATAAAGTACAACCTTTATGTATTTGTATGGCATTCTAATAAGTTATAGTTGTTACTTAATAATTGTAATGTATATACCTTTTTTAAATAAAAAAATTGATGGTTGATTATGCAACCACCATTTTACAACAAAAAGAAAGACAAAGTAAATTATAAACAAACTAAAAATAAAAGGTTGCGAGATGTTTTGAGAATATAATGCATCATCGATTCTTCATTCTCCAAAGAACTTATCCACCTCCTCATTTAAAGAGCGAACAAAAGAGGTAAGTTCTTTCAAGCACTAATCATGCGTCCTTATTCTTGCAAGTAAACATGGACCATATGATGAAGCTTGTATGATGCGTGAACGAGACCTTCAATGCTTGTTGGTGGAGGGAGTTCATCTTTTAGTTTTTTGAAAGATGATAAATTAGAAGTTCTCTTGCGTTTGTCCATGACATTTCGTTGAATCAAAAGTTGGCTTTGAGAAGTTGAAATGGAAGTAGAGAAGTGTAGTTCAGTTTTCAGACGTTTATATAAAGAGGATTTCGTTGATTATCAAGTTGTCCCGTCTTTTAAAATTAAATATCATTATATTTTATAAATGGAGACAATTAATTCTTAATAAACGTTATGTATTGGACAATATGTTTTTAATTTATTGGTGTCTACTATTAATTGCATAATCAACCATAATATTAACTTAGAACCTGTTAAGTATACTGGGCAAAAATACTTTACTGGTTCTTAATTAATAACCATGAACTATTATTTTTAACTTCATCTCCTCATTCGATGATGAGGATGAGGATAAGGAAGAAAAGGATGAACAGGATGATGAGGACGGCAGCCGAGGTGACCGTTGTCCTCATCTTCCTGTTCATCCTCATCTTCCTCGTCCTCATCCATATCCTCGTCATCGGAGGAGGGAGATGAAGGTTGTATTAGAGTATTATCATTAGCGTGGGGAAGGGGAAAAGTTCCAAACCATCAAGGCGTATATTGTTTCATGATATTTTTGCTTCGCAACCGTAATTCTTGTAAGACAAAATATGACGATTATTGATTACCACTGTTATTTATTTGCTTGGACTTCTATTAAGTGACGGGTTTTACTTAATAATTGTTATGTATCTCAAGTACTGAGGATCATAACCACATTGCCCCCTCCGCCAGTCTATCTATTACGCTGAATGACGAGATAACACAAGAGAAAAAGCAATAGGAAAGGATCTTGTTGTCATGAAAGAGGTCCAAAGCAAATTGTACGAATGGTTATGACTTATGACTTATTAAGGTCTAACATGATTACAAAGGGTTATGATGACTTATGTCAATGAAGGTCCGATGTTACTAAGGGTTATGAGAGAGTTAGATGACGCTTGTTTCTTAAGACCATTATGTTTTGTCTTCACCGATATAAGTGTTTGGAAAACAGATCGCTTGTAAGTGTTACATGACGGTTGTTTCTTAACAACCGTCATTTTTTCCATTAAATAAATTACTGTTATTAGCTACAACCGTTACATTTGTGTTTTCACGAATTCGCCTCACAATACATGACGGTGTACATAGTTTACCATTACGTTTAAGTGTTATATATTCTTGTGCAACCTCTGTCTCAACATACATTACGTTTATTAGTTGTAATTGTTATGAATAGAAGTTATAAATACACAAACTGTAATAGTGAGGCTCGGCACCGAGGTGTGTCTTTCTAAGGCCATCGAACTTTATTCTACAATAGTATACAAATTTCTTTGTCATTTGGGTATGCACTAAGATTTCAAAGAAAGGGAAAAAAGGCACCCAAACCTCTAATACCTCCATGAGCGCCATCATTGGACGCCACGACCATAGGCTAATCAGTGAGCTAATGTAACTTGCCATGTTGAAAAGTGCAAGAATAGAGCGCTTGAAAGCCTTAAGGATGATGAGAGCATCTTAATCGTCATCTTCCAGAAGAAAGTGAATAAGATACTTGCCACGGTTTTCACTTTTCTCTTTTGAATTGTGATAATATTCTAACTGATGTCATCTGAAGTAGTTCGGGGGTATGTTTGTAACATCCCGTTTTCACAAGCAAAAAAAAATTCTTTAAAACATCATTTGTAAACATCGAGTAGAGCACCGTGAGCGATTGAGTAATGATATATATATATTAAAATACCCATGGTAGCATGTTTTGTTGTTTAAACAAATGTAGACAAGAGTGTTTCAAAAGTAATACGAAAGAAGTCTTCACCGCGACTCCTAGGCGTGCCGCTTGTCCTTCTCTCGATCCTTGGTCCACCCGACCTCGAAGCTATATTAAGGGCCGAGGTCCATGCATCGAACCCTGTGTAACTGTTAACCTCATGTTTATATACACCATATATGTACGATGACATTCAAAGAATTTTGGCAACATTTACTACTAATCGACATAGGGTATACATATCGATATGTATGGCAAAAACAATACAATGGATGACGACAGTGAGTACAATGCGAGTACGTATAATAGTACAATGAGTACGTACAATAGTAAATCAGAGTACAAATGGAGTACAGCAATAGTACCGTGAGTACGAGCATGACAGACAATAGGCATGACAGACAATAGTACAGTCAGAGTACAGGCATGACAGCAGAAACACATATATGCATACAATAATCATCGAGTTAGTGTTACAAAGACGCGAACGTACCTTCATTGACGAATTTCGGACGGCATAGCTTGGTCGAACGTAATCGGGGATATCCTATCAATATAACAACGTATTTGTTAAGGATCTATCATTACGACCGACATTTTTAGTCATAATGACCATTTTACCCCGACTTCCTAATCGACGGAATTTCACAAGACTTGCTACTTTGACTTAATCTTCCAAAATTTTTCCATAACTCCGACCCCATCATGAATTTCGAAATTAATGACTAAAATACCCCTAACATATGATATCTAATCATACTTGGAAGATTAAAGATCAAAACAACATCTACCCTAGAACTTCAAGAACTAACGAACTAACGAACTAAAGACAAGAACCGAAGAACTTACCCGTTGAAGAACTTCACTACAACTTCTCCAGCTCCTCTCTCTATCTTCTCTCTAGGATTTCGAAACTTGCTCAAAGAAATGGTGTGAGGATTTTGCAAAGACTTGCATGCCTATTTATAGAGTTTTTCCATGAATTTCAACCCTCGATCAACTTTATGAGATCAAATCCTAGCCATTCATTTGGAAACTTAGCAAACAAGTTCTCTTCTTCATTCTCCACCACAAAAACGTCCCCTATGTCATATTTCCCACCAATGAAGTCATCCTAATGATGTCATGTGGTTCCACCTTGCATAGCTTCGGAAGGTTTCTACCGATAAAGTCCCCGATCGGTGTTCGAATCGCGTAATCTTGTAAAATCTTAGAAATCCGTAATCATAACTTTGAAGTTATTTTCTTACTCATTAAAAATGTCCGGGTTAACTAAATTTTTGATCCCTTTCGTGTCTTCTCCTGGCCCCGCCGAAGATTTACTAAAAACACGCTGCTACTAAGTAACTTTCTGGAATCACCAACTGGACAAAAATTCACTGATTCCGAATATGTCCAGATATTTTCCAACTAGTTCAAGGATCTTGAGTTAGAATTTATTTTCTATAGACTCACTTTTCCAATATTTGGCCTTTTTCTCTTTGCCGATCCCCTAATTACTCCGCCTGGCCACTTTAAACGACTTTGAGACAATTTATTCGAGATAAAATTTACTTGTCTATAAAATACTCTGACCTTAGAAACCTTATTCATGGTTCTCTAGATAGGATTTAATATCTATAGGTGGTCATTTATCCTATTTGCTTTTTACGTAATATTCCATAAAATATTCCTTTTATTAATATTTTATTTCAAAAATCTTATCTCCTTATCTCCTTTGAGATTTTCAGTCTTATTTTCTTTTTTAATTATTTATTTATTTAATATTATATTTTTTAATTTAAAAATTATTTTATATAATTTTTCACAAATTTCCCTATTGGTCCATACATGTTCTTAGGCTTAAAATTACTTAATCTCACCAATTTTTCTTCATATTTTCCCATTAATTAGCAAATATATTTTATGCTAATTTTAGCCATAAACCACTAATTATAGGGTTTTACATAATTATCTTTGGATTTTTCTTTGTTCAAGCTCAAATAATTAGCCGTAATTATCTAATTAATTACCCACTAATTGTTGATAATTTTGTTAATTAGAATAACTCATTACCTCACAAATTTTGCACTGACATTAGTATTTTATGTCACATGCATTATATTAAAATTTACGGAAGCATTTTGGTCATTATAATACTTTTTAACTCTTCCCCTTTATTTTTCCAAGGTAATAATTTAATAAATTACCTAAATTAGGGACAATATTCTTCTTTATTTCAAATAAATATTTACTCGCCTCTTTATAATATTTTCGGGGTATTTTATAACCCATAAATATTTTAGGGACCTATTTGCAAACTTTCAAATGTTTTAGGGACCTAATCGCATATTATCTAATTTCAAGAGAAATTACCCTAATAACAAAATACATTCAATACAAGTGTTTGAGACCTCATATTCACCTATTTTTATTAGGCATTATCAACTGAGATTTTTAGGGTTTTACATATGCTTCAGGGATCTCCTCAAATCTCATTTCAATACCCCTCAATCCATAAGCAAATAACACTAGTTCTCTCAATTTAGAATCTCAAAACAATTTTCTAAAGGAGCATGTAGACAGAGAAATCAAAAGGATATCATGTTGAAGCATGCCAGAAGTAAATCAACAAGCAGAAATAGAGAAGAGTCTTATGCATAAATATTTGTATTGCAAATTGAAATTGTTTAGTTTGATTCACCTTATTCCTGTAGTTTGTGTTGACAAATTTAACACCTTGAGTCAGGATGTGTTTAACTTGAGGGAACATGTTAATTAGAGATATTAAGATGAAATTAATTAATTAGTTGGTTGGTTAAAACCCTAGTCTATATAAAGAGTCTTAATTAATGAGTTGAATGTGTGGGACAAGGAATCCTCACCAAATTAAGAGAGAGAAGTCTCTCTCTTGCCTTGCCATAATCCTTAGAGTTAGGATTAATGGTTTATCACCATCAAGTGATGGATGATTAAGTTAAACCCAAGTGGTCTCAATAATATCTCTCTAGTTGTTTTTGTTAACAAACCTATTTCTGCCCTACCAATATATCAACTTTTTTTTAAGTGTAATGCATTTCTCTTTTGTAAAAAAACTCGTACGAGAACTTGTGTGAGAAAATAAAATAAAATAAAATAAGTGAGTGAACGGGAAACGTAATTATGAAGATGATGAGTGGAAAAACATAAGAGCATATGAATAGGGAAAAGAGATAAGATGGACACACAATAAATTGAGTAAAAAAAAATTGGGGGGCCTCAACAAATTTGTAGACAAAACAAAATGGATGCTGATATATAAATATAGGGTTAAGGGGTAATTATGCCCGAAAGTATCAAAAATGAGAAATTTTGTTGTGATCGTTGTCTCAAGTAATTTTGATAGTTAGTTGATTAAATATGATGAGTCATGGCAAACATACGTCATTCAAAGTTATTTTTGTTAATGTGTAAATTTACGCTGAAGTCCATGTGTAATCTATTTCATCTTTTTTCAAAGTTAGATTTAAAACTTTCGAGTAAATTTGTACCTTAACAAAAATGAAGTTGATGACAAGTAGACCATCATTTTAGCATATTTGGTCAACTAACAGCTAGAATTAACCGAGATAACGGTCAAGGTAAAATTATTCCATTTTTACACTTTTGGGGCATAATTGTCCTTGAAAATCTTCTAAGGCAAAATTGTCATTTACTGAACTTTCAGAGTAAAATTGTCTCTTAACCCTAAATAAAAGACAAAACTCATGAGAAAAAATGTTGCTTTTAAAGATGTTGCGTGTAAAAAGTAATGAGGAGTAACTTTATCTTGAAACAAAAATAACAGGGATATCTATTCCTAGTGAAATAGACGGTACGTAGGAAACAAAAGTTAGGAAAGCATTTGAAAAGATACACATTTTGGTAGAAAAGTGAGGAAATTTTCATTTAGCCCCTAAAAATGTGACTCAACTGCAAAAGATTTTGAAAATGTATTGCATCTCCTTGATTTAAAATAAATTTTTGTGGATGAAAAACACAATGATGCCCTTCTTTTTTAGAAGAGATTTATATGATAAATAAGTACATTTACATGATAAATAAAGACATTTACAAGACAAGTAAAGAAATTCAAAAACTTAGAAAATTAAACACATTTTAGTCATTTACAAGATAAATACGAAAATTTATAAGATAAATATGAGCATTTATAACACAAATAAATGATTTTAAAAGAACCTAAAGAATTAAAATATTTTTGTTATATACAAGAAAAATTCACCAGACAAATAAAATAAGGGCATCATTGTCCTTTCATCCACAAAACTTAATTTCATTTTGACATAAAGAGTATATGGAAATTTTATAATCTGTTAAGGGTTGACTAAAATTAAGTCAGATCCTCAAGGCAAACTGAAATTTTCTAAAGAAAAAATCAAGGGAAAATTTCATTTAAATACTGAGTTGAATTTGCTAAACCCCTAAGCTAC
This sequence comes from Acacia pycnantha, assembly GCA_025563575.1. Taxonomy (NCBI): domain Eukaryota; kingdom Viridiplantae; phylum Streptophyta; class Magnoliopsida; order Fabales; family Fabaceae; genus Acacia; species Acacia pycnantha. Next base: position 2,157,871 of record JAMWYP010000099.1, on the reverse strand, counting down.
TAAATTTGTTAAAGGACTGAGAAGGGATATAGGTGAATGAGGGATACGTAAATTGAGGTGAAAAGTCAACACTACCCTTTGAAAAAAACAGTCTCCCTTCCTTGTTCAATCATACACAAACAAAAAACAGAGGAGGTGGCTTCGAGCAAAAAAACAAAACACAGTGGGTGGAGGAGGAGGTGAAATGTGAGTTTTCGGAGGATCATACGCAAAGAAAGGGAAGCAAAGGAAAAATTAAATGATGAGTATCTTTTCTCTCTCCTCACCTTCTTTGATTCTTTCTTTCTCCCTGCGCCATGTATACTTCTTGCAACTCGTGGGGAGTATAGGAAGGATTGGAAAGAGGGAGAGGAAGAGAGGGTGAGGAGAGAGAAAGATGAATTCCTCACCTGGAAAATTTCTTACAACAGGAAAAGATATTTTAATAATATGAAAAGTCATTTTGACAACAATTTTTCATAGAAAAATTTTAACAACAAGAAAAACCACTTTGACAACGGAATTTTTTTATATTGAAATTTAGTAATTAATATCAAAAATTCCTTAGGGACTTTTTTTGATAGGGGATTTGGGGTTGAGACTATTTTGATTTTTTTTCTCTTCCTTAAGACCCGAGTGATATTTTCCCAAGAAAAAGCTACTTCTCTTTGATCTTATATATGGCACGGGAGAAAAAAATGTTGGTTGTGCTTGTTTGGATTAGTGGTAGAAACTATTTTTCTAATGTGATTTATGGTATATGAAGTAAATTTGTGAGAACAGTTTTCTCTTGACTTACGTAAACGTATTTTTCCAACATCATCTCAAACAAATCCTTTATAAAGAAGAGGGAGAAATTTTTTATATAAATGGATAAGTTTACCCTTTATTAAATTTATTTCCATGAGATTTAGTATAATATATATTAAATAAGGATAAAGTTTGAAAGTTGTTGAGTTTTATGAAAGGGTTAATGAGCAAATTTACCAATAAACTATTGGCCCAGAGCACCCAACACAATAAACTCTTATCCAACCTTAAATGCAAACAAACTTTTAAAAATGTTAAATCAGCCAATGACGTTAGCTCATGGGTAACGTCCGTCTGCCTTCTTCTTTTGTTACTCTTTGAAGGAAATAAATGATTGAAAGAAGTAAGAAGCGTGGCTCATTTGCTTTTGCTTCCTCCGTCTTTCTCCAACGACCCCATGTCGATGAACACCAAGCGTGGGTAGCTCTCCAAGGAGTCTCCATCAAATTCGGTAGGTACCTCGTTTGTTTCAAATGTCTTGGTTCCCTTTTGTATATATGTATTTCTGGGTTTGTTTGTACCACTTTGTGTATCGTAAGAAAGAATAATAGAGAGGATTATGATTAAAACAAGTAATTTCTGTAGCTCACCAATTTTTCTGACCGATCCATTCTCCAACAACCCTAATTTTTGGGCGAGAGTTATATTCTCCGACCACTTCGCATAAGCGAAATTGAATTCTTGAATTCTGTAATCCTATTGTTGCGCAAGGGATCGGCCATGGATTTGTGAATTGTTCTTCGATTGGAAGTGAGAAATTGGAGTGGGAGAGGCAAGGCGATGACGGGAACGAGTTTATCATCTGAGTGGTTGAAGGATCGACCACTTCGCACGCCCTGCATTACATACGCGTGCTCAGCCACAGAAGTCAGATGTTGGAAGCCGGTGTGTTGCATGCGCTCAAGTCGCCGTTATCGTCCTTCCGTGAGCATGAAACTCGTCGCATTTGTACTTCGATTGATTATCTTATCTACTCTTAGAGAGAGTTTATTGATTGTAAATCATTTATTGTAAAGTATCTCAAGTCAAGGGGACTTGAGATTGGGATATTGATTACAACTTGTAAGAGGGAGTAAGTTCTAGTGAGAGAATTACTCTAGAGTTGCAGAGTGTGTAATCAATTGTTATAGTGAGAAATCCCAGAGAGTCTGGGGACTAGACGTAGGTCAAGAGGTTAGACCAAACCAGTATAAATCCTTTGCCATGACGTCCCTCCCCACTTTTTTTTTTTTTGGCTCAAAACCTCTCCACATACTTCAGGACACTTTTTTAATTGCTTTTTTTTTTGCTCAAAATTCTTTAATTGTTTTTACGAAGAATATTCTTTATACATTAATGCAAACTAGCAAAGATTCAGATGTCACGTGACTTCTCCCCTTTCCAACGTGGTCCCCATTTTCAGTCGAATTTCAAGATAGTCCCCATTTTCAGTCACTGCTTTTTATCTAATTGTATTAAACATTAAACTAAAATACAAAATTTAAAAATAGAAAAGATATCTCTCTCTTTTTTTTTTGTTTACAGAAAAGATATCTCTTTTAACGAAATAGAAGTAGCTCTGCTCTTGTTATAATTACTGCTCCTGCTATTTGCTCATGTAGAACAGGTTTATTTGCTTCATATGCCTCCCTAGGTCTCTTATCATGAGTTTTAAATAGCTGATATGTGTTTTTACCAAAAGTAAATAACTTATTTATGTTAATAAAGAAAAAATTAAAATTAATAAAAGACAATAAATATATAAACATTATTTTCTAATTATGTCCTTATTTGTATAGATGATAAGTTAAAGAAAATAAATATATTTAATAAAGGATAAAATTAGAAAAACTCAATAAATGTTTAGTCAAATATAAAATAATTTTTTTGACAAAATATATGAGTTTTTTTTTTTTTTCAAAAGATAAAGCTTATAGTTTATGATATACACATTTATAAATTTCAAGCTTTAATAATGAGAGAGAGTACAACAGTAATTTTTTTGGGGTAATAAATGGTAAAACAGTAATTTGATTTCGGTAATAAAAGGTAAAACAATAATTTTATTCAAATATAAGCTGCACGGCCATCAGCTTTCCTCTCTCCCAAGGTTTTCCTGCTCACTCCCCGCATCCGCCAAACTGTCTTCCCTACAGGAGCCTCTCTCTCTCTAGCTCACGCGCTTCCAAAATGCAGCTCCGGCCTCTCACCACCGCTGGGACTATGCTCATCACGGTGTTGCTGTTCGTCTCCAGCGGTATCACCCACGCACACAACATCACCAAAATTCTGGCCAAGCACCCTGAGTACTCCACCTTCAACCACTACTTATCCCTCACACACCTTTCTTCCGAGGTCAATCGCCGCACCACCATCACCATCTGCGCCGTCGACAATGCGGCTATGGACGAGCTTCTCTCCAAGCATCTTTCCATCAACACTATTAAGAACATCCTTTCTCTCCATGTTCTCCTCGACTACTTCGGCGCCAAGAAGCTCCACCAGATCACCAACGGCACGGCGTTGGCCGCTACCATGTTTCAGGCCACCGGAACAGCTCCTGGATCTGCCGGGTTCGTCAACAATTCAGCGGCGGAGCCACACTTGGGCAAGCGTCCGCAGGTGCAGGCAGTTAATTCTGAGCTTTTTTATTATTAAAAATACTCAATTATGACGAATGGGTTTTATGAGCAATGGCTTCGACGCTGTTATTGGCGGTGGTGTTCATGTTTGATCTCGTCGCTTTTGCTCTTGCTGTTTCTGCTGAATAGAAGGAAGTTCTGTGAGTCCGTCTTCTCGCTTTCCCTCTTTTTGTTTCTTCTACTTCAATCCTAAGGCTGGGAGATTGTCTATTTTACTTTAGTTGTGTTGTGCCCTCCTTATCAATATACTCATTTGGTGGTTGTGATCATGGAGATAGAAGGGTGTAATTGAAGTTTCCATGTTTTGATATCTCTATATAGAATTTTGTTGATTAGGTTTTTGTAAAGCTTCGCGTATTGCTCTGATTGTTTTCTGATCACAAAGAGAGTTATGCATCTTGAAGAATTGAAGGAGAAGACGTGGGTGGTCGAGAGGAAGGAAAGCATATCTCGGAAATGGTGTTACTGGCGGGACAAGTTTTGTCATGTCAGATGCGAAAAGGGCTCTGGTTGGAGCGGGGGCTCGTGCTCTCTTCTATCCCACTCTGCTTTATAATGTCGTTAGGAATAAGATGCAGGCCGAGTTTCGATAGTGGGATAAGGTTGATGAGGTATGGTTTTGTAACCTCCTGGTTTTCTCTTCATATATAGTGATATCAAACTTCTATGACTAAGTGAAATTCTTTTCCTGGATTGAGCACGGCGTTTCATTTGTTGTTATCCTGTGATAGTTTTCATTAGATTATTTCTAGGTCATGTTTGATTAATTTGGTATTTGGTTGGCATGATATACCTCTATTTGGTATTTGGTTGCATAATGTTCTTATGTTCTTTTGGAATGTATGCTTCTCTTTTAGTCTGATTCCATATACATGTATCATTCAATTGTCAGATATGTCTATATTCCGTGGGCATGTCCTTATTCTTTTTGCTGGGCGGATCCACATAATGGTCTTTGTTCTTTGGGAAAGTGAGCTTCTCCTATATTCTGATGCACTTATTTTTCAGTCCATATTATTAGGTGTTGTTCCCTTCCCTATTGATGTTCCTCGCTTGAAGGAGCTGGGTGTTCGAGGAGTCATCACATTGAACGAGTCATATGAGACTTTGGTTCCTACATCACTTTATCACGTGAGTGTTATTTATATAGGTTTTTTTCTGCTGCCCGTGATGAACATTTCACACTTAACACTGAATAGAAATAGTACCTACTTATTCTGCTAATTGATAAATTGGGTTCCTGTAATTTTTATGAATGTTTAGAAATTGTAACCAAGTCTGGTGGTGTTTCAGTGATTTCATATTTAATGTATTTTCATCATGTTTGTTAGTGGTTTAATTCATACTTAAACTTGGCAGGTTCATAGAATTGACCATCTTGTGATTCCTACTAGAGATTATTGTTTCGCACCTTCACTGCATGACATATGCTCTGTTGTAGGCTTCATTCAAGGTAAACATTTGTTTGACAAAATATAGGACATTGAAATATTCTATGGTTAGATTTAATTTAAGTCCCCTACTTTCCCATAGGGAAAAACTGAATCTGATGAGTTAAATTTCAAACAATTTAAGTCTATTGAATTTCTCTTCACTGTTAATACTGTCTTCTTTTGAGCACCGATGAAATATTTTATGGATTAGGTATGATAGTTGACTAACTATTTTATGGATTAGGTATGGTATGATAGTAGAGCAACAATATAGGTGTTGAAATCTGCAACTTGGATTAGGTATGATAGTTGACTAACTATTTTATGGATCACTTGCATTAATCAAATTGTCCGAAGGAAGTATACAAGAATCAATGAACTAATGGTGGTTTCTTTTAGTTTTAACGCTTTTGATTCTATTTGATCTTGTTATCTACTTACTGTAAAAGATTCATCCTCATCCCTCACTTACTCTCTTTCTCATAACACACAATCTCCTTGTCTCACTGTACACATGAATCTTTTGTATAGTGTAGTATGGCTATAGCAAATTTTATTTAACAGTGAAATGAATCATAGAGTGCACCCCTGCTGAAAATTGTTTCTGTTTTTCTTTAATATCTTCATTCGAGAACTGTAATATTTTCTTAATTAAAATGGTAAAACTTTCCATTGATTTTATAGCCTTAGCTTTGGTTCATCTTCATTCATTATTTAGTTTCTTCTCATTTTCATATAGTTGATAGGAGATGGAATATGCAACTTAATTCATTGTTACATGCTACAGGAGCATTTCTTAATCCATCAATCTTCTACTGTCCAAACTTCAACATGATTTTCAGATGAGGAATGGATTTACATCTAAAGAACATCATATTTACATCAATGCACACGGCGCTCTTGGAACTGACTTTGCTATCCTAGGAAGACTACTAAACACCCCAGGTATGTGTCATCTTTAGCATGCTAACAATTTTGGCCTCATGATGTGTCTGAGTTTAAGCTGCAATGTGATTGGTGAGTTCAGCAAGCGAGCTTGGATTGTTCTCGCAAGTTGAAGTTTTCTTTTCTTTTCTTGTTTATATTATTTTGTTTTTTTAATGCATTTAAAAATTTCCTTTAAAAAAAATTCAAGGGCGCTGCCCTCGAATATGATATTTTAGGAAAACAACATATATTTGTTAATTGTTACTTCCTGATTCTTAATATAAGACATATTTACATAATTTTATTATATTAAAGAAGTTGGTTAAGTTAGTTACAGTGACATAAATTTTTTAAAATACTATAGTAATCTTCTTTAATTCCCTCATTCCCTCTCCTCCGTGGTTACGGTTGAAAGAACATCAGTAGAGGTGAATTATGAACACAATGACAAATATGTCTTATATTTAGAATCAAGATCAACTCCCCAAATATGTCTTATATTAAAAACTGGAGGAGAACAAATAACTAATATAATAATTTCCTTAATTATCTTGAATTAATTAATTAACTCTTATAGTAAAACCATGAACTAGTATATAGCTAGTATATTTATCTCTTGACTTTTTAAGGATCTAATACCAAACATGGTGACTATTTTCTTTTACTCAATTTTTTGTGTTTTTGTTTTTTATTTTGGCTTTTCAATGGAAGAAGATGGTGTTGAATAATTAAGGTGAAGGAAATCCCAGCCGTTGCCCCCACCAACTAGAGCTGGGAATTAGGGCTGGCCCATCCCAACAGGGCCTGGAGTAAGGAAAACATCTGTTTTTCAAAGCCCGGCCCGATAGTACCAGGGCCTGAAAATTACTATTCCAAATTTTAACTATTTTTCCTTCGATTTTTTTCAAAGAAATATAATTAGTAAATTGCAACCATTAAAGTTCTAATCTATCAAATAAATGTTATCAACATTAATATCTAAACAATATAAATCATTCAACAAATAAACACATTTATTAATTCGTAATAAAAAACAAATAAACACAGAATATTTTTTTTCCTTTTTTTCAAAAAATATTAAACAAAGGAATTGCTTTATGTATGCCCACGACAAAATGTCTTTCCCTCTCGTAATTTTGTGTGTGTCTGCAGATTCCTTCGGTTTAGACATGATTTTACTGACAGGTAAAAATAATTATACGTATTTTACACAAAATATATTTATAATTTATTACTCATATAATATTGTAATACCAAAATATGTGTTTATTTAATATGAAAACATCACTTCTTTAAAATTTATAATAACTATTTATGTGTTTTAATACAGAATAATAATAAATATAAAAAAAAGGTTATAGTTTAAACTAAAAAAATCTAAGTAATTACAAATAAACACATTCATTAAGTGGAAGTCTAGGTAATTAAGTTTTTGTTAAAAAAAAATGCTACAATTAAACGGGCCGGCCCGATTAAACCCGGGGCCGGACAATTTCAAATTTCTGGCCTATTTTTCAAGTCCGAGCCCTACAGGGCCAGGGCTTAAACAGGTCACCCCGATGGGCTTGACCCGATTCCCGGCTCTACCACCAACCCAATATGTGGTCGCAATCATACCAAAGTACCAAACACATTCGACACCAACCTCCTAACCATTGTTGTACTAAAAAATTGGAACAATAGAAAATCAAAATGTGATTCAAATTTGTTCAAACGGCGAAAAAGGTCCTACCACTCACACACATTTTTTTTTATAAAGAAAACCTTATGCTAAAGAATTATAATTATTATTAGATCCACCTAACCCATTTTGATCAATTATTGTAGTATATTCATGTGCTCAATTCCCCTAATTAATTAGGAGAAAACATTTATTTTGATAGTTAAATGTGATTTAAGAAATTTATAATTACAATTTGCAATGCTCAATTCTAATAATATTTTTATAAATTTTTTTATACTTAAAATGATGGAAAAAATTAGTTAGTTATGCTCATTTATTCATTTTATTGGTGGCATTCCCAAAATTTATTAGCTAGAATCATTAATTAAATTATCATAATCTCTATATTAAAAAAATAGTTGATTCAAGCTTGTATCAAATACATTTAATCATGCAATCATAAATACATAATACACCTAATTGATTTCAATATTTTTTCCGTTTAAACCATCTGATAGATAGAGATAGCATTACAAAAATAGAATATTATGCATTTTCACATATTGAGGAAAAAACTATGAACAGTGAATTTATACTTTTCAATAATAGTGAAATTCCAACATGAAAACAATTAACAAAACAAGTTTGTGTTCCATGGTTATGTATGGCTCCATGTTTGCCAAGTAGGCGTCATATTATGATGTTATGAGGAGAATAACCCATGAGAGTAGGTGGACCCTATTTGATAAGTGGGCCCCACATCATAACATTATTCCGGATCGAGCTATGGTCCTATTTTCTTCCTATCCTCTTCCTCATCTCAGTCGTTGGATTGAAATTTGAACGGTTCATATTTTTTTAATAATTAAATTGTTACCGCATGCGGTAAATTATTAGAAAAAAATCTGAACCGGTTAGATTTCAATCTAACGGCTGAGATGAGGAAGATGATGGGAAAAGAAGAGGACCGTGGCTGGATCCCATTATTCCGTAAATAAAACCCTAAATAAACACGAACGTGTTTCATCCTTGTCCTTTTTAGGGGAGATATCTGACGGTCTAGATCTCTGCTTTTTTTTTTTTTTTCTTAAATAAATTTTTTTCAACAGTCCTAATCAGTATCTTAAAATATCTTTTTAGTACTGACTAATACTCTAAAATAATTGTTTAAGATCCTAAATTTTTTTTTCAAAATCATGAAGTATTTTCAGTACCATGAAGTATCTTTTTAGTCTCAGTCAGTATCCTGGAAAAAAATTTAGGATAAACTTTTTTCAGGGTACTGACTGAAACTAAGAAGATACTTATAGTACTAAATGGTACTAGAAAATATTTCATGATCTTGAAATTTTCTTAAAGAATATTTTAGGATATTAACAAATACTAATAATATATTTCAAAATATCGACTGAGACTGCTAAAAGAAATTTTATTAAAAAAATGAGATCTCCACCATCAGATGAGATCTGAGGCTCAAATCTCTCCCCAAAAAGGACGAGCGCGACGCAACTTGAGGCTAATGTTTTTTTTTCCCTTGTTTTTCGTTAGTCAGAAAACATAAAAGGAAAAAAAAAAATTATTTCGCCACCAGGAAAAAAACAGAGAAATTAAAGAACGTATGTTCTCAACCATGTAAAAGACATTGTCTTCGTTGATCTCTCCCTTCTTCTGAGCATCCAAAATGTGATCAATGGCACATTTAAGTCCATCATTTCCCGTACTTCCCTTGGTGCTTTCCAGCTTCCTGTTCAATATAAATAACCATAATCACAACCAATAAACATAACACTTCAAATTTACAAAGAAAAATCATCAGTTAAATTAAACTTACTTGCTCTCGTAATAGTCCTTGAAGAGCTTCAACCTTGTCTCTTTCACTTCCTTACAGATCTTGAGCTAACCTCTAAGGAAAGGTCTCAAAATGGAAATGAAATCGCCATAGTTGAGATTTTCATAAATTTATTTTACAAATTCATCATTAATTTCATATCATTATAAAATTAAAATCAATACTAAGTAAAGATATAAATGAATAAAATGATGTAATTTATTAAAAAAGAGAAAATTGAGGAGCAAACTAGGTGGAAACCCAATTATTCAAAAAGAGGCTTAAAAAATTGATCAGATATGGTACTCTAATTTTAACGATTAGGATCTTATCAAAAAAAATTTAACGATTAGGAAAGGACCAAAATAAAAATCTGCATTAATAACTTAATATGTTGAAGAAAATTTAATTTTAATAAAATTGATCAACTACATTTGAGCGATTATTATTTTCATTTAAAATTATAATTATTGAAAATTATTTTTAAGATAAACTACTTTAAGATAATTATTTTTTTATTGAAAATGTATCTCCTTCCTTATCGTAAGACTCGGTGGTTGGCTCTCTACCCCTATTTTCATCGTTGAGAATGAACTGAAGAGTCGATGCGAGGGACGGTAGGGCATTGTCCACCGGAGAGAAAACCGTCGCTGCCGTTTCAGGTGTGGGTGTTGGCAGAGAGTCTGCCGTTGCCGTTTCAGGTGTGGATCGTGGCAGAGAGTACATCAATTCGGCTGTTTTGCCCTAGTGTAGATTTCGATCGTTTATTTGTGTTTGCGGTTGCATCGTGAGCGTCTTTTTCCTGAAACGGTAAAGATGAGATTATTTGAATTCTTGGCATTTATTGGGAAGAGTAATTCGGTTGTATCTTGATTACTAGCCGTTGCTAATCCGTTCTTTTACCGTCAAACCTTCCTCGATTCTCCTCTCTCTCATATCTTGCCTATTATAGTTCTTTGGATTTTCAAATTTTACTAGCCTTTGCTTCAGCTCCCTTGATTTTGTTCTCCATCTTGATTTTCAAACCCCCTACCCGATATTTTTCTCTCATATCCTTCATGCTTTTATTCTATTATTCTCCTTCTTCTCCCTGATTGATTTTGTTCGTGTTGCTTCTTTAGTACTCTATTTTCTGTCCTCCTCATCACTCATCTCTCAGTCTCCCTCATCTCTTAATTGCAATCAAAGTTTTGGCATCGTTTTTGGTCATCACTCATCTCTCAGTCCCCCTCATCTCTTGATTGCAATCAAAGTTTTGGCATCGTTTTTGGTTTCCTTCATTTCCCTTTTTGAAGGATCGATTGCCTTCAGTTCCCAAAATTCTATTTCTGTCTCCAAAATGAGTCTTAGCTCCTCGTACCACTGCTTTTTCTCAACAACAATTTTCCTTTACATTACTTTTGAATCTTCCTTCGCTGCCTGTCCCAGTTCTTCTCTCTGGATACAAAGAAAGGGAAGAATTATTACGAGGTAAACCCAAAGGCTCTTCACTGCATTTTTCTATCTTCCCAGTGATCCGCATCATATTTTCCTGAGAAAATCTACCAACTACAAGGTACTTTATCCATACTTTCGCCCCCTTTCCTCTTTCTTGCATGTTATTGATATGTGCTCCTTTTTATTCCATAAAGATTGCTTGTCTCTTTTGTTTTGTTGGAAACCAGGCAACTAGGCTTTTGTGACATTCATTTGAATATACATCCTCTTTTTCATTTGTTGCTAAAATATTGACGCAGTAGAATGTATCCAAAAAAAACAAATTATTGACGCAGTAGAAGAAAATTAAGAAAGATAATGTTTATTCCTTTTGCAGATATATCATCCAGACAAGAATGCTAATGATCCTAGAGCAGCGGATATGTTCAAGGAACATATGAAAAACGCCATCAGACTCTAATGGTTTTGAGGTGATTAAAGTTTTGCTTGGATATTTACCATTAGCACCTTAAGATTCGTGAACCTTGCCAGATTTACATTTTTCATCAATTTTTAAGATCCCCATGCATAATCTTTCTGAATCGTAATCGAACATTTGATATTGACATTTTCACATATTAACACGTAATGAATGGATGCAGCGGTATGATTGTAAATGGTGTTTCTGAAGTGGAAGTAAAGAGGATGATGATAACGATTAAGACGAAGAACAAACCAAGAGCAAAAAGAAGGTATTTAGGAACTGATATATGCTGATTTCAGTTGTTTGAGTGTCAAATCTTAATTTGTTGTGGTGTGCAAATTGTGTGTATTGTTGGATTTTTTAGCCTAGTTTTGTTAATGTGACAATTTTTTAATTGAAATTCTGCCTTTTCTGCTAGTAACTTGCTCCAAATTGTGTTCATAGGGTTGAGAATGCTATTACACATTAGTTACCACTTTCTTTTAGTTTTGTATATGGAAATTTGTTGAAAACTCAAGTAAACAATTTTTCCCTCTTTTTAAATATCACTAGAAAATAGCATATTGACTCTGAACTGTCAGATTTGCTAGCACTTGCTTCAATCTATGTTGCAATTGCTGGTTCAAATTAAGCGTATTGATAAACTTGCTTGCTGAGAGTGCTCAATTCCATACTTTGATATATTATTTGCAAATTAAGTGTCACGAGGTTATTGTGTTTTCTGCAAAAATAGTGTTGACACTTTGCACTAAACCTTGATTCAATTGGGACATGCTGATAAGTCAATTCATTGTTATTATGTGATTGCACAATTTCTAGAATACTGCTATGCTGTGATTTTAACCTTTTGTATAAGAAATGGATTGAATTTAGATTGGCCTGATTCAAGTTTAGCAGATTGCCAAGTGGATACATTAATTGGTATTAGACTTATCTTTGAATGAATGAGACAAGTAAGATCATTTTGATCTAAATTTGTCTTACTGCCCCAAAACTTTTTAGGGGAATGGTTGATTACTCTTAAATCTGTTTTTGACATATTGGTGTGATCTGAATTAGAGATTTTGCTTTGATAAAATGGATCTCTTTGCTCACAACCAATTTTGTTGGATATCTTGATGCTGATGTTGGTTTTTCCTTGCAGGAACTTGATGGGAAAGAACTTCAAGGAAATCAATCCATACCTTGTTGTATCTTGGAGCCTTTATCAATTGGTCAGAACCACCACCAAGGAAGAACTATCAAGGAGAAGAGCCATGTACAAGTTAATGAGAATTTTTGCTATCAGAGTTTGAGGAGATTTCATTCACAGGATTGTCCCTTCCTCTCTTGAATTGTTTGTAAAATCATATGTTGGATTGATTGTTTAGAATAAGTGTGGGAGAGGGGACTAATCTAGCGGTGGAAGGTAGAAAAAATCATTGTGCTTCACTGTTATGGTAGTAGCCTTATTCCTTATCCTTGCTACAAGTTTGATCTACATTGATTATTGTTAGTCTAAGCTTGCATTGACTACTAGTGTGGGGGAAGAATGGATTTGAGTGTGTGCGCTGTTCTGATTGCATCATAAAGGGATTGATTGCATTATTGTGAAAAATGAATTCCTGCACACTTGAACTTCTTTGCACTCTAATATGCTATCTATTCTGGGCTTAAAAAATTGAATATTGGAGATTATATTTTCATTAGTAATTGTAGAAGTAAGCTTGATTGAGATATGAGAATTTTGATCTGGTTAGCTGATTTGGCACAATCAATACAGAAAGGAGTGATTATTCATGGCATTAGGATCAGTTTAGTGTATAATTTTGTATCTGTTGATGGGCTAGAGGAATTAACTTTGGATAGAAGGAATTTTGAGCCTGATTTCTTTTCTTAATATTGAGTGCATACTCCCTAGTGCTAGTTTTCTCTAAAACTTGTCCTAGCTCTTGATTGAGGCCACATATGTGCATGGGAGGAAGTGTACAAGATAGAGGCATTTGATTCTAAACCTTGGATACCCAAACACAAACCTAAAACACTTTTAACCTTTGCTAACCACTTTGAGCCATTCATTTTCTTTTCTCTACATCATTGACCAGTTGAGTAGAATGCATTGTTGTATTTGCAGAACATGACCTGCTTCTGAAATGGAAATAGAATCTAGTGACAAGCTTGAAATGAATATTTTAAGTTGTGTTGAGTTCAAGGTCAATGAAAATGTATAGAAGTAATCAGATGTGATGTATTTTGCTTACGGACCTGATCTTTGAAAAAAAAGGGAAAAGAAAAAATAGAGAGAGAAAAAACAGAGGAAAAAAAGAATTGATGATAGAAAAAGGCATGAAAAAGGGGAAAAACAAGTGTTCAAGGTCAATTTTACTATGTTGATTTCGATCAAGTGAGCTGATTTACACAACTCTCCAAGTCATTGAAAAAACTGAAAGTGAAAATCCATTGGTTCCCATCGAAAATACAAAACAAACCTAGAAAAGGAAAATCAGATTAATCAAAAAAAAAAAAAAAAGGAACCCTAAATGTTAGAATTAGCAATTGTAAATAGAGATTAGTGTTCCTTCTAGATGTGCTAGTTGTCATATGCCACATGTATGGCTATGATTCTTTTGTAACAATATTTTGTTACACCTATTCATTATATAATGCACAGTGGTCAAAGGAGGTCATTATCCTTTGGATAATTCATTACATTTTGTCATATTCTCTTTCTTGGTACCAAAGCCAAGGAAATTATTTTTACCTTTCTCTTCTTGCGATGGCCTCTCCACTGAAGGTCTGCTCTGGCTCGTCTCGCAACGACGCTCTTCTTCCCTCCGGCAGCTCCAAATCCTATGCTCTCTTTGAGTCCTCCAATCAAACTTCATCAATCAAGTTGGATCGCACTAATTATTTAGTCTGGGAGTCTGTCATTTTTAACACATCGATGTTGATGCTTCTACTCCTTCGTTCACCACCATCCTGCCTAATACAACCACTGTCATCCCAAATCCGGAGTTTGAAGAATGGTACTCCATTGATAGGATGCTCATGGGGTGGCTACGAAATACGATGACGATGTTAGCACTGGCTGTCACCCAAGAGGGGGTGAATTGGGTGTATTAGAAAAACTTAGGAACTTTGAAAATCTTTTCACATCTTAGTAAAAGCAGTTCAAATGACAGTAATGAGTTATAAAGTGATAGTCAGTCATTCAAACATATATATTGGAAATATAAGAGTTTAGGGAAGAGAATATGCAAACTATGATTTATCTTGGTTTGGCCCAATCCTTGACCTATGTCCAGTCCCCAAGCTCCACTTGAGATTTTCAATCCACTATCTTCTTGTTTAATCCTGACACAAGAGAAAAGCCTGTACAATTCCATAAGTTCACCCGGCACTTGTGAAGCCAAATCTCTTACCGAGATACCCCCCCTTACACACCGTATGGTTACAATCTGTTTCCCATTCAAAATCACTCAATCTTGAGTAACTCCCAGATAAAATGATTACAATGAATATTCTCCCTCAGAAGTGAATATGATGAACGCTGAAGTACAATACAAATAATCTCACTCTCTATGGTAAACTATATGATCATTGAGATAACGGAGAGTAAGTGATATAAGCATCAGAGTATTGGCATTTTAAAAGTGAAGGTGCAAGCTCATTTCTCTCTGTCTATTTTGAATGCTTCTCCTTTTATAGTTAATGAAGAGTATTCGACGTTGAGCAATTCTTCCAGTTTAGAATATGATCGTTGGATGTCCATTAGAAGTGTTAAACTTATCCGTTAGACTTGTTAAGCTTTTTGTTAGGCAAATGAAGTTATCCATTAAAGACAAACTTGTATTCGTTGAAGAATTTGATTTTCAGTCGTTTTCACTTCGCTTCATACGACATACTTCTGGCATTGGTCACTTTCACTCTTTACTTGGAATCAGTGTCATTGAACATATGATCATTTGTCTGCTTTGAATTAGTTTCCGTGTTCACGCTCTATTTCTGCCACGCAATAAATGCTTCTGACAAAGATTTGATTTTGAATCTTTGTTTGATTATTTGAAACTCACTAATAAATATGATTAAAGGCATTGAGAATAATAATGGGTGATAATCTGAAGTAAATGAATAATGATCAGAGAGTTTGAATTTTACGAAGATGATAATCAACTTTCAGAGCCAGAAGATCTCGAGTTGTTAAAATAGAACTCAAGTTTTAGCATATGACAGAAATCATAAGTTCATTGGAAACAATAAGAACTCAAGTTATCATGGTACAAACTCGATTCATCAACTTGAGTTGTTACCATTTTGAAAGTTTGGTGCGAGTCATAACTCTTTGAGAAATAAAAAGAACTCGAGTCATAATTGTTCAAACTCGAGTCATCAACTCAAGTTATATAAAGTAGAACTCGAGTTGTTAGCATTTTAAAAGATTGACTGAAATTGTAAGTTCTTTGAGAAATATAGGAACTCAAGTTGTCACTATTCAAACTCGAGTTGCCAACTTGAGTTGTATAAAGCAGAACTCGAGTTTTCCCAAGCATGCATCAAGTGAGTTGAAGAGATACCTTAGAACTCAAGTTTTGTAAGGACAAACTCGATTTTTACCTTTGTTTGATTTATAATGAGTAAGAGTGTTGGGGCAATTATGTTCACTCGATTGAAGATTAATTTCCAGAGTTGAAGATCAATTTCTAGAGTCCAGTGACTTCCAAAATGCAAGAACATTGGCAACACGAATGTCAAATTTCAGTAAGTAGAATGTCTTCGATATGGCTCCAATTTTGACAAATGACCTATGCCTAAAAAATTCTTTAAGTCTTATTTCCAATGCAAAAAGAGTCATCTCCACACTCATTGAATTCTGACCGTTATGATAAGATTAATAGAAGTTGTTCTTAACCAGCGTTTTTGCAACATTCTGAACTGACAGTGAACTTCCAAAAATCATATCTCACTCATTTGATCTTTGTTTTCTATTATCTTAATGTTTTTGGAAATTTATTTGAGTCTAGTTTCATATGCCACAAATTTTAGCTCATTTGGACGTGTAGTTTGTGAGATACACCCAAAATATCGAAGCTGGGTCTACTATATGGTGTGAATTTCAGTTCCAAGTTCAAAAATTCATAACTCTCTCATATGAACTCCTTTGGGCTTGATTTTGGTGTCAAAATGACGCATTAGGAGTTTAGTTTCATGCAACATTGATTTCACCTCAATCAGATCTCTGGTCTGGAAGATATCATCGAATAACTGAACCTTGTACATGCTGAACATGAAACATAGGTGAATAGAGAGCTGAGAACTCAAGTTTTTGGTGGCCAACTCGAGTTTGACACTCAAGTTCTGAATTTTGAACTCGAGTTTTCCAAGCAAATCACTGTAGATTAGGAGTAAATTACTGTAGCAAATTTCTATTCATCGTGAAGCTTGATTTTGCTTAGGGTAAAGGTGCAAAAATGCATATGTGCTTACTCAGGAGCAGCCAACACCAAGTGTTTTTTTAGGTGCAAAAATGCACATGTGGTTATAAAATAGGGTTAAGGTGCAAAAATAGACATGTGCTTTTCTCCGAGGAGCGCCCAGTAGCAAATGCTTTTTTCAGGTGCAAAAAGTAACTATGTGGTTACAAATTAGGTGCAAAAATAGCGTTTGACCGTTAAGTTTGACTTTTGATCGTTAAGTTTGACTTTTTTTGTACCGGTCAATACCTGAAATATTTTTTCAAGATCCTAAAATAATTTTTCAAAATTATGAAATATTTTTTTTTGTACAAATCAGTATCCTGAAAATACTTTTTAGTACCAGTCAGTACCCTGAAATATTTTTTTCAGTATCCTTTTAGTACCGATCAATACCTGAAATATTTTTTCAAGATCCTAAAATTATTTTTGCACCTTTGAAATGCCACATCATCGTCCAGTCAGCAAAAAAAGTCAAACTTAACGGTCAAAAGTCAAACTTAACGGTCAAACGCTATTTTTGCATCTAATTTGTAACCACATAGTTACTTTTGCACCTGAAAAAAACATTTGCTACTGGGCGCTCCTCGGAAAAAAGCACATGTTTATTTTTGCACCTTAACCCTTATAAAATATGTGCAAAAATCACAGTACCTGTTAAATGCAGAACGTTGACCGTTAAATAAAAAGTTTTTGACCAATTATGATGACATGGATGCTAACTTGACAGATTGAAGTGCTAACTAAGTAATATATGTTTAATGATGAAGCAAAGCAAAGACAATTTCAAATCAGGGAAAAGGCCAACACATAAAACGAGTGAAAGACCATGTGATTTCAGATCTAATATCTAATTGCAAAGACCCAAAATTTGTTGCAATATTCGATTAGATTTCCATTTCAAATCAGGTTCTCTGCCATTACTACCATCTCTGAATTTTTTTATACACTTTTTCTTTTCTCACGCTTCCATCTGTCCCTTCCATCTGTTTCTTCGAGAGTCTTCTTCCTTCTCAAACAAAACCTCACTCTCGCTTGGCTCTCTTCTCCAATTCGTCTTCTCCGATCAAACCGCCTTATCCTTGTTTCTTCGAGAGTATTATCTCCTCTTAGTCGAATATTAACCTTTGTCTTGCTTCTTTCTCCAATTCATCTTCTCAGATATGTTCTCTCTCTCCGATATGTTTTTATTTTCCGATCTATCTTCCATGGCAACTATACAAACGACCTTGTCTTCTTTCCCGAGATTTGTTTTTCTTCAGTTTGATCTTCTGGATTTGTTTCAAAACTTGTTAATTTTGTTTAATGATAGTCTAAATTTGTGGGCTCGCAATTTTGCTTTTGTTAAAATTCTTGAATTTGTTTTAGTGGTGGAAGGAATAGGGAGGGAGGGAGAGAGGGAGGGGGAGGGTGAGAGAGAAATCTATGAAGATTTGTCTCCCATCGGTGAATTGGTGTGAAGGAAAAAGCTAGCATGCAAACTTCCTGTTGAATACGAAAATAATTATGAAGGCTAAAGCTTGATTTCACTTTTTATGCTCTTTTGTTCAATGGTGTTTATCTTTCTTTCTTTTTTCTCCAGATGCTTCTTCAATCTTCCAAGTCAACATCCACGTCTTCATAATTGGTCAAAAACCTTTCATTTAAGGGTCAACGTTTTGCATTTAACAGCTACTGTGATTTCTGCATCTATTTTATAACCACATGTGCATTTTTGCATCCAAAAAAAGCACTTGGTGTTGGGAGCTTTTGAGGGCAAAGTACATGTGCATTTTTGCACCTTTACCCTTTTGCTTATTTTAACTCTGAATTGAGTCATTCAAACTTCCATTTGATCGAAGAGACTTCTAATATCAATCTAAGAGCTTGAATATTTATATTCTCATTCTATTATACAAGTTTCTCTTTCTTTCTTCTCTTCTCTTGATCATTCTCCACAATTTAACTTGGACTAATCATTTGCAAGTTTCTCTTTCTTTCTTCTCTTCTCTTGATCATTCTCAAGAATTCAATTTGGTCTAATCTACATTAAATATAGCAGTTAGACAATGTATATGATACAAACTTTTTGCTCTTAATATTGATATGTATATTTGACATCATTAAAACTAAGCATATCCAATAAACACAAGATGTGGCCACTCAACTCTTACATTGTCAAACCTCCCTTGAACTGCGGACTGAAGCTCGAGCTCTCACTTCAGCAGTGTCCAAATCTCGAATTATGATCTATCGATCTAAGCTTCACAACACCAGAAAGAGTGGCCTCTCTATGACCGAGTATCTCTCGCGGATGAAACGAACGACTGACTACTTAGCGTTAGTTGGAGGCCTGATTTCCATCGATGAATTTATCCTCTATACCCTAAATGGTCTTAATGGTGAATATAATGCTATTATCGTTAAGCTTATCGATCAAGATGGTTTATCTTGGGTTGACGCTCAGTCTGCACTTCTGGCCTTTGAGAGTCGATTGGATTAGCTCAATCAATTCTCTTCTCTCTCCATTCAGGCTACTGCCAACTTTGCTCACAAAGGTGTTGATTATGTTCCCTCTCTTGTTAATAATCCTGAGTTTTCCTCTACTCGCGGTCCGTGGCGAGGAGGGTGAAGTGGTTGATGTTCCTGGGGCAAATCAAACCACGACAGTTCTGGATGCCTATGCTTTGACCTATACGAACTTTCGAGACATAGAGTTTCTAATTGTTACAAACGGTTTGATAGGAATTTTTGAGCTCCCTCTCATTCTATTCCTCAATCTTATTATGCTTATTATGATATTGTTGTTGATCTTGACTGGTACATGGACAATGGTGCTAATCACCATGTTGTTTCTAATTCCTTTCAGCTTGATTTAGTGAAATTAGTGGGTAAGGCGAGTTTAATTTACTATACTAGTTCTAAAGCTCAAATTTTTGGTATTGGCATTACTTCAATTCCCTATTATGGGTCTGATATTTGTCTTAACAATGACTTACTTATGCCTCACGTTAAAAACTTACTCAGTGTTCATCATCTTGTTTCACACAATCATGTTTCAGTCTTATTTACTAATAAAGGATGTGTTGTGAAGGACAACCAAACATGACGCATTCTGATGAAGGGAACTCCAAAGGAAGGACTGTACCCAATGAATAAAATGGATTTTCAAGCTCATGTTGCAACAGCCTCATTGAATGATGAATAATTTCTTACTTGGCACTACAAGCTTGGTCATCCAAGCAATAAATTTTTACACCAAGTACTAAATAATTATAATATCAAAGTTCAAATTCGTGATAGTTTTGTTTGTGAGGCTTGTCAATTTGGAAAATCAAGGAAATTACCGTTTTCAAAATCTTTGTATCATGTTTCTTCACTCTTTGAGTTTATTCATACTGATTTATGGGGACCTTTTGTTAGAATCCGTACACGCAGCGGAATGATTTCATCCATTAAAATTTTATGAATCCCAAAGAGGATCTATCAACGGCGTTTAAATCGGGTTCATTAGAAAAACCGTACCTATACGAACTTCTATGCGTCCTTTGCAAACTCGTGGGCTAACGCCTTCTTACTCGATCAATCTCTAGTAGCCGACTTTACGAATCAACTCCCTCTACCGGTATCCACACCGAACAGTTCTCCAACACGTACGGCAGCGTGCTAGTGCCTTCTTACTTTGCGTCTCACATCTTTTTCTCTAAGATTTTTTTCGCGGCTTATCTCTCTTATTTCAATATGACTAAAGGTTCATTTTATAGAGTTTCTCAAACCCTAATCGGGCCATATTAAAATATTCAAAATTAATCTAAATCAATCTTGAAAATCGAATTTGGATTAATATATTAATTAAATCTGTCCAACAAATCTAATCTAATCTATTTATTTAATCCAAATTAAAAGCCTGCTGATTTAATTTATCTTTATAAATTAAATTTGAGATATAATATTTGTCTATTTAATTAAATCTGAGATACTATATCTCAACTTAAATTAAATCAGATATATGATATCTCTTATTCGAAAATTAAATCTGAGATATGATATCTATCTATTTAATTAAATTTGAGATACTATATCTCAATTTAAATTAAATCATATATATGACATCTCTATTTATTTTAGTTATTTAATGTATCAAATAAATAAAATATTATATAATAATATTATTATCTATAAATTATAATATCATTATTTTTGAATTTATATATATATATATATATATATATATATATATATATATATATATATATATATATATATATATATATATATATATATATATCCATCATAGATTAAATGTCGTATTCATTAAATCTTAGACATATCTAAGATTCAATGAATCTAGACACTATTGCTTGTGTTGGGCTATTCTTGTGTGCGACTCTGTAGGTCCACATGAGATTGGCAGTGGGCCAATACTGTATCAGCTCACAAGTCGCAAGCGGCCTCTAGTAAGACATTGCGACTACCCAACTCATATGGGGATCGATGATACGATACAACCTATCGTACGACCATGTTACATCCTTTTTGTCACGCGATAATTTGGTCAAGGATGAGGCATGGATAATGTCAACTTTCTGTTATTGACCATTACTTTCTCGATTCTTGAGTAGTCTAATAATTGAAATGGAAACTCCTTTCCATCGTAGTATGACCATGCATTTCTAAGACTCACTCATTGAGGGGCCCAATATTATCTCTCTACAAATGTGAGGGACAAATTCCATCTTGACCGTTCACATTCCTTTGCATGAAAATCATTGATCCCGATCAAAGCCTTTACATCACCCGGTCAAAGGTGACTTTTGACTCGGTCAAAGATCAACGACTTTTATGTAGGAATCCATGATGATCTCAGGTCAAAGGGCGTTGTGACGTGGTTATACATGAGAAAAGCTTATGACTTAATCCATGCAGCTTTCTCATAGTGGGTCGATCCAACACCTTGTACTCTTATAAGTGTCTATGACTTTGATTCGTATCTCCATTCTTATCAAAGTCATACTGGTCTTATTTCATCTTCGCTCCCGCGTAGATGATTGACCAGGGACATTTAGGATAATCTATAAGATACATCCAAGGATACAGTTATCACTACAAACATGCAAATGATATGATAACTAAACGGAGAATACTTTAAATAACATAAACGTTTAAAGTACAATAACTTGCCCCTAGGGCATAATTTCCAACACCTTCACCAACACAATCTATTCATGGATATCTTTATTATGTTCACTTTGTTGATGATTTTAGTAGATACACTTGGTTATATCCCCTCAAGCACAAGAGAGAAACAATTACAGCTTTTAAACTTTTTCAACAAATGGTTGAAAATCAATTTCAAACCAAGATTAAATCCATTCAATGTGACAATGGTACAGAGTATAAACCCCTTATACCTATTGCTGACAACTACAGTATAATAATGAGATTCACTTGTCCTTATACTTCCTCACAAAATGGTAGAGCTGAAAGGAAGCATAAACATATTGTGGAAATGTGATTGACTCTTTTGGCTCAAGCCAAAATTCCTTTAGCTTATTGGATTAAATTTTTTTCAAATGACAATTTACTTAATTAATCGTCTCCCTACTCCAATATTGCAAGGAAAATCTCCTCTTGCTTGCTTATATGATAAAAGTGTGATTATCAATCATTAAAGCCTTTCAGGTGCACTTGTTACCTTTGCTTGAAGCCTTATAACTCTCACAAGCTGGAATTTCATAGTAAAAAAATGTGTCTTCAAGTGTCTTAGCCCAACTGGACAAATATATACTTCTAGACATATGATTTTTGATACTGTTGTGGTAGCGACTTCGGCAAGTGCACCGATCGTTACAAGTAATAAAGTATGTGAGAAAGAGATCGTCCCACGAGGAATAGTACTCCAACCACTAATTCGTTATTTAAGCTTTAGTTGGATCAATGAGTAATAGGGGTTGATTTGTAACCAAACAGAATTTTTAAGGAATTTAATCAATAAACGCATTCAAGATTAAGAATCTCAAGAACGATTGTTTAGAAAAGATAATCAATAGAGAAAAACGCAGCTAGGGCATAGAATTCCCTATGTTCCTCTAAGTATTTGAACTAAGTCCCTAATTGATTATTATTCTCACGACTGACGACCAATTCTCTAAAATTAGACTAAGTCTCAATGTCTTGATGCTACCTTAATCCGTTATCTTTGAAAACAACCTAATGTCTTAGTATTGTTTAGAAAAATCAATTTGTTTACTAGAATTATGAGATCGCATAAATTCGTAAGCCTATGTCTAGGTCATGCAATTCTATGATGGATTAACGGTTCTAGTTAAATGTACCAACATCTCTATTGTCATACACTAACCTATGAACAATCTAAAAGGCGATCACTCTTTAAGAAAGCGTTAAGCACCGGTAATCCGTTCACCAAGAAAACAATAATCAAATAAGATTCCAAATAAATACTTTAAATTCACATAGGGTTCATCCTCGCCCTAACTACTAGAAGAAAACTAGCCAAACATGGCTAGGTTACCAAATTAATAAAAGATGAAAATCACACTCGTTCTTGCGTCTCCGTTTTCTCCTTCTTTCCGTTCTTGAATTCTGTTCTCGGCTTGCGTATTCTTTTCTTCTTTTTTTCTGCGTCTTGCGGCGTTCTTCCGTTCGCGGCCTCGTGATTCTTCTTCAATTCTAATATCTCCTGCGTCAATTTTTTTTTTTTTTTTTGCTAAAGAAGGAGGCATAGCGCCTAAATTACAAACAAGAGGTTACACATGCGGGGAAATGAATCCCAAACACTCAGAGTCGACCCAGCTCCGTAAATTACTGGGGCACTCATCAAACACTGACGAACTAGAGATACCAAGCTTTGCTAAGGCATCAGCAACACGATTACAGCCCCTAGGGATACCTTTAAGGACCACCTGCCAATTATAGCTAAGTAATACTCTAGCTTTCAAAACAAGATTACTACAAGTAGAACATGAACTATCACTAATCAAATTAATAACAGCAACAGCATCAGACTCTAAAACGACTTTTTTAAAACCCAGATCCCAAGCTAATTGAAGGCCCTCTACCACAGCCCACTCCTCCGCAGTATTAGCGAGACAAACTCCTAACATCCTAGAGAAGCCCACAATCCAATTGCCGGCGCAGTCCCGGATAACACCCCCACAGCCGGCAGCATTAGAGTGAAGACAAGAAGCTCCATCAACATTCAATTTGAACCAGCCAAGAGGAGGCTTTTCCCAAGTAAGGTTCGAGCCACGGACCCGCGGAGAAACAGAAACCTTCCTGTTAAGATTAGAAACAAATCTAGGCCAAATAGCCGACAAAGTAGCAGTAGGGTTACAAGGTTTAATGAAATTATGGTCAAAAGAAGCATGATTCCTCCACACCCACAATTTCCAAACAGAAACACCAAAAAATAAATCCCAACACCCTTCCCAAATAGAGCCAACCTGATTATTAAAATTAAGAACCAGCCAATCCCGAATATTCAAGGAAAAGAAGGAAGAGACATACCTTTGCTTAATAATACCAGACCAAAGGCTCCTGGCGTAGACACAATCACGGAGGATATGAAGAACATCTTCTTGTCCAGCATTACAGTAAACACACTCAGCAGAGGCTTGAGACCAAGAGCTCCTCCATACATTAGTAGGTAGCCTATTTAAAGCCACCTTCCACAAAAAGATCCTGATCCTCTCAATCCCACCCCATTTCCAAATATCAGCAAAGACCCTATCTTTAGAAGCAATAGAATTAGGTTCAAGGAGATAGTACGCACTCCTAATGGAGAACTTTCCATCACTAGAAGCACCCCACACTAAACAATCATGGGCAGCGTCAGATCTAGGGGGAAGCACTGCCATAATCCTATTCAAACCATCAGAATTAATAACTGCCGAGATCTTAAGGATATCCCAATAGCCCCCAGCAGCCCAATCCGCCACCACCGACCCTTCTTCAACCTCCGATAACTCCCTTTGGCAAAAATATTTTAGACAAAGACCATCCCCAACCCAACAATCGTTGAAGAAATTAACAGCCAGACCATTTCTAATTTGCCACTTGGATCCGTTAGAAATGAGCTCTCCCTGCTCACATATAAATTTCCACAATCTAGAATCCCCCTTCCTAGAAGATAGAAGCGAATCCTCATCCCTGGTCATATTCGATTAACGGAGTTAGGTTCTAAGTCTTTTCAAAAAAATTTGAGCATATTTTGAAAATGAGTACTGATATAGCCTAAGGTCGGTGTACCACCTTACTTTGGTATACCATTCTAAACCTAAGATACCATCTTGAACCGGTGTACCACTTTCTGCTTCTGCACATCAATTCGATAATCCCGATATCGGTTTCGATAACTCGATATCGCCTTCGATAATTTCGATAATCCCGATATCGGTTTCGATAACCCCGATATCGGGCCGATAACTCGATATCGCCTTCGATAGCTCGATATCGCCTCCGATAGCTCGATATCGCCTTTGATCACTCTCGATAACCGCCGCCAGGCTTGGACCGGACGATTCTTTCCTAGCATCGAGCTTATATGCGATGAAAGGCCACGCCGGATGAAACGCCGAGACCAACAAGATAAGTACATGCAGTATTTGACTCATGTATAGAAACTTCCGATACGTGTGTCCGTACCCGTTTCTGAGAAGAACGAACCAACGAAACTCTGAACGAGGGACATGTTGCTGGTGTCTATTCGTTAGTAGCATAGATATAAAGTGCGATAGAAATTGTGATATGATCATCGTTGTACTCCGAGTATAACTAGTGTTTTCCCTAACGAAGGAAAAAAACAAGACATGGTGAATCTGAGAGAAGCCGGAGCTCCTAGAGGCCGAGGCAGAGGCCGTGGTGGAGGACGAGGTAGACAACCTCGGACCAAATCAGGTACCAAATCAACCGGAGCATAATGAGATGCAGTAGATGAGGGGAACTCTGCACGAACTACGGACTCTTGTAGAAACACTTCTGGAAAGGCAGAATAAGCAAGACCAAGAAGCTGAGAGACAACTACAAGAACGACAAGCTGAGGAAGAACAACTTTCGGAAGAAGAAAAAGAAGATGAGCAAAGAGATGAGCACGATGAGGAACCTGAGGAGTCCGACAGATCCCGATCACCTCCACAACGAGGGAGAGCTGTGCTGACCACACAATACTGGGTCGTTCAGTTTTGCAA
The DNA here is from genome assembly GCA_025563575.1 of Acacia pycnantha. Taxonomy (NCBI): domain Eukaryota; kingdom Viridiplantae; phylum Streptophyta; class Magnoliopsida; order Fabales; family Fabaceae; genus Acacia; species Acacia pycnantha. Next base: position 2,132,075 of record JAMWYP010000099.1, on the reverse strand, counting down.
GCTCAAGCCACTTACTTTTCATGGAAAAAACGAATTGGCAGAGGATTGGCTGATGAGCTTAGATAAAATCTTTGAAGTAATGGAATGTCCGGAGGACCGGAAAGCTCAACTGGCAATTTACAAACTCGATGGTGATGCGCACCGATGGTGGAAAAGCGTTGCTACAACGTTACAGACCCGTGTTTGCCCTGTCACATGGGAGATGTTCATAGAAAAGTTCAACGAACAATATTTTCCTCCCTCGACACAGGTGATTAAGGAGGAGGAGTTCCTTCAAATCCAGCAAAGTCAGGAGGAATCATTTGACGATTACTTTGCCCGGTTCACCAACTTGTCTCGTTATTCATCATATCTGAAAAGCAACGTAAATGAGAGCTGGAAGGCGAACCGACTTGTGACCGGGCTGAAGTATGACATAAGGGCGAGGCTAGTATCTCAGCAATTTCCCAAAATGGCCCAAGCTATGGAATCTTGCCGGATGACTGAGTGCAACCTGAAAGAGTTACGTAAATCACGGAATCACAATGGTAGCCGTGCCGATTACAGCGAGGGTAGCCGTGGAAGTTCCTCACGGAAGAGAGAGGCACCCTGGGATGACTTCCAAAGAGAGCGTAAGAGGCCATTCTAGTCTACACAGCAGAACAACTCAAAAATGCTGGAATCTCGACCGTGTCCTGATTGTGGGAAGTACCATCCTGGCGAATGTATTAATCGACGAGTTTGTTTCGGATGTCGAAAGCCGGGACACATTATTACGAACTGTCTTGAGAAAAGTGCGGAGAAACGAGTTTGCTACCGATGTCAGAAACCATGACATATTGCCCCAAACTGCCCTGAGAAAACTGCGGGATTAAGGCCACAAAACTCGGGCCGAATGTACGCGTTAACCGATACAATGGACAGAGAACTTCCGGAGAGATTCCAAGGTACTATCTCTCTTAGTTAGGAATTTTCTCTATGTATTGCATGAACTAAGTATTAGTTATACGACTAAATCGTGTGATACGTAAATTACTTACGAAACGTAATTTATGTTTCTTCGTTAGTACAATTTGACCGTGATCAAGTCATTGAGTATGAGGTAACTTGTGTCGCCATGGTGTATGGAAGCCATGGAGACATTTTGGTATCACATTTTGGTATTTGTGGTGTTGACTGCGGTGTGTGGGAACCACGGACAAAATCATATATCAAGGTACGAAATGACAAGATCTTGATGGTCAAACCAAACCGAATTCTCGATCACCAGGAGGAGCAGAAGTCAGACGAAGTAAAGACCCGACGCGTATAGTCCAAAGTCCGAGTAGGACGGATTTTAGTTCATACGAAGTTTAGTGGGTAGAGTGCAAATTTCGAGGACGAAATTTTGTTTAACGGGGGGAGAAATGTAATACCCTAAAATCTGACTTAGGGAAAATATCATAAATGAGTAAATATACCTATTGAAAATAGGTGAATATGAGGTTTCAAAACACCTTGTATTGGGTTTACCATGTTGTTAGGGTAATTTCCCTTGAAAAAGGATAATTTGCAATTAGGTCCCTAAGACATTTGAAAATTTGCAAATAGGTCCCTTAATACATTATGGGTTATCAATACCCTGTAAAAGCTATAAAAGAGGCAAGTAAAAATCTATTTGAAATAGGGAAGGATATTGTCCCTAATTTAGGTAATTTATTAAGTTACAAACTTGGAGAAATTGTAGAAGAATACTCAAAAAGTAAGGAAATGACCGAAATACCCCCGTAAATGCTAAGATAATGCAGGAGACATGAAAACAAAGATGTCAATACAAAATTTATGAGGTAATGGGGCATGATAATTAAGAAAATTATCAACTGTTGATAAGAAAGTAATTAGGTAATTATTGGCTAATTACTTAAGCATAAGCAAAGGAAATTCATAAATAATTATGTAAAACCCTAAAATTAGTGGTTTTTGTTTTAAAATTAGTAAAAACATGTTTACTAATTAATTGGAAATTTTGGAGAAAAATAGTTGAGTTTAGGTATTTTTAAGCCTAAATACAAGAATGGACCAATTAGGTAATTTTGTGGAATTTTTGGAAAAATTAAAATAAATAAATCTTTAAATCATTAATTAAAAAAAATAAACATTTTCTAATATTAAAATAAGGGCAGCCGAAATTTGCAAGTGGAATTGAAGATAAGAATATATCTAGACATTAAAATACAACTTGCATTATTTTATAATATAATTAAAAAGGATGAATAGTAATTTAAAAATTAGAAAACGGATACTATCTAGAGATCTAGGAATGGGATTTCCAAAGTCAGGATAAAATATTGATCAGCGGAATTTTATCTTCTGTTAGACTCTCCCGGAAGTTAATTCTGAAGCCGTGTGTGCATTTTCCTAATAAAACAAAATAGGGAAAAATGTAGATAGGCATATTTTTGGATATGAAGAAAATAAATTCTAACTCAACATCTAGGAATGAGTTCGAATTCATCTAGACATATTTGGAATCAGTGAATTTTTCTGAAGAAGTTGATGATTTCAGAAATGCATTCAAAACCGACGCGTTCGGACACGTTTTTCGAGAAAACTGCAACTGGACTGTTGGAACCCTGTAAGGGACTGAAATCTAAGTTAAATTAGATATTATTGATGAGGAAGAGAAGATCTTCAAAGTTATGAATCCAGAAGTTTGAGTTTTCTCCGAAATCACGCGAATCGGGTACCGATCGGGGAAATTCTGTCAGACCGGGTATAAAGTGGCATGTGTCATCAATTTTTTGGACCAATTGAGGCTGCCACCTCAGCCTTGAATGTCGACCAGCATGCTTCCATGGACAAGGATTTAACACCATTTAACATTGATTTTCCATGGTTATGATCAATTTGGAAAATGACATTTAGGTCCCTAGAATTTTCTATAAATAGAAGTGCTTGCTCTTCATTTCTCACATTTATTTGAGAGCTCAAAACCGAACCTAGAGAGAGGATTCTAGAGAGAGAAGCTCTGGAAAATTTTTGCTGAAGTCTTCAACGGGATATCTGTGAGCACGTACCGCTGTCGTAACGCTGTCAATTTTCCGTTTTCCGTTTTCCGTCAGAAATACCGACGACCGTCAACGAAGGTACGTTCGCGTACTGTAACACTAACTCTGATGGATATAGTATACGTGTATGTGATGTGTGTATGGTATGATGTTATGTGTATATGTGATGTGTTGTTAGAATGCGTATTATGTTAGAAAATAACTGTATGCATGCTGGGAGCGATATAGTTGTAGGGCTGGGAGCGATACATCTGTAATGCTGGGAGCGATACATCTATAATGCTGGGAGCGATATATCTGCATGCTGGGAGCGTTACATGTGCATTGGTTGGGTGTGGTTTATATGTTGTGTTGATGTTGTTGTGTAACCATATGTGTGTCTGTATACATGAGGTTAACCGTTACCTGAGATCCGGTGCGGATCTCAGCTCTTAACATAGCATCAGGCTCCGGAGGACTGAGGACCGAGGAGAGAGGCAAGCAGCCCGAGTAGAAATTCCGTTTGAAGACTTCCTTTCGTTGCTCGCGGCGGAAGCTTTTCTTTTGTTGTTCCAGTGGAAGCCTTCCTTTTTGTTATTATATACTTTTGATACACATGGTTATTGTACTGTTGTTGTATCCAGCCATACTTACGGAATTTTATATATACATATCAGTTACTCAATTGCTCCGTTGCTCTACTCTGATCATTTTGAAATGATGTTTGATAAAAAAAAATTATACTGCTTTTAAAAGTTGGGATGTTACAGTCGCCGACTTGAAGCCAGTTTCCGAAGATAGGAACGGGGAGGGGTCCGGGAGGGAGCTTGAAGTGCTTCCCTCGGAGTTTGGAGATGACGATGGCGAGAACGACGGAGACGAAGAGAGCGAGGAGGGTCTTCTCCAGGAGGAGAAAATCCATGGTGGCGATTTGGAGATTGGTGAGAGTGATTTGTGTTTGTTTCAGAGTATGGGTTGGTCTGAGGGAAAAGCTTTTAAGCGTACGAGGCTTTAATAGAGGTGGTGGTGGGAAGTTAACGGCATTAGATAACGGTGATCGGTGATCGTTGGGTAGATGACTGCATGATGCAAAATGTGACTCCATTCAACTCTGCAATGTAGGATGCCATAATAATAATAATTGTCCCACTTTCATTTTTTTATCGATCTACATCAAAATAGTGAAAATCGAGATTTTATGTAAAATTGTAAGAGGGATAAAAAATCGTAAAACGTAAAATTGTAACATAAAAAAATCGTAAAAATATAAAAACGTTTGGATAATTAGTAAAATCGTTTTAATGAAAAAAAAAATCAAAGTGATAAATCCAGATTTTAACTACCATGACCTACATAGTTGAACCACAGATCCTTAATAAAAATGAAAAATAATAATTAAAAAATTGTGATTATTAATTTTAATTTAGTTTGTCTCTCAAAGTGATAATTCTTTTTCTTAATTAAACTATACTATCTATTGATTATACATAAAAATTCATGAGAGATTTTTGTTAGGGGCAATTTTCGATATAAATGACTAAAAGCATATTTTAGGAAATCACACGTATATTTTGGAAAAAAACTAATTTTCTTGAATTTTGTAAGTTTGTTGTTATAGAATCACTGCGAGTACATTAAAGGTTACATCTTTTTAAAAAAATTAAGATAAGATATGAAATTGCTGATTTTTTAAATAAAAATTTGTAATGACTCTTTTCCACATTATTAAATCACAACATCGGATACTTACCTAATTTCGCTTTTCTACCCGAAATAAAACAAAAACATTTCTGCATCAAAAAAAAAAAAACATTTCAACGTGTGTGTATTAATTTACACATTCACACGTTGCACTGCGTAGATTATGAAAAAACATTGAGTCAAATAATTTATAACATAAAAATAACATGACTTATTATTATAACTAGGATTTTATTGCTGACCTTTTAATCAATGAAAATGCTAGTTTGACGTTGGCGAAAAAAGACTAATCCAGATTGATCCGGGTAGGACGGCAACAAAGCTCTCCTACCAAATATTTAACACTATTGCTTTTTGAAGTTTAAACTTGAGACCTCTGGTTAAGTCAGTATAAGTGTACAACCTGTTACCAGTTGAACCAAGTGCTTGGTAACTTGTTATGAATATATTAATTATGTGGATGTTCATTGACTCTTAATTTCCTCTATCCTAGTCACTATTCATGAATAGCTACATATTCAAGGTATCTCAATCCCAATAGTCGCGGCCCGGTCTTGGATATTTTGATCCCGGGAATTTCCCCTCCCATCCGGGACCGGGACCATGATGGGAACCGGGATCAACCTTGAGATCCCGATCCCGGTCCCCTTTTTTTATTTATTACCTTATAAATTAAGGTATCTTTTTTTTTACCCCATAAATTAAGTTATCGTTTGATAAGATGTGTATCAAATATTTAGTTTGAATTAAATCGTATATATCGTGATACTAATCCTAACTATTTACTGTATAAAGATGATGATGATGTTATTCTTCAACTCTAGATCAATTTATGTTATTATTATGCCTTTATTAGTTGTTAAAATGATTATTTTAAACAATAGAATATGAAAATTTTAACTAATATAATGATTTTTTAAGTTTTTTTCTTTTTCTAAAAGCTGGGATTTCCCAGTCCCGGTGATACCGGGACTTTCTTGGGACCGGGAACAATTTTCAGCTCCCAGCCTCTTACCGGGACGAAACCCAGGACAATGTGATCCCAGTCTTGACCCCAACTTTGAATACCCCTATGCATTGTTGTCAAACATACGAGTTGACTCTCCGAGTTTACCGTTTTTACGTTTCTACCTTACTAAATCGAGTCAAGTCTCTAGTAAACTCGTGTCAGCTGCAAACTCAGTTAAACTCACGAGTTTACACACCAAATTTACGTTTCTAGCTTACAAAATTGTGTTAATTTTTTCAATTTTGTCATCCTCAACGGTTTTATATATGAATTTTATAGAAATTTCTTTATTAAATATAATAAATTATGAGTGTTGATATATATATAATTTCAATTATTTGGATTTAAAATATATTTAAATCAATTTTTTGTCATTTTTTATATTTTAATTATTTAATTATACACAGTTAATGCCTATTTTATGATAAAAGTAAACTTTTACGAATTTACGTTTCGAGTTCACGATACGAGTTTACATCACTGTCACGAGTTTACTTAAACTCATGAATTTGACAACCTTGCCCCTATGAATAGCAACTGGGAAACAAAAAGGCAAGGCAATTGAGAAATTAAAATACAATTCAATGACATTCAGATGTATTTATTGTACTATTTCTTGTCTCTTAGTGTGGGTGGGTGACCCTTGAGGCCTATAAATAAAGACCTTGTATAAGCATTGGAAACATACAAGAAAGTGTGAATGAGAATTGCTCCCCCATTTCTCTACATATCAGAATTTTCTCTTCTCTCTTGCTCTCTTATCCCATATTACTTTTCATAACACATTATCAGCATGAAAGCTTTAACAAAGATATGTTTATCTCATAGTTACCTTAATGATTCCCTCTTCTTTCTTTTATCGTATATTTATTTGATCTTGATTTATCTAGGATAATCTGAGACACTATACAGAATTAAAGAGACTCTTTTACTTATTGTTTTAAATATCGGGTTTTATGGCTAAGATTGAAGATTGTTCATTGCATAGATTTGTACATATATAACACTTAATAAATAACGATTACAATGAATAAACGTTATATATGTCAAGGTGAAGGTCACGCAAGAATATATAACGCTAAAATCTAATGCTTAAATATGTGCACCGTCATGTATTGAGAGGTGGAATTCACAAAAATAAAAATATAACGATTGTAATTATTAACCATTATGTATTTACCAACAAAAATGACGATTCTTACGAAATAACCGTCATATAACACTTTTAAACGATTTGTCTTCACAACTTTTTATCACCAAAGACAAATATATAATGGTTATAATAATTTACTGTAAAGTATGATTCATAAATACTTGTCTTTTTTAAGAATACTTAATAGTTAAAAATGATAACTGTCATATATAAGAATGCATGATTTTCAAAAAATATATTTGATAATATTTGAATGTTCCTCACAATGAACTATTATATATTCTTCAAAAATATTTAACAATAAAAAATTTATTTGAAAAAACATTACGGTTCTTCACACATAACTGTTAAGTATTATTTAATATAGGGTTAAGTAGCAATTTCGCCATAAAATTATATGTTGGAAATTATGCCCTAGGGGCAAGTCATTATACTTTAAACGTTATTAATATTTAAAGTATTTCTTCTGTTGTTATCATATTATTTGCATGTTTGTTATGCTAACTGTATCCTTGGACATATCATATAGATTGTCCTAAATGTCTCTCGTCGGTCACAAAATTGTGAAATTTGCGATGGAATTTAGTTTTCTTCGCAAAATTCATTTTATTAAAAAATATATAAAAATTACATAAAAAAATATTAAAAAATATATAAAAATTACATAAAAATATATAAAGAATTACAAAAAAAAAAACCTTGTATATTATTAAAAAAGTATATGTCTATTATGAATCATATATTTATAAGAAAGCTAGTTAGGAAACGTAATTATATAATAAGATATAAATGACCTAAAAGCAATAAACTAATATTAGCAACAGTGATACAACTTTTCAAGAATAGCACAACGCTATTAGATATCCATAAAGAAACAAAATATTCCAAGCGTTTTGAACATCTAAAAAAGAAAAAGTACATAGTAAACTGAAGACAACATTGACACTATGAATCCTATTTTTGAACCTAGGACAGAGAAGTTCCCTTCCCCTTCTTATCCCCTCCAATCTCAAAGTGTTGCACTCTGCAGAAACAAACAATTGAATTATCAGTCAAGTGTGATACAATATGCCCAAAAAAACATAACACATGTAAAACACGCCATGATTGATATACCAACCTTAATAGCATGTTGGGGTGAATTGAGTGTCTGATAAAAATTTAGATAACTTGGATTTTTTTTTTTTTTTTGCAACTTACTAAAAGCAGTTTGTAAGATAGTAATGATTTATAAAACAGTAAACAAACAATCAAATATATATGCTGGGAATATGGAAATATAAGAGATAAATGAAGAGAATATGCAAACAGAGATTTATACTAGATGGTTCGGCCCAATCCTTGACCTACGTCCAGTCCCCAAGCTCCACTTGAGATTTTCAATCCACTATCCTCTTGTTTAATCTGGGCACAAGAGAAGCCTTTACAACCTCACAAGTTTAGCCAGCACTTGTGCAGCCTTTTACAAATCTCTTACCGAAATACTCCCCTTTAAACAGTAAGGTTATAATCTGTTTCCCACTCAAGATCACCCAATTTTGAGTAAATCTCAAATAAACAGATAAGATAATTACAATAAATCTTCTCTCTTAGAAGTGAATAAATAAACACTGAAGTACAATACAAATCATTTCACTCTCTATGATGAACTATACAAACATTGAGAACAGAGAGCGTGTGAGCTAAATGTTGGATTCAGAATATCAACATTTCGACAGTGCAAGCTCTCATCATTGATATCTCCATTTTGAATGTGTCTCTACTTATAGACAACTGAAATTAATCCGTTGAAGCATTGGTCCGTTGTAGAATATTACCGTTGTAAGTTTTGTTGGAAAAATAGTCGTTGCTTCTGACGTCATCATCTGGAATATTGTTAATCCTTCATATAACTCATTATCAAATTGATTAAACATAGTTAAGAATAATAATGATAGATGATATGAAGAATCTAGAACCAATCATAGATTGTTAGAGAATTGGAATTTCAAACGCACAGCATTTTCAGAAATAGAGACATATTGTCTCGAGTCAAAGCTATTACTGGCTTGAGTCAATCCAATGTTTAAGGCATAGAGACGATTTGAAAATACTGTCTGAAGAGACCTTAACTTGAGTCTGGGCTTAGGCTCGAGTCAATAATAAACGTGGCTCAAGTGTGTTCGTCAGTTCAGCTTTCTGTCAAGTTGCTTTGGCTCGAGTTTACACTTACTGGCTCGAGTCAAATACTCTTCCCCATTCTTCAAACTCTCGGGTTGACCGAGGCTCGAGTCATATGCTTCTAGGCTCGAATCAAAAAGTCTTCTCTAATTGCTTAACTCTCTGCCTTGGTGAGAAACAAGATTTCCCACACGGACATAGATGCATTGACTCGAGTTAAACAAATTCTGAATCGAGTCAAGAGCTCATCAAAGTTGGTTGCTTCAAAAATCTTGTAAAACACTTGTTGAGTCTAGATTCATATGGAATTGGTTTCACTTCATTTGGTTGTGTATATTGTGAGAAACTTCCAGAAAACCAACCCTATCCTAAAATGGTTCCAGGATTTTTAGAGTAAACTTTCGAAGGCCATAACTCCCTGGTATAAACTCCATTTTGGTTGGTTCAACTCTTGATGGAAATAATTTGGAGTCTAATTTCATATGCCACTAATTTCATATCAATTGGATTTCTATTTTGTGAGATACACTCAAAACATTGAAGGTTGGTCAGCTGTGTGAAGTTAATTGATGTACCAACTTTTGGAATTCATATCTCTCTCATCGGAACTCCTTTGAGCTTGAAACTTTGTCACAAGGACGCATTGAGAATCTAGTTTCATAAAAATTTTGTTTCATTTCAATCCGATCTCTGGTTTGAGAGATATCATCGAATTACCAGACATCGCCTAGCTGAAACGTGAAACAGAGGTGATCAGAGTGCTGAAAAACACTATTGGCTCGAGCCAACTTAGGCTTGGCTCGAGTCAACTCGTACCAGAGGTGAAAATCAGCGTTGAAAACACTATTGGCTCGAGTCAGAGAAATGGCTGACTCGAGTCTAGACCCTGGCTCGAGTCAATGATTTTCTGGCTCGAGTCAACTTCTATCAGATGCCCAAAACACTATAGGAAAACGTTCTGGCTCGAGTTAGACTTCCTAGCTCGAGTTAAATAATCTCAAAGCTTGATTTTGCTTAATTTAACTCCGATTTGAGCCATTCCAACTTCCATATCATCGTGGAGACTTCTAGAATCAATCTAAAAATTTGTATAATGATTTTATCATTCCATTTAGCAAGTTCTTCTTTCTTTCCTCTTTTCTTGATCATTCTCCACAATTCAATTCTTCTTCTCTTCTCTTCTCTTCTTCTTCTCTTGATCATTTTCCACAATTCAATTTTTTTTCTTCTCTTCTCTTCTCTTCATCATTCTCCATAATTTAATTCTTTCTTTCTTCTCTTCTCGTCTTCTTCTCTTGATCATTTTCATAATTTAATTCTTCAATATCTCCTCTTCATCTTGATTATTCCCAAAATACTTTTATAACTTCTTGCTTCCTTGACATTCTCTGCAATTTCTTCTTTCTGTAACCTCTTATCTCCTTCTTGATTAATCTCTATAATTCAACTTGGACTAATCTACATTAAATACATAGTAGTTAGTCAATGTAGGAGATAAATATATTATATAATCTTTTTGCTCTTAATAATGGCATCTATATAAGAAGCTTGACATGAGCAGATTTATATTGGTTCGGTCCAAATCCTTAACCTACGTCCAGTCCCCAGACTCTCTGGGATTTTCACTAACTCACGATATCAATTACACACTATGCACTCGAAAGTTATCCTCACCAGGATACACTCCCCCTTACAAGTTGTAATATGATATTCCCAATCTCCAAGTCCTATTGACTTGAGATTCTTACAATGAATGATTTCAATAGAATGAAACTCTCTCTAAGAGTGAATAATGATAAACACTGAAGTACTAATGTATCAATAGATACTTTATAGTAGGAAAACTGAAAGAGTAGTTGACAACTTAAGTGATTTTCGTTTTCTGCTGATTGATTCTGTTGAAGACTTGAATGTAGCTCTATATATACCAAGAGATTATTAAATGACCGTTGGATATCCATTCAAGTTTGATTCCATTCGAAAATCTAGCTGTTGTGACCATAGCTGTTGAATATAGCTATTGGGAACATTTCACATTTGAATATTTGAATGTTTGTTCCTACAAGAATGTCTCCCATGTGGATATGATGGCAGATATCTTAAAATAATGATATTAGGATGCTTTAGCTGGTATGGTCTTGTTGTCTCCCATGAAGAATGGTTGGGTTTCTTTCTAGAGTAAATACCCTTTTTGGTCCCTGGAAAACACACGGATGCCCTTTTTGGTCCCTGAGTAAAGGAAATGTCATTTTGGTCCTTTTTAGGGACTAAAAATGACCTTTTTGGGAAATTATGAGGGATTAAAATGTCAAAAAAAAAATGTCCAAAAGGACTAAAATGGACCTTATTTTTCCATTTTAGGGACCAAAAAATGACTTCTTTTTTTTCAGGGACCAAAAAGGGCATCCGTGTGTTTTCCAGGGACCAAAAAGGGTATTTACTCTTCTTTCTAGGTTGTCATTCACTAGCTTTTGTTCAGTGGATATTTTAAAATAATACTTGTCAGCTTTGTGAATAGTAGACCTTGATCTTCAGTTTGATAGCCTTTGATTATCTGAAACTCACTAACAAATTTATCAACCATAGTCAAGAATAATAATGAGTGATAATAAGAAGTATCTAGATCAAACATAGAGATTTCACAGATTTGAGCAACTTTGATTTTCAAGTTCTGCGACACAAACTCGAGTTTGTTATTCAAAACTGGAGTTTTCAATTGCCTTCAGAGACCTAAACTCGAGTTTTCAAATGGAAACTCGAGTTGTCATCATCCAGAGAAGAATGTCGCGATTTGATCTTTGAAACATGTTTTGAGACAGGAGCAAAACTCGAGTCATTAAGTGACAAATTCGAGTTTTGAACTTTTGTGATGAAAAACAAATTTAAGTTCAAATGCTCAAAACTGGAGTTTCCAAATACAAACTGGATTTTTCAAAAGTTTCAAATAAAGCAAAGCTCTCTTCTTGGTACAAACTTGAGTTTTGAAGCTAAACTCGAGTTTCCACATAAGAGGAAAATGGAAAACTCTCTGTATGATCAAAACTGGAGTTTGCAATTTAAAACTTTTAGGAATATTGAGTTGTTCTTTGCAAGTTTCAAAACTCGAATTTCCAAACTAAACCAAGTTTTCTCAAAAAGAGAAAACTTTGAAAAACATTCTGTCAGATGGAAACTGGAGTTTTAAAAACAAAACTAGAGTTTTCTCAAGATCAGAGTAAAGCATAGTTCTCTGTATGTTGTAAACTCGAGTTTCCAACAAAACTTGGAAACTTAGAGAATTCTCTGTCTAGCACAAACTGGAGTTTTGCTAAGTTCAAAATTGTTGATAGCTCTCTATCTTGTCAAAACTCGAGTTTTCAAACCAAAACTCGAGTTTGCTTTGTCTTAGGAGCTCTCTGTATGGTCGAAACTCGAGTTTGTCTAAGTTTGTAAAAATTTGAGCTATTCTCTGTCAAGTCAAAACTCGAGTTTGTCTTTGACAGTAAGTTTTTTCAACTTAACAAAGACAAACTTCATCTTGGGTTTACAATTATCAGTTATCATCAAAACTCATAGAGAACTAACACAATTCACAATATCAATATACAAGAATTTATTTACTCCCAACCTTATTTCCTTTGACTAAACCCATAAGCCTTATGACTGATAGTTCAACTCAACAAGCTCACCGATCAAGTGATATGGACTGGACAAAATTCACAGAGCACAAGACTGGGACTATGGGTTCCCCCTCTAATATACTAGTGGGGTGTCAAGGCCTTATTAAACAAAAATGAGCCAAATGACTAACCAGTATACACCTAGAAGCCCACCACGTTATTTCCTCTTTTTGTACAAGATTTCACCCCCTTATTTCCTCTTTGAATAATGTTCCGTCAAATTCACATCCACCATCCCCTCTCATATAATTCTCAAGTTACTAATAGAATATTTTCAATCTCATAATTCCATACAAATTCATATAATATAATATAACTAGTAATTTCTTCATGAAAATAAATCCCACAAGACAATTGCATTATCAACATAGTTTTATATAATTAAAAATACTCACAAACATCATACAAGCAAACACAACAAGAGAAAAGTGGTTACCTCTCGTCAAAGCCAATTATTATCACGCTGGTCCTAATCCAAGAGCTCAAACACAAGTCAAAATCAATCTACCACAATCAATTTACTACCCATTAATAACACTTCAAAACTCCACATAATCAAAATTATAACTTATAATTTTATATAATTCAAAATATAACTTTTTTTAATAATAATATATTGTTATGATGAAAAGTGAAAATAACAGTTTCGTCCTATCAATTTCATAAATAACAGTTTATTCCTACAAATTTCATAAATAACATGAATCCTAAACTTTTTAAAAATAAAATTAATTTTAAATTCATATGACACCCAATTAACAAATCTAAATCAATTAAAATTTACTATTAATCATCCTCTATATTCTTATAGTCATATATTGAGAAAACACAAAACTTGTTTAAAACCCCAACCCCAAAGTATTCTCTAATTAGCACAAAAATACTATAATAAGGAAGGGAAAATTATTTAGAACAGTTTTCATAAAGAAATTTTTGTGATTAGAAGTGATCTTCAAAATAGAACCCTAAACCACAAAATCAGAACTTCGGTGCCGTTGGTTCACTATTCCTGTGTTCAGGTGGGGGTTTATATAACTCCACCCACGTGACAGGATGTAAGGGGCCACGTGCCCTTTATCATTTTTTGTTTGTTTGTTATATATATATATATATATATATATATATATATATATATATATATATATATATATATATATAATAGTATAATTATTATCATCATTTGATTTGATTTTATCATTTTTCTTTGTTACTTATTATTCTATAATTTCATTCATTCTAATGAATTATATCTGAGATAAACCATTTTTCTTTAAATAGTTGTATGATAAATTCTATTTATCCTAAACAGTTCTTTCTTTATTGTAATTAAATCCTAAATAAAATTAGGATGTTACATTTAAAGGTTTAAGCTTAAAGTTATTGGCAATGTGACAACTCTTGGAAGATCTGAGGGGTAAAGTTGTTTTAGTCCAAATTCTGGGTCGTGGGGAAGGAGAAGAAGCTAGTGGCGAAGGAGATACGGGTTGTTGGAAATTATGCCCTAAGGGCCAATCATTGTACTTTAAACGTTATTGTTATTTAAAGAATTTCTCCATTTTGTTATCATATCATTTCATGTTTATTATGATGATTGTATCCTTAGATGTATCATAAAGATTGTCCTAAATGTCTCTATTCGGTCATCTATGCGGGAGCGAAGATGAAATAAGACTAGTATGACTTTGATGAGGTATGAAGAGATACAAATCAAAGTCTTAGGCACTTGTAAGAGTACAAGGTGCTGGACCAACCCACTATGAGAAAGCTGCATGTATTAAGTTATAAGCTTATCTCATGTATAACCACGTCACAATGCCCTTTGACCTGAGATCATCATGGATTCTTATATGAGAGTCGCTAATCTTTGACCGGGTGATGATAAAGATTTCGATTGGGATTATTAGTTTTCATGCAGAGGAATGTGAATGGTCAAGATGAGATTTGTCCCTCACATTGGTAGAGAGATATTACTGGGCCCCTCGATAAGTAAGTTTGAGAAAAGTATGGTCATACTACGATGGAAAGGAGTTTCCATTTCAATTGTTAGACTACTCAAGAATCGAGAAAGTAATGGTCAAGAACAGAAGGATGACACTATCTATGCTTCATCCTTGAACAAATTATCGCGTGACAAAAGGGACGCGGCATGGTTGTATAATAGGTTGCATCGTATCATCGATCCTCATATGAATTGGGTAGTCATAATGTCTTGCTAGAGGCCGCTTGCAACTTGTGGGCTGGTATAGTGTTGGCTCGCTGCCAATTTCATGTGGGTCTACAAGGTCACACACAAGAATAGTGTAATATCCTAAATTTTGAGCCTAGAGTCTTGGGAATAAGCCTGTATCAGGCATACAACTAGACCCTGTTCAGGAAGTGTGATATTAAATTGGAAATAAAACATTGATATCTTATGAGTATTTTGACCAAGAGCTCAAGGCTGTAGGAATTAAAGTGATAGTGCAGAAAGGCACAAAAATACTTATACGGTGTTAAACGGTTGGTAAAATGTCATGGAGCTATGTCCTAAGGTTTGGGACAATTAGATGAGCATAAATATGCTAAAATAAATATGCACATGACATTTCGTGGAAAGTTAAAGATCCCCTGCGTTTTTGAAGAGTAAAAGTCAGTGTAATGATTACATTGGGACACATGTCACTGTAGGATTGGAAAGCAAAAAGTAAGTAATGTTTACAGGGGTAGAAAATTCAAATACTTACCCCTTAAGCATTGAATTTCGTCCAACCAGGAGAGAGAAAGAAAAATCAGATGATTTTATCCATACTCAGGTCCAAACACAAAATGCGGGTCCCACATGTTGTTAACCGGTAGAAAGGGGACCAATAAGGACCAGTTAGGGCCTTCTTTTGGACTGAATAAGATAAATGTGGGGCCATATTGGGAAGTCAAGGAGACTCCATATATGTATGCCCATTCAGGGGAAAAATATCTGGAAAAGTTGAGGAACAGTACAAAAAGAGGCATTTGCGTACCCGACGGGGCCCGGTGGGGACCGATTGGTCAAAACTAGACTGATAAAGTGAGAAAAGGGAGTAATCATTAGGGGAGCAGATTTTTGGGCCCCATTAGGCGCCACCTAAGTCCCCCTAATGATTAAAGTCTTTACTTGGGGACCAAGAAAGAAGAATTAAAGGAAAAGTCAAACCGCAGGCCCCACATCCTGAACAAAAGGGTAAAATGGAAATAAATAGGTGAAAATTCAATTAGGGCAGATATGTGGGCCCAAAGTGGCGCCCCACATGTCCCCAAAAAGCAAGGAAATTTGTGGGAAAATTTGGTAATAATTGGTAAGTTCTGGGCCACAATTGTAATTTACGAAAGTTCCGGGCCAAAACCTATAATTTTCCCCAAAAGCAGAAAAAGATCTGCTCTCTTTCTTTGGGGCAGCACCACGTGGAGGAGGGGGGAACTCTGGAACTTTCAATATTTTCTTGGGCATTAAGTCAAAGAAAAGCCTATCCTATTTACTCCAACTGAAACAGAAATTTACGCCAGTTAATTTTACTTCTACCGGATCAAATCCACCTTTATTAAAAAGGTCAATTAAACCCATTTTTCACCCAAAATACTGAAATTTCCATATCCAACAGGAAGGAACAGTAAGCCACCATCTCCAAGCTTCAAGATCACAAACTCAAGAACATCCACCGATTTAAGGTAACACCGAAAAACTTCATCTTCTTGAAGTTCTACTAGGATATTTCGTGCTTATAGCTAGGGCTTGCTGTTGGGGTTGGATTTTTGAATTTTTAAGGTGTTCAATGGTTCTGGAACGTGGATTTATAGGGGGTATAGTTATGGTTTAAGCTTTCGAAGTTGAAAACACCGAAAACCCCTAAATCTAAGCTTACAAGTGATTCTGGAAATCTGGGCAGTGGTTCTTAAGTCGCGATTTTAAAATAGTAAAAGACCTCTTTTTGCCATGAAATTTTACATGAAGAAACTAGACATCCGGGGAATGATTTTGATACATAATATGATGATTTTTGGACAAATATACTGGGTGAAATAAATTTCTGCAAAAGGGTCTGGAAACAGGGGAGCGAATCGGACCAGAGACCGAAATTTGAGATCCACGCTAAAATAAGTGTACTTATGATTTCTTTGATTATTTTTACTGGAAACTAGACATTTTTACGGTTAAGATGGAGTTGGTTTCATGTTAATATGAGTTTTTTGGAATTTATTAGAAACTTTACAAGTTGGACCAGAAATCTTGGATTTTCTGGAAGTTCAAGAGGGGCTCGGATTTTTACGAAAATTGTAAGGGTATTTTTGGAAAATGCTAAAATGAGGCTTTTGGTGTTGTTTAGGGCTGAACCACACTTAAGGGAGCTAGTGGGCCCAATAAAAATATTAAGACGGTACAAACCCCCACCAGGTAGTAACCGCTTTACTTAGGTATATATCTTTATGTGTTTGTTGTATGTTTGTAATTGCCATGTGTGTTTTTGCATATATTTTGCCAAATATGCATACAGAGTTATGTGATTCCTAGCGCTGAGGACGATTGGTCTGAGGCCGGCCTTGATTGGCGGTTGTACGGGTCGATAGGTCTGGGGCTGTCCTGGTGTAGGCAGCTTTACGGGTCGTGACTCCGGTAAGTCCGGGACTTGCCTTGATAAGGCAGCCTGACGGCACGTGGTAGTCAGTAATGTGTGTATATTCTGTTTGCATATTATTGGTATGTTTGGCATGTTACTTTTGACTTCATATATCGCATGGTTATCTGCATACACACTACACATTTAGTATTTGAGTACTGACGGTTACTCTGGGGGCCAACAATGGACTCCAGAAGCTTTTGTTGATACAGAGGGATGTTCATGACTGATAAAGGCCTTTTTGGAAAGGTAGGCATAGCAGTGCTGGTGAAGGATAGGGGATGCCCTATTATATGTTGTACTGATATTTTCGGATGACTGTATATTATTTATGGTATTCATTTTGGGATGACTGTACCCTTAACCCTTCGGGGACTTTTATTTTTGTTTATTGCGCTTTTACCAGTACAATAGATTGTCCAAACCGGTTAAATGCTCTGTTGCGCTCACTCTGATACATATTAAGTGGATCTAATAACGGAAGAATGTAACTAATAAAAGGAATCCCTCTAACCCACCACCCGAAAGGGCGAGGCCGGTAGGGGTGTAACAAATAGCCCAACACGAGGCATAATGTTCAGATTCATTGAATCTAATATATGTCTAATTTAATGAATACAACGTTTAATCTAGGGAAGACGAATATATATATATATATATATAATCGAAAATAATAATAATAATATTTATATAGATAATAATATTATTATGTAGTATTTGTTTTGTATTTAATTTATTTGATAAATTAAATAACAAAAACTAATAGAGATATCGTATCTCATATTTAATTTATGAAGATAAATTAAATCAACTGGCTTTTAATTCAGATTAAATAAATAGATTAGATTAGATATGTTAGACAGATTTAATTAATATTATTTTAATCCAATTCAAATTTCAAAATTAATTAAGATTAATTTTGAATATTTAATACGGCCCATTAGGGTTTGAAAAACCTTACAAAATAATGAGCAGCTCATATTAGATTGGTCGCAAGAGAGATAAACCTAGAGGATACGGAAAAGGACGTTGGAGGCACTAGCACGCTGCCTGTTTGGGGTTCTATTCGTGTGGATACCAGTAGAGGGAGCTGGTTCGTTGAGTTGGCTCCTAGTGATCGATCAAGACACATTCGAAAGAAATGTACAATTCTGACTACTCTAATTTAAACACCATTGATAGATCCTCCATTGAGATTCAAAGTTTATTTTGATAGACTTCTTCCATTGCCTGTTCGAATCCTAACATGGGTGACTGAGTCCATACTTCATTTCGATTTGTAGAGAGAAAAGGAAGGGGAAGAAGTAAGTATAAGTTTTTAGACAACTTGATGGTACTGTATTTGTGTACATATATAGAAGCCTTGCTACAAAAATACGTGCTGGGAATTCAGTTATATATCAGCCCTTGCAGAGGCAGTTAATTAAGTTTAGATACAACATAATTAATACAAGCTAAGAGTGGGAATTCAATTATATATCTGCACTTGCAGAGGTAGTAAATTAAAGTTTAAATTCAAATCCAGTTTGCCAGCAAGATAAGAGAATGTCGTCACCGGTAAGAGTGGAGAGGAAAAGGGATGCTACATTGGTGGCACTCAAGTCCTTATGAGTCAACGTTGGTGATGTTGATCTGTCCAAAAAGGCCGCCGCTAGTAGTGCTCTGGCAAGCCCAAATCTGTAGAGAAGGAGGAAAGAGATGACGTCAATAAGGAATAATAGGTGGCGTTTGATAAGAAGGATGGATGAGAGGAAGGGGTGTGCCAATGGTGGTGGTGTGGGGATCAATTATAAGGAATGAGGAAGAAAGGGAAGGGAAGGAAGAAGATGACGAGGTGGTGGTGCGGGTCCACATGTGAACTCTAACGTGGCTCTCCCATATGGCGATATGTCAAGTTATCCTATGTTGCAGACGTCTGTTGGTCTCACCGTTAGCCAAGGGCAACATTGAGACAAAAAACAAAACCTTCAAGGCAATATTATTTTTAGGCCTATATTTTCAGGACGAAATTGCTACTTAACCTTTTAATATAAATAAAGGTAGGATTTTGAATGATATTATATATAAGAGGGTAGGATCCTGAAAAATATAATTTGACAATATATTATGGTCTTTCACAAAGAACCGTTAAGTATTCTTTAATATAAATAAAAGTTGGATTCTAAAAGATATCATATATAATGAGGCACGATCCTTGAAAATTTTTTTTCAATACATTACGGTTCTTCACAAAGAACCATTAAATATTCTTTAATATAAATAAATGTGGGATTGTTAAAGATATTAAACATAAGAAGGTGGGATCTTGGAAAAAAATTATTTAACAATATATTACCGTTCTTCACTAAGGACCGTTAAGTATTCTTTAATATAAATAAAGGTAGGATTCTAAAAAAATTATTTGACAATACATTACAATTCTTCACTAAGAACTGTCAAGTATTCTTTAATAAATAGATGAGATTCTAAAAAAATATCAAATATAAGGAGGCGACATTATGAATAAATTTTATTTGACTCAACTCTTTAAACTCATTTTCAAACATCTTTTGAGCTTCCCTAGTGTGTCTTATACTCCTTTTTCTATAAGATTTGTTTTGGCATTGCAGGTTTTGTCCTCCACCACTACCATGAGTCTTCACTTTGCAGCTCCTTCTTTCTCTTGTGATTCTTCCTTGTTTAAGATTTTTTTTTTCTATTTAAAATTTTTAGTTAAATTTAATTTTTTTTATATAATGAGAGTTCGTTAGTTGATGCTGTTGGGATTATGATATTTGATCTGATGATGGTCGTTGGGTTAAATATTAAAAGAGAAAAAACACAGAGAAAGCAAAGAACACGAAAAAAGCAACGAGGTAAAATGTTGAATTTTTTATTGTTGAGCATTGGAAAGATTAATTGCCGTATCTCCCAAAACAACCAAGTTCGTAATTAATTTGCAGAATTAGGGAACCTGGGTCGTTTCCCAACGAATTTGCAGCGGGCTTGTTTAATAACAATAGTGAAACAGAATGATAAAATGGGGGTTTGGTTTAATAGAATAGAACAAAATGAAATAACATAACCAAAATGCAATAAACAGTCAAACAGAATCAAATAAACAGAGACAGATTAAAGATGATCAACCCAACGAATTGATTCCGAAGCCTCCATCATTGAACGAAAATACAACTAACCCACGTTTGGTTCGGATGAATCGAAATCTCTGCATTCATCCGGAGATTCCTCGCCTAGACGATCGCCTAGAATCTGTCCGGACAGGTGGCGTCTCACTGTGCAATCGCACAGCAACACTGTAACCTAGTCCGAACTAAGTCCTTGGGATGAACCAAACCGAATATTAAATCTAATATTCGAACTATTTCCAGAAATCGAATCCGATAAGATGAAAACAGAATCGAGTAGTTACCGATTAGGCACGAGTTCTCTGGATGAATCATGGAATCCTCATCGTTGGGTTAATCACAAGAGTTTAGCCGATCATGGCTGGGAAAATCGAAGAACGAACGAAGAACACGAAGAACGCGCAAGAACATGAAGAACAAATGAGAGAAAATGAAAACTTGTATTTTGATCCACTCTAATGTTAAAAACGTGAATGAATATGTTTGTGGCAGCTGCCATACTTAAAAATAACCTAAAACGAAATGGGCTCTCATAGTTTTAGCCCAAAACAGAAATAAAATAAAACTGGACTTAAATTACAAAATTCGGGTCCAAAATAAATCCAGAATTGTACATCCGACTTTGGCTCCAAAATTGACCGCCTTCTTGACCGAATTTGCTCTTGATGTCTTCATAACAATTGTAGCTCTCTGAATCATCTGAAATATGAGACAAAAATGAGGCAAATCCGATGTCTGGTTCAAGAGTTATGGTAGAAATAATGAAGCAACACAAAACTGGGATTTTATTATTAAAAATGGCTAAAATGCAATAAAAGGCTCAAGGCCCAAATAAACATAAGAGCCATTATTTATTAGCTAAAGGGTCCTAAATTATTATTCAAGAGACAAAAATAAGTGTATAAAATATTCAATTATCAAGCATCTAACATTCCTAAACTTGAATAACCTAAACTGTAAGTTGAAATCATATTTGTTGAATTAGGTTCTAAGATTTCCTCAAGTTTTTACATTTTCCAATTTTTACTATATTCTGATTTTCAAAGTTATATTATGAGATTTGTTTAAGTTTTTTATATTTGCTTGTTTTATTATATATATTCTTATATTTATATTTATATTATACTTTTCTACTTAAAGGATATGTGACAGGAACTCTTGAAGCACACTGATATGTGATCAGTGGATAATTTATAACAAAGGCATTGGAGAATATTGTGGAACTTTTTATTAATTGATTTTCTCTTAGAATTCAAATGATTATAAAATAATGTTTTATTGTGAGAGTGTTTAAGTTATTAATTTCTTTTAAATTGCACGATGTTTGTTTATAATGTATTGAATTTTGAATCCTATAAGTATAAGTTTTTTATTTAGTATTATTATCTTGTTAGTATCAATGATTATATTGTGTCTTATATAATAAATATTAATAGGAAAAATAAATAAAAACAAATAATAAAAATAACTATATATAATAATAAAAAATAAAGCCAATACATTACGGTGATTAACATATAACCGTTATAAATGCATTTAATGAAAGTGGAGCTTAATCACCAAGAGGGGGGTGAATTGGGGATTGTAAAATTCTTCTCAAATTGCTCTGTTTTTAAACACTAAAAACGGAGTTGAATGCCATTTTGCATGCATCAATGTTAATTCACATTTAAGCCAACAAGTTATCTAAAGGTTCCCCCATTACAAATAGTTTTTGGTCAAGAACCTAACATTTCACATTTAAAGATTTTTGGGTGTGCGCACTATATGTGCTTGTGGTACCACCACAATGTATACCAAAATGGGTCTTCAAATGAGGATGAATATATGCTGGATATGAATCTCATTTGATAATAAAATATCTAGAACCATTTTGGTATGAATAATTTTTCTCAACATTAGGGGGAGAAAATAAGTAGTTGGGTAAAAAGATTAGCTAAAATGAATTGTTATTGGATCCTCATACAAAACAATGTGAACAGAAGTTCAAAAGATTATTCATTTGCAGAATTTTGCTAATCAAATGTCAGAAGCATTTACTGGCCCCAAAAAAAGTGACAAAGGCACATATCTCAGCTGCTAATGCTCTTATTAGAATTGAAGTTCATAAAGGACAACCTATTGTAAATGAATCTAAAGTATGCCTTAAGCAAGGAAGGCCCGTCGGTTCCAAAAATAAAAATCTTTAAAAGAGAAAAGGAGCTAAGAATATAGATGATCAAGTAAAGGATAATTAAAAAAAGTTAGCAGCTCTAGAAAAGCCACCTTCTAAAGAGTTATTAGTTGCAGAAGAGTCATCTCCTGAATAGTTATGATCTCTAGAAGAAAATGTCATAGTTCTAGAAGAGACTAATGTACTTGAGATATATATGTGAAAATAATGAGTTCTTAATAAATTATGTTAAGAATAGAATCCGATGAGATCGAAATAAAGTCAATGTTGACGACATCTTTGGTTATAATATAGTACTATCATGCATGATAATGAGAATCATGAGCCAAAATTATGGTGGCTGATTCATTGGACAAAAATGGTATCTCTTCTACAATGTTCCTGGACGTGTGCCCTGGGTCTCTACAGACGATGATCCAAAATGAGAAATTGGGAGTAAATCCCCTATGTAATCCTTAGTTTTCTGTTATCTTAATCTTATGTTAAAAAACAAAAAAAAATTAATAACTCACGAATTTAAGTAAATTTGTGACACTGACGTAAACTCATATCGTGAACTCGTAAGAGTTTACTTTTATTATTAAATAGGTATTACTAGTGTATAATTAAATAATTATAATATAAAAATAACAACAATTTGATTTAAATATCTTTTAAATCCAAATAATTAAAATTAAACCATCAACATTAATCATTTATCATATTTAATAAAGAAATTTCTATATAAAGCTGCTGAGCATGATTAAATTAAAAAGGTTAACACAAGTTTAAAAGTAAGTTAATACAATTTTGTAAGTTAGAAACGTAAAAACGATAAACTCGGTGTATAAACTCATAAATTTAATCAAGTTTACAACTAGTATGAATTTACTACTGACTCGACTCGTTTTTGTAAGCTAGAAGCATAAAAATGGTAAACTCGGAGAGTCAACTCACGAGTTTGACAACAATGCTTATTTCTATGTTTAAATATTCTAACTAAGTAACACATGATCTGATTATAAATAACAGTTAATCAACTACCAAATAATTGTCTACAGAACTTGTGAGAATCAAAGTTATTACTTATTGAGATTTGATTTGATATTTAGTTATCCTCATAGTCTATATACTATTTGGGAAAAAATCAGCTAATTAATTAATTGATTGATTGAAGCACATAAATATTATCAACATGCTATATGCTCCTTGTCACCTTTTTTACAAAAAATAAAATAACATTATTTGCAATATTTTAAAAGTTAGACTAGACGGTAAAATGGAAAAAATACCTTTCAATTTTTCATGATTCAACTACTTAAATATTTGGCCAAAAAAAAAAAACTACGTTAAATAGAATATCGAATAGATCACATAATAATAAAAATTTGATAAAATTAAGGGAAAATTACATTCAGGTCCCAAGGAAGGAAAAAAATTACAAAAAACTCCCTTGAAATCACAAAATTACCCAGAAGTCCAAAGGAAATTTTTGTTGTAAATACATATATTTCCTGTTGTAAATACATACATTTTCTATTGTAAATGGTTTGGGACTTTTTTGATATTATTTGTACAGAATTTTTTAAATGTTGTTGTAAATATATACTTTTTCTGTTGTAAATACATAATTTTTCTGTTGTAAATGGTCAGGTGTTTAAATGTTGTTGTAAATATATACTTTTCTGTTGTAAATGGTTTGAGACTTTTTTGATATTATTTGTACGGAATGAAAATTACTTTTCGTGTTGTTGTAAATATATATTTTTCCTGTTGTAAATATATACTTTTCCTGTTGTAAATATTTGTATGTATTTACAACACGAAATGTATGTATTTACAACAAAAATTCTCTTGGGACTTTTTTGTAATTTTATGATTTTAAGGGACTTTTTTGTAATTTTTTCCTTCCTTGGGACTTGAGTGTAATTTTCCCTAAAATTAATTATATATATATAGTGTGTGTGTGTGAGAAATAAATTAAAAGTACGTAAATATTTTAATATGATAACACCACACAACATAAGAGAATTTTTTCATGAAACAACACCACACAAATGATATAACAATGAATTAGACTTTTTGACCGAGTCATTTTTTAAGGGGAAATCAAAAAGAATTATTTCCAAATTTCAAAATCCTATAATAAATGATTATTCACTAAAATGAATTGTGAATTACTAGACAATCCTTTATCAATGGTAGGAAACAAATCTGATTTGAGATTTTAAAATTTTGGAGATGTTTTTTTTAGAGTTTTCTGTTTTTCAATACTTTATTAGGATTTTTTAGCATTTTTGGGAAAATTACGCATAGGTCCCAAGGAACAAAAATAATTATAAAAAAGTCCATTGAAATCACCAAATTACACAGAAGTCCCAAGAGACTTTTTTGATATTATTTGTATTGAAATAAAATTCAGGTTTTTAAATGTTGTTGTAAATATATGCATTTCCTGTTGTAAATATGACTTTTTCTGTTGTAAATGGCTAGATTTTAAATTTTGTTGTAAATACAACACTTCTTGTTGTAAATCTAGTATTTTTTCTGTTGTAAATGATCTCTCGACGTTCAAAATCTAGGTGTTTAAATATTGTTGTAAATATGGGCATTTCCTGTTGCAAATATAGTTTTTTCTGTTGTAAATGGTCAGGTGTTTAAATGTTATTGTAAATATAGGCATTTCCTGTTGTAAATATGAGATATCCTGTTGTTAATACAAATAATATCAAAAAAGTCCATTGGGACTTCTGTGTAATTTTGTGATTTCAAAGGACTTTTTTGTAATTATTTTTGTTCCTTGGGACCTACGTGTAATTTTCATTTTTTTTGTCAAGCTCAAAACTTATTTGTTTTTCTAAAACCCGTTCGATCTAATTGTTAGTGAGGCTTAATGACGGATCAACTCTGATCAAAACCGACTTAACAATCAAAATGGTTTTTTTTTTTAAATTAATTAATCAGTAATTATCACATCATTGCAACCTTAATTTGACCCTAGATGTTGAAGAAAAGTGCAGTTGCTTAGTTTTGACCTTGAATTCCAATAAAAAAGAAAGAGAAGAATAAAAAATCAAACTTTTTAGAAGCTTTGTAAATCTGAACGAATTCTCAATTGGAAGGCTCACCCACTACCAACAACAACACAAAAACGGCGAGAAAAGAACGGCCACCGCGGCCCCATTCACTAACACTTTTTCCTTAAAAAAGTATTTATAGTAATTTCTGGCCTTATTTAATACTCCACGAAGTATTTATAGTGAACTTTTCAGGGGATTAACAGAAAAAGTGCATGAGCAAGGTCAAAATTGTGCCTAAACTTGTATTGTGAATTCAAATCGTAAACTCATAAGAGTTTACTTTCACTATTAAGTAGGTATTAATAATGTATAATAAATAATTAAAATATAAAAAAATGACAACAATTTGATTTAAATATATTTTAAATCCATATAATTGAAATTAAATCCATCAATATTCAAAATTTATCATATTCAACAAAGAAATTTCTATAAAACTCACATATAAAGTTGCTAAATATGATCAAATAAAAAAAGTTAACACGAGTTTAAAGGTGAGTTAACACGATTTTGTAAGTTTGAAACTTAAAAACGGTAAACTCCGTGTATAAACTCGTAGGTTTAATTGAGTTTACAACGGTCACGAGTTTACCAGTGACTCGACTCGATTTGATAAACTAGAAATGTAAAAACGGTAAACTCGGAGAGTCAACTCACGAGTTTGACAACCATGTGCATGAGCTCTTCTATTAAGTTTGGTCTTATTAATTTATTAATAAATTGGGAGGGTTATTTTTCTCCAAAATATATTATAAATAGTAGAGCTGTCAAAATGGGCTGGACCCACATTAAACCCCATGTTTGGCCCCCATATTTTTAGCCCCCATATGATGGGTCATTTTTTACCCTAACCCAAAATAAGCCCCACTTTTTTGGGTTATGTTGGGGCCAACCTGTGGGCCACCAATCAACCCTGTTTCCAACATTCAAAAATTATACAAATCCATCTGAAACTACACCTCCTCGCCTTCTTCAATCAAGGAATTGGATTCAGTCCACTGCCACTAGCGTTCACTTCCGGTCCACTGTGCAAAAAACAACACTGATCCTTTTTTTTTTTAACAAATATTTCAGGATACTATAGATATTTAAAGATACTAACCGGTACTGAAAAAATACTAACGGATACTTCATGATCTTGAAAAATTATTTTAGGATGTTGAAAAAATATTTCAGGTACTGACTGGTACTTAAAAAATACTTCAGGATACTGACTGGTACTGAAAATATATTGAATAATATTGATTTTTTTTTTTAAGATGTTGAAAAAATATTTTAGGGTACTGACTGGTACTTAAAAAATACTTCAGGATACTGACTGATACTGAAAATATACTTAATGATCTTGAAAAATTATTTAAGGATACTTTATTAAACAGTGACACTTTTATTCCAAAAATTTTCAACCCAATACCGGGAAGGTGGATTTGCACGAATCCCACTTTCATGGTGCTTCCAATCCCATGTTATCGCAATCCTTTATACCAAATAATACGATTTGGCCTAATCCTGAGGCCTGACCCAATCCAAGTTCCCACCCCATCCTTCCCTTGTGTTGTACAACGTGTATCTTTTTTTTTATTGGAGATGATCTTGGTCGAGGTTGTCAGATACTAAACATGTGTACATCTCCCTTCAAGTAACTCCAACGTCTTTTATTTCACCCTAACTACAAAAATCATTTTCATATTAAAAATACATATATCAAATCAAATATAATATATTAATTATGTGGATATCAATTGACTCTTGACTTTACACATGTTCATGAATATCATTAAGGTATATTGTATTATTATTATATATAAAAATATATATGGGTATGTGGGTGGCAAATGTGCCGCCCACTAACCCATAAAATCCCCCCAGTGTTGAATGTGTGTGTGTTGGGTTATAAATACCAAAACACACCACCGTTTGAAGGTAGAGGAGAGCTTGAGAAAACATCTGTGTAATTATACAAGAAATTGAATGAGAATTATTTTCCATTTTCTCTCTTGTATTTTTGCTCTTTTATCTCAGTTGTCTTTTATTTTTAAAACACGTTATTAGCGCGAAAACTATAAGGAAGGTATGATTGTTTCTTTAACAATTTCATCTACCTTATTTAATCATATGTTTATTTTATCTATATGAAATAATCTAAGCCATTATATAGAATTAAAGATATACTTTTACCAATTGTTTTAATATTGGATTCTATGGCTAATATTGGAGATTATTACTGTTTTTATATCTTATTTTGATTTCTTTTCTGAGTTCTTTTACATTATTGATATTGTTATTTTGGTATGGCCAGAAGCAATACGCCTCTAATTTCTTATTATGAAATTATATGACAAGAAGTTATATTACTTTGATTTTTTATTTAGATGTAATATGGCAAAAAGCTAGATTTCTTTGATTTACTATTATATGGTCAGAAGCCATATTACTTTAATTTCCTATTATAAATTATATGGCACGACCAATTTATTATTATTACTACTACTACTACTACTACTAGTCTACTACTACTACTACTATTACTATTACTATTTGTTGAATTTAGTAGGATAAAATTCACTCTATTAAACTCAGTAAAAAAGAGAATACATAGGAGCCTTTATATAGGAAGATAGAAGAGAAACTTAGGGACTAAGATAAATTACAATAAAGGCTAATAAAACTGATATAATTAGGATCCTATAATCAAGGAGGACAATAATCAAGAGATCCTAATAATAAAGTTGATTTATTTCCTAATATTCTAACACTCCGCCTCAAGCTGGAGAGTATATGTCGATCATACCCAGCTTGCCTTAAAATCCTTCAAACTTTGTTCTGCCTGCTTCAATATTCAAAATCTTTACTTCTTGAGTCTCAACGGCCCATTTATTTTTGTTTGGGCTTGTACTCTTCTTGAGTCTCAGCGGCCCATTTATTTTGTTTGGGCTTGTTCTCCTTTCCAAGTCTCATAGGTCTCATATTTTGTTTGGGCTTGTACTTACTTTTGGATTCTCAGAGGTCTCATATTGAGTAGCAAAACTTACTCAAAAGAATCTCAAGTCCCTCAATTTGATAAATGACAGTTTGGACCTTTTAGATCAAACCCATGACTTCTTCCAGCCTGAGTGTTGCGGACTTCGCCTCCTTTCTCTTCGCTCCTTCTCCTTCTCCAATCTGCGACAAAGAAGATAGAGGATGCATGACGGCTTTGATCGCCGATGTTCGCGACTGAGATTAGGGACCGAGTTCGTGATCTGTCGACAAGCCAAGCAACAGTGGTGACTGGGTCTCTCTGGTTCTTTGGCATATCTGGTCTTTTTCTTTCCTCTCGCCATTGAAGCTTAAGGGAATGAAGATAATGGGTCTTGCCTCAGTGCTGGAGAACCTAAAAAACTGATTCAGACCTCTCTGGATCTCCTTCACGGCAGCGGCTAAGGTTTTGTTTGTCGGAGGTGCTCTGGTGCTTTTCAGTCCATCACGGCGGGTTTTTATTTCCTCTCCCTCTTCTCTTATTCGACGGTGGCTTGAGGTGGCTTCGTCTGGTGGTTTGATTTGCAGCTTCGCTTCCGGCGAATCTGGACTTCTTTCCTTTTTTCGGCGGTGAGATCGAGGCTGTCCGACAATGAAGGTGGCAATCTACGTTGCTCTGGCAATCTATGTTGCCTTGAGTTCTCCTTCCACAACGCTCTCCTCTTTTCCTCTTTCTGGAACGCTCGCCTGAATCTAGGAATATCGCCGAAATTCGCAACTCTGTTTTGGTGATTTGTGGATCTAACTATGGTGGTCCTATTTGTGTTCTCTGGTTTAACTAGAGTTGTGTGTCTCCCGGCGCTGTGTAACTTACTGCCTCTCTAAAACTCTAAATAGAGCAACGAGTCACTAGCGTCGGAAAACCAGAACAAAACTGTTAATTTTCTTCAGGAATTAATCCTGCTCTGATACCATGTTGAATTTAGAGGGATAAAATTCACTCTATTAAACTCAGTAAAAAAGAGAATACATAGGAGCATTGTTGTCAAACTCGCGAGTTGACTCTCCGAGTTTACCGTTTTTACGTTTTTACCTTACTAAATCGAGTTAAGTCTCTAGTAAACTCATGTCAGCTGTAAACTCAAATAAACTCACGAGTTTACATACCGAATTTACCGTTTTTACGTTTGTAGTTTATAAAATTGTGTTGATTTTTTTCAATTTTGTCGTTCTCAAGGGCTTTATATATGAATTTTATAGAAATTTCTTTATTAAATATAATAATTTATAAACGTTGATATATTTAATTTCAATTATTTGGATTTAAAATATATTTAAATCAAATTGTTTTCATTTTTATATTTTAATTATTTAATTATACACTGTTAATACATATTTAATGATAAATGTAAACTCTTACGAGTTTACCGATTCGAGTTCACGATACGAATGTATGTTACTGTCACGAGTTTGCTTAGACTCGTGAGTTTGACAACCTTGCATAGGAGCCTTTATATAGGTAGATAGAAGAGAAACTTAGGGACTAAGATAAATTACAATAAAGACTAATAAAACTGATATAATTAGGATCCTATAATCAAGGAGGACAATAATCAAGAGATCCTAATAATAAAGTTGATTTATTTCCTAATATTCTAACACTATTATTATTATTATTATTATTATTATTATTATTATTATTATTAATGCAAAAGGAGACAAAAAAGGGGTTGAAATAAATAGGGAAAATTTCTTTTAGGTCCCAAAGGATAAAAAATATATATCAAAAAAGTCTCATTAACAACTCATTAAGTAGATGATTAACAACTTCATCTGTGAGTTTTAACAACTCTTTGAGACTTTTTTGACATCAGAATTTTTTGTGAGACATTTTTGACATTTTCTTGGTCTTTTGGGTCTTTAAAGGGATTTTCTCAAATAAATATGCATGTGGGCCCCATAAAAAAAACTAAAAGATGAAGGAGGAAGTCACAGGAGGAGTTGAGATAAATGTGAGTGGGCCCCACCTATTTATGTTATGTTATATATGTGTGTGTGTGTGTGATCAGAAATTTTGTATTATTTCATATATTTCTTTGATTCTTATTTTGAAATTATATAATCAAGAGTCATATAATTTTTCATATTTTATCCTATATTATGGCTGGAGTCATATTCAATTGTTATCCTAAAGATAAATGATCCAAAGCTATAAGACAAATTGGCCTGAAGCCATGTCAACTAAATGGTTTGAAGCCATAAAGTTTTAATTTTTATTGTAATATCGTACTTTATGAATTATTTATTGTCTTTACAAATTTCCTATTATCATCGTGTGTCTTATTATATTGCATTTTTATATTTCACATTTTATGAATTCCTTTTTATTGCATTATTCTGAATTATTATGAAATTTATATTTGTGACCCTTGTCATTATAAAAAAGAACTACTTATCTTGAATGTCTAATCCATGATTTTTATATACTACCATTTGCATGAAGGCCTAAAAATTGAATATTTTTCATTAAAATACCCCTTTATTTTTTAGAACAAATCAAAGGAATTGTATGACCACTAAAAGATGATTGTTCTTCCAAAAGCTCGTTATAAATGGATGCATCTAATTTGCTCGTGCAGTAGCGATATTGTGAAAGATGTATTAAGAAATATACTGAATTTATTTCTTTCCCTCATGTAAACAAAACAATGAGCCATGAATCTCATCCAACAAACTCGACACCATTCCAGAAAGTGAATAAAGTAACGAATGAATTTATTTGTGGCCATGGACATGGGTATAAATGTGGCTACAACGTTGGGCTTGGCCATAGTTATAATCATGGTGGTTCAAAATTCCTACCTGAAGTAGAGAAAGATTGATAAGAACTGCAAAAGAGAAACTAGCGGGCATAACATGCTGAAAATCCATGTTATCACTATAGTGACAAAAGTCATTAGTCACGTACCTGTTGTATGTTAAGACAAAAGGAATGCTTAAAATGATGGTAAAAGGGTCCAAGATTGAGATAAATCATGTTGATCAGGCTAGCAATTCTGAGTATGGTGATATAAATATTACCCATTTGGATTTTGTTGATTTCTTAATATAAATTATCTTTGTCTATTTAAACTTTGAACTGCTATAATTTAGTGTGTTTAAAGTTGCTACTAGCTATCATATGTATTTCTTTTAATTATGTTTTTATTTATTTTCATGTCTCTTTTAATGAAGAATGAATCTCATTGGCATCAATCCTGAAGATTTACATCTCGATTGATAGCACAACAACCCACGCTATACTAAAAAATGACAAATATTTTTCTTCCTTGGTAATGCAAGAAGCCAATATTAAGACAATATCTAGTAGTATAAATTCGATTGAAGAGCTAATATTTTGTTACCTAAAGAAACAAAATTATGTATTGGTAATGCTTTTATTCTACCAAATCTAAGAGAAACTTATTGAATTTCAAAGATATCCGCAGAAATGAATATAATATAGAAACAACAATTAAAATAATCAGAAATGTCTAGGTAGAAAATGCATATTAGAAAGTTTTCCTGCTTTCTCTTATAAACACAATTAAAACACATGCTATTGTAAACCAAAAGTCTACCAATACAGACGAGAAGTTTACCAATACAAACCAGTAGTTTGTCAATAAAAACTAGAAGTTTACTAATGAATTTAATGTTTGGTATGACCGGTTAGGCTATCCTGAGTCAACCATGATGCAACAAATAATTAAGAATTCACGTGGACATACCCCGAAATGTAAACAAATATCACAATGGCATCGGTCTTTGGAGACTTAAAGATCTCAACTCATGTTGTCAAGAGGGGGAGTCGATACACGATGTTCTCTTTTCTCTTATATAGGTTTTATCCCTTTGGGTTTTCCCAGAAAATGTTTTTAATGAGGAAGCACTGGAAAATGTATTAATGAATGATGTATTATTTTATTTAGCTATATTTGTATCCCACTAGGTTTTTTCTTGTTAAAGTTTTTAACAAGACATATTCATAATGAACATCCAAGAAGAGTGTTATGAATATATTAATTATGTGGATGCTCATTGTAATACCCTGAAAATCTCACTTATGATAAGTATCATATTGAGTAAATAATACCTATTGGAAATAGGTGAATATATGATCTCAAAGACCTTGTGGAGACTTTATCTTATTTTAGGGGTATTTTAGTCATTAATTTCAAAATTCATGATGGGGTCAGAGTTATGGCAAAATTTTGGAAGATTAGAGTTAAAGTAGCGAAGCTCTGGCGAAATTCCGCCGATTAGGGGCATCAGGGACAAAATGGTAATTTTGTACCTAAAATGCCTGTTATGATGTGGATCATTAATCAATATGATTTATATTTCGAAAATTATGTTGGAGTAGGAGTTATGTTGAAATTTTGGAAGATTAGGGTCAAAGTAACGAAGTGCTGGCGAAATTCCGTCGATTAGGGGGTCAGGGGTAAAATGGTCATTTTGACTAAAAATGTCCGTCGTAATGATAGATCCTTAACAAGTACGTTGTTATATTGATAGGATATCTCTGATAAGGTTCTGACCTACTGTCGTACCGTATTCCGCTAGAAATACCGATGACCGTCAACGAAGGTACGTTCGCGTACTGTAACACTAATCTGATGGATATAGTATGCGTGTATGTGATGTGTGTGTGGTATGATGTGAGTATGGTATGTGTATATGTGGTGTGTTGTTGGAATGCATATTATGTTAGAAAATAACTGTATGCATGCTGGGAGTGATAGATCTGTAAGGTTGGGAGCGATACATCTGTAATGCTGGGAGCGATACATGTGCATTGGTTGGGTGTGGTTTATATGTTGTGTTGATGTTGTTTTGTAACCCATATGTGTGTATGTATACATGAGGTTAACCGTTACCTGAGATCCGGTGCGGATCTCAGCTCTTAACATAGCATTAGGGTCAGGAGCAATGGCGGAGTCAGGATTCTATGTTTGTGGGTGCATAATTATTCGGGGGTTCGGGGGCAGCGCCCCCGAAAATTTTTTTTAAAGGAAGTTTTATTGCATTAAGCCAAAACTTAATATTCCCAGAACTTGTGGCATTATAAGAAGGGTATCATATTTAATTTAATATCCTAAGATTAGCTTATTAAAGACAAAACAAAATCGATTGAGCCCAAATCCAAAGCAACTCAACCACAAATCAGCAA
The DNA here is from genome assembly GCA_025563575.1 of Acacia pycnantha. Classification (NCBI taxonomy): domain Eukaryota; kingdom Viridiplantae; phylum Streptophyta; class Magnoliopsida; order Fabales; family Fabaceae; genus Acacia; species Acacia pycnantha. Next base: position 2,098,233 of record JAMWYP010000099.1, on the reverse strand, counting down.
TTGAACTCAAAAAAATAGAATCAAGAAGCCATAAATTCAGCAATAATTTCATCCTAAAATCAGCAACAAATTCATCCTAAGTCCTAAATTCAGAATTCAGCAAAGGAAAAGAGCTAAAGATGAAGAAAGAATGATACATATAAAAAACAAAAGGATACAAACAAGAAAGAATGATTGAGAATTCATAAATGAAGCACATAACCTAAATCCCAAAGACAAGTACTAACAAAGAAAAGAGCTAAAGAGCAATCCACGTATAACTTTGAAATGCATGACCAAGAGATAAAGTTAATTGGTCAAGTTTCCACACCATATTAAACGATTAATTGTGAACTGTGAGCACAATAAAGTAAGGCCTTTTCACTGATGCTAAAATTTGTCTGTTATGGTTTGAAATGACATTAGTGAATGAACCAATCAGAGAGTTTAAGGCGCAAACCTCTATCTTTATACTTCTCATATAATTGATTCAGCCCTGTATAATTGGAGTTTGTTAAGCCACTGCCTCAATCCCAAACAATGAACAACAATAGTAAGATAAAGAAGACTAGAAACTAGATGCCATGGCTTCAAATGAGGAAAAAGAAAATAAGAAGTAGTAAAGCAGGTAGGAATACCATTTGGAAGCAAAGTTGACAATCAGCAGGACTTTTCCACGGTAAGCAACAAGGTCCACATCATTTCCCTTAGCATCCTGCAAAGGGAGCATAAAGAATTACAACATTGCAAATAATGCTTCAATTGGTGCTATTGATATTCCTTCCAGTTATCCATCTAAAAGGGCGTCTGACTTCAACAACTTCAAATTGCCACAATTAGAGAATGGACATGGTGTAAAGGAAGTTCCTTTTGTTAGCCCCCATGTTTGAACATAGTGGAAAAGGGGTTGTTGATAATTTGGAGACGGTTGTCAAACTCTCTGCACCGATCCTGTTGTAATTACTTCAATGGGTTTGGCTCTGAATGTGAGGAGATGCATTCGATGGGGAAATAAAGATGAAAGCAATTTATATGATGAAGAAACCTTAAAACCTTTGCAGTGCAAAGAAAAACGCAAGTGTATTGGGGAAAAGGAAGGCACTGTGCAGGATGATGCTTGCAAGGACAATAATGCTTCTAATCCGAGACTGTTATATCAATGGTGAGGGAAGGTAATCTAGCCCCGAAAATCCTTGAGAGAATGCAAGCGAGAGATGAACTGGGCAAGAATTCAAAGAACACAAGTTACGTAGTACGAGATGTCCAATGATGCGGTTGATGTCCAACAAAATTTTGGAGCTAGGGTTTGGTTACAGTTACGCATTGACCAAAGAGGGTTTTGATGTCCGCCGCCGATAACGACCGTGGTAGATTAAACACGCGAGCTTCGATGGGGAGTGAGAGAACGATGAGAACGGAGAGGGAGACGATGAGAACGGAGAGGGAGACGATGAGAATGGAGAGGGATTGGAGAGGAGAGAACGGAGTTGGAGACGGGAGTGGGAAGAAAAAAAAGACGGGAGTTGGAAGAAATTGGGGGAAAAAAAAAAGGACAAGAGGGAAGGAAAATGAGCCGTTCGAACCTGGGACCTCACACTTAAGTGAGAAAGTCTTGACCACTAACTCCAACAAGGCAACTTGTAATAAAAGTCCTTTACAAAATATATATTTTTTAAAATTTTTATGGGTTCACTTGCACCCATTGGCACAAGTGTGCCTCCGCCCCTGGTCAGGAGGACCGAGGAGAGAGGAAAGCAGCAGGTTCAAGGATCCGGCTGAAGATTTTCCGTTATAGTCCTTTACTTTTGAAAATACTCGATTACTGTACCGCTGTTGTAAATAGCCAGCCAGACTTACGGCACTTTGAATATATATATTAGTTACACTCTTGTTCCGATACTCTACTCTGATGAAAAAAAAAATTTATACTGCTTGTGAAAATGGGATGTTACACTCATTGACTCTTGACCTTCCACATTCTGTCACATTTATAAATATCATTTGGGTATAATATATTATGTTATACTCCCTTTGGTCCTAATTATAGAACATATTTAACCGATTTTGGGGAGATTAAGGAAAGAAGTTAAATTAGTTAATTTTACTCATTTTTCTAAAATGCCCTTGTATAAATTTAAAATGACATAAGTAAAAGTGAATCAACAGGGCTTGCCACATACCTCTCCGATCTAAAATTTTTCTTTCCACACGCTATCGAGTTGAAATAATGGTCTTGCTATATGTACATATATGTGTGTGTGTACATATATACATATATATGTGTGTGTACATATATATCCACACACACAAAGATATATATGTATATGTGTGTGTGTGTTTATATGTACACACACACATATTGACAGACACAAGCACATATATACATATATGTACACACACACATATATATGTTTGTGTGTGTGTCTAGATATTTGTATGTAGATACACACATATATACACAGACACATACACACACATATATATACATAGGGTCAAGGTGAAAAAATAGGCATGTGCTTTTTTCGGAGGAGCGTCCAGTAGCAAATATTTTTTTCAGGCGCAAAAGTAACTATGTGGTTACAAAAGTGGAGCAAAATTAGCATTGACCGTTAGTTGACCGTTATCTGACGCTGACGTGGCAGTGGGATCTGACTTCTCTTGTGCCATGTGTTACTCCTTCTCTCTCTTCACCTGCCACCTATCCCTCTCTGACCCTTTTCCTCTTCCCTCTTCCCTCTTTTTCTTCGTCTTCTTCCCTCTTCCCTCTTTTTCTTCGTCTTCCCTCTTCCCTCTTCCTTGAAGGTCTGTAAATCCGTCGAATGGAATAGAGCGCCGCCGCTGGTGGGATCGTACTATAGGTGGTCGACAATAGGGATGGGAGTTCGAGACCAAAACCCCAGTCCCAACATTCAACCCTATCTCTTCATTCTTTCCGTCTGCGAGCCACCGCCGTCGCACGTCTGTTCACCGCCGGCGTCCTCTTCTGGTCTGAATCTTGTTGTTGTTGTTATTATTGTTATTTTTTTTCTCTATTTCGTTTTGGTGGTTTTGTTTGTCACTGTGATGTTTGGAAAATTTAAGATTGAAGAATGATCTCGTTTTGCTTCTAGTGGGTTAAAGAAAGTAGATAGTTTGGAGGTTATTTAGATGGAAATGAGGGACTTCAAGGGTTTTTTTTTCAACAGGGGAAAAAGGGGGTTCAGCGCTGATTTTTTTTTTTCCTCCGGCAATTGGTGTAGGCTGAGGGGATTCATGAATATTCAATTACCCTTTCATATTGCTATTCATTCGTGCTTGTCCGGTGGGGTTGTGAATGTAAGCCTTATGTTTTTTTTTTTCAATTGGATTTTTCCCCCTGTCGTTGTGTGTCCAGAGCAAGGAAAAAAAAGGGGGGTTGAGTGTTGTTTTTTCTTTTTTGTTTCAATTAGGACTTTGAAGTAAAGGGTTTCTTGGCATATATAAGTTGTTGCAAGTTTATTCATGGGGGGTTGGATGTTTGTACGCTGGAGAATTATTGCCGGCGAACATGGCGTGGCCTCTCGCTCTTGAGGAAGAAGAAGAAGGTCCCTGGTCAAAATGCAAGTTTTGACCAGGGACTTAAATGAAAATTTTAAAACTTTATAGAGGGACTGAACTGAAATTTTTTTAAATGTATCCGGGACTGAACTGTAATTTATAAAACATTAACATCCATGCCATCGTCCACGTCATCATTTTCAGTTCAGAAAAAGTCAACTAACGGTCAATGCTAATTTTGCTCCACTTTTGTAACCACATAGTTACTTTTGCGCCTGAAAAAAGTATTTGCTACTGGACGCTCCTCCGAAAAAAGCACATGCCTATTTTTGCACCTTGACCCTATATACATACATATATGTACACACACACATATGTGTGTGTGTGCGTGTATCTATTTATATTTGTGTGTAGACACACACATATAGACATACATAGACACACACACACACATATCTAAAAGTTTTACTGATTGAAAAAGTCGACACACCCACATACATATATTCACCAAAAACTAAACACACTTGAAATAATAAAATAGGGGTGTTTTATGAAGAAATTGACAAAAATTAAAATATTATCTTATAATTAGGACAAAAACCAACTTCCAAATATTATCTTATAATTAAAATCGGAGGGAGTAATATATAATAGGTATATGGGTGGCAAATGCGCCACCCACTAACCCATAATTGATGTGTGTGTTGGGTTATAAATACCCACACACGCCACCGTTCGAAGGAAGAGGAGAGCGTGAGAAAAAGTCTTTGTGCTCCCCATTTTCTCACTTATTTTATTTTCTCTTATTTCTTTCTTTTTTATCTCAGTTTCTTATATTTTCATAACCAAATCAAATATATTGTTTAAATTAATCAATTTATCCCTTATCATTTTAAACCCGTAATTCATTATATCTTTTTGTGTATACGAATTTTAAAATATTTTTTTGAATTAAAAAAAATTGTGTTTAAATATTACTAAATAAATAATTTTAAATATTTTTTAACCAAATTAAATTAAAATTTTAAAAATTCTCAATTTTGTAACATGATTTTTTTCTTAAAAAAATATGTGTAATAAAATATTTTTTTTGGGGTAACCTAATTTTTTAAACAATTTTTAAATAACATATACATTATAGAGAGGTATTTTGGCGTAAGATATGTTATTTAATAGTGAACTAATAAATATTTTTAAAAAATAAATCTTAAATTATAAAAGGAAACCGGTACAATACATACATACATGTATACGCACACATATATATATTTTAGAACATTGTTGTATAACCAACATAGAGGTGGTCTAACTGTGTAAGGGCTCATTGGAAAGGGCAACCACAAACCTTAAATTGAATACCAGATGATAATATTTTAAAAAAAAAATTTATTGTATAACTTTTTTAAATAAAAGATAAGTCTAATTAAGTTATAACAGAGGAAATTTCATTGTATCTTTCAAAAGTATATTTACCAAACTAATGGTTAGATTGATTGGAATGAGTTAAATATTCCTTACTTAAATAGAGTTAACGGTTAGGCATATAGTTTGTTAATCCATGTGACCGTTCCTAATTAATGCACTCCTTTCTCCTTCCTCCTTCTTCTTTGCCGACACTTCTCTTCACCCATCTTCAACTCCCTCTCACCAGCGGCTTGTATCTCCATCACAAGTTGTCGGCGAGTGTTATGGACCCGAATAATGGGCCGGACATATGCGAGGCCCAATCCGACGGCTTTAGGAGGGAAGCCTTCCATGAGATAGGTAAACTGTCAATCACCCATGATTGTGCCATTAATGCAGGGATCATGCAGGATATGGAGAGCGAACGACCAAGATGTGGGAGGCGCACGACGACAGAGTGGAGGAGAAGGACAAAACCCTAGGTAATCTCTATAAATAGGAATTACCTACCAGGTACACATCAAGACTCACTAGTCCATTCTTTACCATTCAGTCTCACTGTGCATACACATCACTCCAAGGCGAACAGCCACCCCCGTGTAGCACAGTGATCGATCGGCGACCGTTGCTATCTCCTCCATAGATACCAGCGGGCGCTACACCAGATCCAATATCAATCACACCTAGCCCATTGAGGCTTGACATCTGTGTTCTATTACAGAACATTGGCGCCGATCGTGGGGATCGTCGAAAAGATCGATTCTCAGAACATTAAAAGCCACTCGTAATCACGGAGTATGGCCGCCTCCACCAGGAGTCGCACTAATGTGCATCGACCACCGCATCCGCCAGGAGGACAATCCTCCATCCCGGATCATGGTTCGGAAAACTTAGAACAACATCGTGAACAAGGGCGAGTCGAGATTGAGACAGAGGACACGGCCCACTCCCCGCATCCCAGTCGGATCCTGCAGGGGGGTCGGCCGGTAGTTCAGATCCAGGGCATCCCTCAGCCCCAACATGAGTTCCAGATTAACCATCCCGATATACGCCTGCTGCACAACACGGTAGGATCGATGGTTCGGCGAATGGACAACATGGAAAACCGGCATCAGCTCCAACAGGAGGACAACACCCGAGTTATTCGGGAAGAATTGGAACGACAAAATGCCACATGGCGGTTGGAGATGCAACAAATGCTAAAGGAGCAACATGATGCCAAGGTAAACCAAGCCCGGGATGAAGGGCATAAAGACGAAGGTTCTAACCACACGGCCAACTCGGTTTCTGTACCCGAGAAACCAGAGGAATCCCGGCAAAAGACCTCGATCGCCAATGGCCGAGATAAGGACCAAGAGAAGGAAGCCAGTCAGAAAGTTGTAAAAAGCAGTGACGGGTGGACCAAGCAGTCGAGGGGCCAGCAATCCGCTCAAGCCGATTTGAAGGAGGCCAAAGAAAAACAGTCTGCCAAAGACCGTGTTACCGGAGAGGAGCCCCCACCGCTCAGCAAGTCACCAGCTCAGACCAATGAAGATACCTTCTTAGGGCAGTTCACGGACAAAGTCATGGCTGCCATATACCCAAAGGGCCTAGATTCCAGGGAGTTGCAAAAATATGACGGAACCCAGGACCCTTTGACGCACTTGAACAACTTTAAAATGGAGATTATGGTGAAGGGAATAAGAGGAAATGTGATACCCCGGTTATTTGCCGGAACATTCAGAGGAGCTGCACAGCTGTGGTTTCACTCTTTACCATATCTCTCCATCCCCGATATGAAGACGCTGGAGCAAAAGTTCTTACTGAACTTCGCAACGAGTAGACGGCAACCAAAGAGTGAGTTCCAGCTCGGTCAGGTTAAGCAAGGGCAAGGAGAAACCTTAGGCAAGTACCTGGACCGCTTTAAGATTATCGCGCTGCAGATCTCGGGGTTGAAAGACGAGGTACACCTGCATTGCATAATAGCCGGTTTGGACGCATCATCCCGGCTAAAGAAGTCGATTATCAAACGACGCCCTACAATATTGGCCGATTTTCACGCACGATCGCAACAATATCTGGAATTAGAACAGATGGAGATGACAGCCAATCTTCCTAGTACTGTGAAAGATCGACCTAAAAGCCCACCACACTGAGGGAGGGAAAGTCAGGAGGCACACAAGAAAAATCCTCGCGCCCAGGACAATAATGATAAGAACCGAGATGCTAAATACGAGAAATACACTCCATTAAAGGTCTCCCAGGCGAGGCTATGGAAAGAAGTATGTACAACCGAAATGAAGAAGGTCAAAAGACCTCGGCCCCTTGGTAGAAGAGCCACGGCCGACAAAACTCGATTCTGTGAATTCCATGACCAACACGGACACACAACCTAGCAATGCTGGGATTTAAGGGATGCGGTCGAGAAGTTTGTCCGAGACGGCAAGCTCCGAAAATATGTCATCCAGATGCAGGAAAGTAGGGCAGCAAGCGGCAGGGAGAACCCCGAAGCAAGAGTCCTCCCCCCGAGAAAAGAAAAAGGGAGTAGAAGAAGAAGCCTGAAGAAAGTGATGAGGAGTTCCCCGAAGCCAAGTACAATTGCAATGTGATTAGCGGAGGCTTTGGCGGCGGAGGAGACTCAACAAGTCAGCGGCGAAAATACCTCAGGGAGGTGCTATTAATAAGGAACGCCCCAAAGTTTAAGGAAGACTTAAGTAAACCCAAGTCTCCTGTGCTGTGTTTCACTGATAAGGATTTAGAGGATGTGGCCCCGGGACATCATGACGGTTTGGTGATCACGGGAACCCTCGTAAATTGCCGAGTCAAAAAGATCTTCGTTGACAACGGAAGTACCGTGGACATCATTCTTTGGGACGCATACAAAAGGATGAATTTTGACGCTGACGTCCTGAAACCATGTAAAACAACCCTAACGGGATTTAATGGACAGGATACCCGTCCAAAGGGCTATGTTGATCTCAAGTTGACCCTGGGAGATGCACGAGCTTTCAAATCGGCGAGAGTCAGGTTTGTGGTGGCGGACTTCCCATCGTCATACAATATAATTTTGGGCCGACCAATGATTCATAATTGGGATATGTTGGTATCGTCCAAGCATAAAAAACTCAAGATGATTAGCAAGAAGAATGAGGTGGTCACCGTAAAAGGAGACCAAAAGCAGTCCCGACAGTGTTATTACAACACGGGTCAGGCATGAACCATCCCGGTTACCACGGGACGATGTGGCCGAAATCCTTGAAGAAACATCAGAAGAAAAATCAGTGAATACAGTGGAGTTGGACCTCCGCAAAGAGGAAAATATGAAGACTGAGCCAAGCGGCGAGTTGGAAGATTTTCAGCTGGGAACAGAGCTCGGCCAGGTTACTAAAATCGGCAAGGCATTGAATCCCGCAAGGCGTGAAGAGCTGGAAAAGTTCCTCAGGACTAATAGGGACGTGTTTTCTTGGAGCCCATCCGAGATACCCGATATTGACCCAGCCTTTTGCTATCATCGGTTGGTGATTTGGCCAGGATAGACCCCAGTGTCTCAGAAGAAGAGGAAACTCGGCGAAGAAAGAAGGAACGCTCTAGAGGCACATGTGGCGGAACTATTGGAGGCCGGTTTCATTCGTGAAATACAATATACCACTTGGTTGTCCAATGTCGTCCTCGTTAAAAAACCCAATGGCAAATGGAGGGTCTGCACGGACTACAAGGACTTGAACCTGGTGTGTCCAAAAGATTCGTTCCCAATGCCCAATATTGATCAACTGGTTGACAATTCCTCGGGATTCCGATTGCTTTCATTCATGGATGCGTATGCTGGATACAATCAGATCGCAATGCACCCGGATGACCGGGCAAAGACCGCATTCATCACTGAAAAGGCTAACTATTGCTATAACGTAATGCCTTTTGGCTTGAAGAATGCAGGAGCAACTTATCAACGAATGATGAACCGGGTTTTTGAAGACCAGTTGGGTAAGAACGTGGAGGTATACATTGATGACATGATCGTCAAATCTATGAAGGAAGATAATCATGTGGAGGATCTTCAGCAGACATTTGATAAATTGAGGAAGTACCGAATTCGCTTAAACCCGGCTAAATGCGCATTTTGAGTACCCGCTGGAAAATTCCTGGGTTTCCTGCTCACAAACCGAGGCATAGAGGTAAACCCCGACAAATGCCAGGCAGTGTTAGACATGAAGGCCCCACAGAATAAGAAAGAGGTTCAGCAGTTGACTGGAAGGTTGGCAGCATTAACTCGTTTTCTACCCAAATCAGCAGAAAACTCTCTCCCTTTCTTCAAACTGTTAAAGAAAGAAGCATCCGACGGGTGGAATGCAGAGTGTGAGGTGGCGTTCAAAAAGATCAAACAATGCTTGGCGGCGCCTCTAGTGCTAACCAAACCCGAGACAGGAGAGAGCCTGATATTATACCTATCTGTGGGCAATGAGGCGGTGAGCGCCATGCTGGTGAGAGAAACCAAGGATGGCCAGAGCCCGGTGTACTTCATAAGTAGAGCCCTGCAAGGTTCTGAGTTGCGATATCAGAAGGTGGAGAAAATGGCTTTTGCTCTGCTAGTAGCGGCAAGGCGGCTCCGCCCGTACTTCCAGAACCATCCTATCGTGGTCCGCACAAATCAGCCCATCCGGAAGATCCTTCACAAGCCCGACCTAGCTGGGCGAATGGTGAGTTGGGCCATTCAGCTGTCTGAGTTTGGCATCACCTACGAGGCTCGTCGAGCCATCAAATCTCAGGCGTTGGCGGATTTTGTGATGGATCTAACCCCGGCATACGGGGATGATAACTAGAATGTTTGGAAGTTGTTTGTTGATGGCTCATCAAACATTAAAGGAAGCGGGGCGGGAATCATTGTGGAAAGTCCTGAAGGCGTCTCGCTAGAATTGTCTCTACGCTTCAAATTTTCTACATCCAATAACCAGGCTGAATATGAGGAATTAATAGCTGGTTTGGTCCAAGCTAAAGAAAATGGGACTCGTCGAGTGCACGTATCTACTGATTCTCAGTTGGTCGCTTCTCAGATCAATGGAACTTACCAGGCCAAAGGACCCCTAATGATCAAATACTTAGGGAAGGTAAAGGAAATCATCTCTAAATTTGACGAGGTGACGGTGACACACATCCCAAGAGGAGACAATGTAAGGGCTGATGTTTTGTCAAAACTGGCGAGCACCAAAAGTCCTGGGAATTACCGCACTATTGTTCAACAAAATCTTCCGGAGCCAAGTTGTGTGATGGTCATTTCAGAGTCAAGCGACTGGAGGAAGCCCATCGCTAATTATCTGGAAAGAGGAATCCTACCGGACGAGCCACGAGACGCAAGAAAGCTCATGAGAACAGCGGCTTCATATGCACTTGTTAACGACGAATTGTATCGTAAGGGTTTGCATTCTCCAATGATGAAGTGTCTGGCGGCAAATGAAGCCCATTACGTTCTGATGGAAATTCATGAGGGGATCAATGGTCATCACATGGGGGCCAAGGCATTGGCTAGAAAAGCAGTAAGAGCGGGATACTTCTGGCCAACCATGGCGGCGGATGCTAAAGCTCATGTCCAAAGATGCGACAATTGCCAGAAGCATGCGAGCATCATCAGATCACCTCCGGCCTCCCTTCAGGTAATCTCTGCACCATGGCCTTTCTTTAAATGGGGGATGGACCTATTGGGGCCTTTCAAGCGAGCGGTTGGTCAGCTGTCATGGCTCATCGTGGCGGTCGATTATTTTACAAAATGGATTGAAGTAGAACCAGTTGCCATGATCACATCAGCTAAGGTGCAGAAGTTCCTACAGAAAAACATCATATCACGTTTCGGTATACCAGCTAAAATTGTCACTGACAACGGAACACAGTTCATTGATAAGGGTTTTCGAGAGTTGGTAGCTAAGTTTAACATCCAGCAACACTTCGCGTCTGTGGAACATCCGCAATCGAATGGGCAGGAAGAAGCCGCCAACAAGGTCATCGTAGATGGATTAAAGAAGCGAATGGAGGACGCCACCTCTAGCTGGGTGGACCAACTGCCCTATGTCCTGTGCGGTTATCGAACAAGCGTCCAATCATCAACTGGAGAAACACCCTTCAAGCTGACTTATGGGTGTGAAGCTATGATCCCGGTTGAGATTGGAGAGTCGTCTTGGCGGAGGGTCACAGCCCTTCAGCATGAAGAAGAGAACAATGATGCGATCGCGGTTGAGTTAGATTTGATAGACGAGGTTCGGATCGCAGCACATTGTCGGGATCTGGCGGCCAAGCAACTTCTGTCAACCCGGTACAACAAAAGGGTGCGACCCCGGTCTTTCTACAAGGGGAGCCTCATTCTCAGAAGGGCTGACATTGGCAACAAGAATGCTGCAGAGGGAAAGCTGGCCCCCAACTGGGAGGACCCATACCGAGTCATCGAAAACCTCGGCAAAGGAGCCTATAAGTTGGAGACGCTGCAAAAGAAGGCGGTAAAGCGAACTTGGAACGCTGACAAGCTAAAAGCCTATTATAGCTAAAGTTCACAGACTTACGAAGGACGGCCTCGATGGAAGGATCCGGCGTAACCTTTGTGGTGGGAGATCGGCGTGTTGTCCCTTTATATTTACATTTCTTGTAAGTTTTTCGTTTCCAAAACTTTTGAGAATTGATGAATAAAGATTGGCTTAGCCATGTTGCTGCAATTAAGATCCACGTTCGCCTTCCGTTTATAAACATGTAGAAACCAGGGTATTTGAAATCCGGTTTCTGAAATCATGTACAAGTCAAACATATAGAAACAAGGATACTAGATATCCGGTTTCCAAATCGTGTGTGGTGAAGCCAGGGTAGCTAAACTCGGTTTCAGAAAATCACGTCACAGACATGCAGAGGGCAGGGTAATGAAACTCGCCCCACCAAAATCATGCCACAACTAAACATGGTGAATTCAGGGCAACGAGCTCGTTTTCATAAATTGTGTAAAACATAAACACGTAGAAGCCAGGGTATTAGAAATTCGGTTTCCGAAATCGTGTATGATTTAAACACGTAGAAGCCAGGATATTAGAAATCCGGTTTCCAAAATCGTGTATGGTTTAAACACGGTGAAACCAGGGTATTTAAACCTGGTTTCGAAAAATCGCGTCACAAACCAGTAAGGGGCAGGGCAGGGAAGCTCACCCCACCAAAATCGCGATATAATTAAACGTGTATGAAATCTGAGTAAATAAACTCGTTTTCAAAAATCACGTACAAATAAACATGTAAGGATCTGAGGTACACACACCCGGATCCGCAAATCATGTTCGTATTAAGCATGTATGAACTCTGAGTAAATAAACTCGTCTTCAAAAATCATGCTAGTAGACGATGGTACCTAGTCTACGAAAATCTTATCTCGTCCGAGCACGCATGAGGGATAGGAGGACAAAACCCATCCTCCGATGTTACAGACAGAACTAAGCGTGTGCGAATGCTGAGCCGTGAAAGCTCACGTTTTAACAGCGCAACCGAGGCGTTCGTGTGTTTTGAGTGACTCCGGTCGTAGGAAATCACATTATGAACAGATAATCTCAAGTGCACGGGGGTGAACCAACACTATTTACGAACTATAGTTCAAAAATATACAAGACAAGAGTCATGGCCTACGGCCAGAAAAATTACAGGCTAAAAACAAAACCCCCTACAAGCAATGCACCAACGCGAATGTTCAGGGTCGGGACGGCGGTTCCGTGGCCAATGGAGAAGGCTGCTCGTCTTCGCTTTCGTCAGCCTCAGGTGGAATCAGCTTCCCCTCATCATTGACATATGCCTCGAGGTGCAGCCCAGCCGTATTCAAAACGATGTCAAGGTTCAAGACCCGAAGTTGTTCCACCGCATTATGGAAGGAGAAATCGGCAGCCTGACCATACCGCACAAGCTTGGAGTTGGCAGCTGCAAGCTCCGCATCCTTTTCCCTCAACACGACTTTCAGAACTTCCCCATCAAGGTTTGCTTTCTGAATCACGACAACATCTTCCTGACGGAGGACCTCAACATGACGCAACCCGTCCCGCGCGACGACTAGCTCGGCTTCCTTGGCCTCCAGTTTAGAGAGCGTGGAGGCAGCCTCGTCAATGGCTGCTTCCAACTTATCATTGGCACTGACTAGCTCGGCTTCCTTGGCTTCCAGTTTCGAGAGCGTAGAGGCAGCCTCGTCAATGGCGGTTTCCAGCTTACCATTGGTATTGACTAGCTCCCGGCGTAGCTTCTCAAACTTGACCCCAAGGTCGGTCTTCTCCTTCTGTACCCTTTCAAGGAGGTTGGTCATCTCCGAGAGCCATTTTGTCGCATCATCCAATGCTTCCGAATGAAGGGCATACTGGACCCGCAGCGCAGCGTAGGGTTGCACCAAAGAGGCCGCCTGGTGAGCATGCAGTTCAATCTCGGCCAGATGGAGCTCTTCCGCTGTAGTAGGCCTTATGGGGGAATAAAGAGGAGCCGGCGGTCGTACCAGTTTCCTGATATCTTCTGTTACCCCGTCAGTCCAAAGAACACCTCCAGACATGGTCGCATGGGAGTGAGGCGGGGCAAAGGTAGATGGACAAGAAGTAGTCGGAGAGACCGGCGTTGCAGTCGCAGCAGGTGGAATGTACGGAGCCGTAGAGACCGGCGTTGCAGTCGCCGCAGGCGGAATAGACGGAGCCGGAGAGGCCGGCGTCGCAGCCGCCGCAGGTGGAATAGACGGAGTCGGAGAGGCAGGTGTAGCAGTCGCAGTAGCCGCCTGCTTGTCCTTGGACTTCCTCATCCTTTTCCTCTCCCGCCTGGATCCATCTGGGGCAGCAGAGCGCTTGCGGGGAGCATTGGTGGCAACAGGAAAGGGTGGTAAGCATTTCCACGGCCGTTTCCTCAACTGGAGTGAGGCTGGCCGGGCTGGGAATGTAATCCCCAGACTTAAACTTGTGATGGAGTTCGTCCAGTAGAGGGGGAATCTCCCTTCCAGCACCCCAGAGTCAGATCTCTTAAGGAACCAGGGACACTGAAAGGGGGTGGTCGTGACCTTGACAAAAGCCGACTTGAAGTTCTTCCATGACTCAATAAAGGCTTTGAAAAGCTTGTGCTCACCTCTCCCCCGAAACGTGGTCCACCCAAACCAGAATGTCCCCGAACCTAGGAAGGTGTTCGTTTCCAAGGGGGCGTAGAAGGTCATAAAAACCGAGATAGTACAGCTGATACTCAATTTCTTGCAGAGGCTCTCGAAAGTGACAGCAAACGCCCAACCGTTAGGGTGAAGTTGTGAGGGAGCCAGATGCAGATGATTGAGAAGGTCGACTTGGAAGTCGGTAAAGGGAACGTCACACCGAGAAGGGTAATGACATCCGGTAAAAGAAAAGAAGTGAGGCTCGTGTGGCTGGCTCTTACTTGGCCGAACAACGGCAACCGACTCGTCGTCCGAGGGAAGGCCTACAAAATACCCGTCCCCGCGTGCGCGTATGCCGAGTTGAGGAAAATCCTCTGCGGTCAGGGTGTTCTTGAAATTGGTAACTCTCGTGCTCACGGCTTTCCTGGGGGAATCGGGATTTCTCACCGATCCAGACGAACTAGCCTCGTCCGCCTGGGACGACACCAAAGATTGGTATGACGATGCCATCTATGCTTAGAAAAGGTAAAGAAGGCAAGAGTTAGCAAGCCAGCAAAAGCACGTACCCGAATCAATACTAGGGCAAAGACGTCCAAAAGCGATAAAATGTTCGCAAGTGGTTGGAAGGTACAGGCCTAAAGATTCACGAACACAGTAAAGCAAGTCGAGATGGAAGAAAAGGTGAAATATTACGTTCACAGTAGAGGAACTAATTGCGAGCAGTTTGTTCAAACCTAGAAAAACGCCTATCACTCTTAAGCCCTCCTACTCAAGGATCATTTCCCAAACCCAGAAACCTGAGGAAATCACTCTCGCGAACAGGGATGAAGAACTTGCAAGAATTTTCTCAACAACGAGTACAAGGTGTAGAGAATAAAAAAATTAAAGAAGTTTGTAAGGAGCCGTTGGAATACCTGGTAAGAGATTCTGGGCGAGAAACAAACAATAGAACGAGCAGAAGCAGGCTGTAGTGGAGGCAATGCAGAAATACGAACAAAGCGTCGAATGAGTAAAGTGCTCGGGTGACGAAGAGAGAGAGGAGATATATAGGTTTGGGTAAATTCAAAACGTTGGTGAAAAGTTTCGAATTCAAAGCGACAGGGGCAGTTGCGTAAGAAAGGCGAAAAGTCAGGGCAACCCTAAAAAGCGCAATGATGTCGTTTCTAAAACAACGTGGGCATTAAATGCTCACGCCTTCCAAACGCCTATGATGTAATACCTATCTCTGGGCGGGCGGTGATGCGCAGAGTCGTGGCCGCCTACAGAGAAAGGACACGTCTTTTCGTATCAACGTGAGCAGGCGGATTGCAGGAAAGTCATGATGAGAAAAAAATGACGGTTCATATAGCTGAGGATCATAACCGGGTTCACACAGCACTAAAAACCGGGTATGTCAGGCAATGGTGGCAACCGAGTTAGGGTGACACGGGACGTCGGGTCCTTGCTAATTAAGGTTACAATGGCGATAACCAAATTAAAGTGGCACGGAAGGCCGGGGTCCTCATTTAAAGGCGTTAGGCGTGTTGGGACAAAATTAAATAAATGATAGCCCAGGAAACGCGCTTAGTCGACCTCGGATGTTGGAAGAGAATTCAATACCGGTAATCGCATACACTCAAATTTATATCAGAAGGATGAAGGAGACAAAAATCATCTTTATATTGATACTTGGTCAAGTTACACACTTCTTTTACAAGGAAATAAACTGAAACTACTCGTCAACAGCGACGATTACAAGGTCAATACAAAGAAAGAAACTACATTTATGCATCCCCGAATGACAACAGGTGATGATGGCCAGAAACCTCCCACAAAGTTGGGGAGACCTGGCGGCGAAGGTCGAGCGACTACCCAACAAATCACTTCATATTGTTGAAGATGCTCGTTGGATATGTTGGAGTCCTTAGAGAAGTTTAGACAAGTCCAGGAGGACTGCCAAACAGGTCTCAGGCCTCCCCTGGTGGATGAAGAAGCTCTGGCTAGAAGATGCGGGAATAAAAACCCGATCATCTTCCCAAATCCCATACGAAGTTTACCCAGACGTGAAGACTGGCAACTACATCTGGGATCCCAGACACCTACCAAGCGACATGCTGGAAGACTAGCAACTATATCTAAAGATAAGCCCACAGGGCCGAACAAGACGTTTTCTTTCTTCGGAATTTCTTTCTCCTTCCCCACATGGTTGAAAAAATGGAAGCGGTCCAGCGGATGATAGAGTTTGAAACTCTCACAAGAAGGCTCATCGTTTCCGTGGAATGTTTACCCAGTAAAGAAAGCTAGAGAAGACCAGTGGTGTGGGAGAATGAAAAATGTGATGAGAAGAATTTATAGGCCCAGCAGAGTGCAAAGGTCGCGGAACCATAAATGACACTTTAATGAAGATGGCGTTACGGATTCCCATAAAAGTGATCATGACGATGGTTAGGAAAGCGTGAGGGATAACTGCGCGCAAAAACCAAGAACAGCCGAAAAGGGGCCAATAATCACCAGGATTTGATAGTATGAGGGACAGTGGGAAAAGCCGAAGGTCATCCAATCGGACAATGCCACGTGTCTCCATTTCACCCAAGATTGGGGGCAACATGCGTGGGAAGAATTCAAAGCGAGAAAACTTTATATAATCGGGAAAAGACAAAATCTCAGATGACATAAAGACACCATCGTGGTTCTGACTACTGACTAGGCTAGCCGGGGTAAGACAAACGGCGAAGCATCACAAAAAACAAGCCGGTACAGAAGCAAGTCGGGAAATAATTCTTGGAGCTTAATCGGTACAGAAATGGATAAGAAGAGCCACCCCGGGATGAAAGGCAGTTAATCTCGGCAGCCTAGAGGCCTGAACTTCCGAGCTTGGGGCAACTGTTATGGACCCGAATAATGGGCCGGACATATGCGAGGCCCAATCCGACGGCTTTAGGCGGGAAGCCTTCCATGAGATAGGTAAACTGTCAATCACCCATGATTGTGCCATTAATGCAGGGATCATGCAAGATATGGAGAGCGCACGACCAAGATGTGGGAGGCGCACGACGACAGAGTGGAGGAGAAGGACAAAACCCTAGGTAATCTCTATAAATAGGAATTACCTACCAGGTACACATCAAGACTCACTAGTTCATTCTTTACCATTCAGTCTCACTGTGCACACACATCACTCCAAGGCGAACAGCCACCCCCGTGTAGCACAGTGATCGATCGGCGACCGTTGCTATCTCCTCCATAGATACCAGCGGGCGCTACACCAGATCCAATATCAATCACACCTAGCCCATTGAGGCTAGACATCTGTGTTCTATTACAGAACAGCGAGTATCATTTTCATGCCACAGATGGGTCAGAGTGGTAGATTGGAGCCCAGATCTTTTAGCTGCTGCGGCCTTCTCCCTCTGAGTTCTGTCAGTTGTGGCATTCTCTCGTCTTTGTGGCGAGTTGTTTCCTCTCCTTCTCCAGATTTGTTCTGCGGTGGTGAGAGCTATTTGTCTTTTGTTTCTATTTTTGTGATGCTGGGTTTTGTGGTGGTGTTATTGTTTTCTCATGTAATAAATATATATATTTTTGATATCTGAGTATAAATCATCTTGGTTGGATGGTTGGTTGAACATTATTAGATCCGATTATCATCTGGTGGCTTGGATCTGCATTCTTGAGGGAAGATTTCAAGAAGTGTTGTTCAGTGTGATCGAGGTCACCATATTTGCTTAAATGGAGGAGCAGAAGTGTTCTTCAGGATATCATGGATCTTCTTTCTTATGAGGTTGGGTTTTCTTTGATCTTTACCCCAAGATGGGGTATCTATGCAGCTGCTCTAATTGCAACTAATCCTTATAAGAAGAGGTGCCCTTTAGGGTGAGTTTTACAACCAACACTTTCTTTGTTAGTTTGTTTTCATGTATTGTATCGGTTTGCAGTATGTATGTGTGTGTGTGTGTATATCCTTTGACAAAAAAAAAAAAATCCATGTGACCGTTCCATGCATTACCTTACAACCTAGTTATTATAATTTTTTTTTTTTTTTGCCAACGCCTAATTACTATAAATAAACATGGGAATGATTGTAAAATATTTATATTGCTTAAATGAATTATTGTAAAAACATTTATATTTCTTAAATGAATTATTGTAACCTAAATTTGCAAGTTACATAGACTTCCAACATATGTTCTACATAATTAATTAGTTATCCATTGAACCTAAATTTACACCATATCCTCTTAACATTTTAACAAATAAAATTCCTACAAAATATAGTGACTACTATGTTTGGTCCAAATACAAATTCTTACGTAAAAGAATTCTTTGGTTCATAATATAACTCATTTGGATTTTGGAGACTAATTAATTCTTGTTTGCTAATTCTACCGTAATAATTAATGCTTAGATGTAACTCTTCATGTTTATTATTTGGGATAGGATATTGTCACTACCAATGTCACAACTATTTTTTCACCGTTAGATCAGAATCTCAATAAGAAAGAGAAATAATAAAGGTAGATGAAATTCTGATCTCACGATGAAAAAGTAATAGTGACATTGGTAGTTACCAAAATTGATAGTGAAAATATCTTATCTCTTATTATTTTTTAATATAGATAAAGTTATAAAATTTGTCCGACTAAAGACTCTGATGGGGTATTGAAGGTTGAAAGTGAATGACATATATACTCGTTTTGGACCGGAGAGAGTAATAATAAAGTTTTATTTCAGTGAATGACATATAAGGAACTGCCATGGGGAATGGGTTACTGGTTTTAGAAAGCATATTGGAAGGTGTGATGCTAATATAGCTGAAGAATGGGCAATCTTTGTCTAAAGCTAGTGTGGGATGTGGACTTTAGACGGGTTCACATTAGGTGTTTGTCTTAATGTGCTTTTTATGTGCTTGTCCCTCACATTTTATTTTATATGTTTTATTTATTTAGATTAAAATTATATGTTGCTTTTTGAATTTTTTTTTTTTTTGCACCCAGTATCTCGAATTAATTAGTTTCCAAGATACTGGTGTTACAAGACAAATATTTCTATGTGCAAAACTGAAAACTAATTAATTTGAGATACTGGGTGCAAAATTTTTTTCAGAAAGCAACATATAATTTTAATATAAATAAAATAAAATAAAATGTAGAGGGACAAGCACATAAGAAGCACATAAGGGACAAGCCCCTTATGTGCTTCCACTTTAGGCGGATTGTTCTGAAATCCGATTCTCAGGATCTTATAGCTAGAATTATGGATGAGAACTATCATGGTGGAGACTTACTGTTGGAACAGATTAAGGAGATGAAGCAGAGAGATTGGCAGGTTATTTTTTCCTTTGTTCCAAGAGAAGCCAACAAGATTGCCGATGCGTTAGCTAAAATGGGAATTTTAGGATTTGTTGTACTTGTAGAATGTCCTATCTATTTGAGGAATTGGGTTCATCAAGAGGGTTTAGGATTTAGTTCCCTATATTTTAATTTCCGTTTCTGTATTTAGCCTTCTATTATATCAAAAAAAAAAAAAAAAAGTGGATTACTTGTATTTATCATTGTATCCAAATTCAACCTTTTTTTTTTTTAAATATTATTATCCGGTCTCTAGTTTGGGTTCGTGACTACCCCTCTCAATACAAATGTCTCATTTGAGACTCAAGCTCGAGACCCATAGGGATTTGGCGGGGGCTTACTCCTTTAAAAGACAAAAGACTTCCTTCAACTTTCTTTAAAAGTTTAAAACGAAGAACTTAAACTTCCATATTTTGGTTGTTAGCTCCCATGTCATTAAAATTGCCGTTAAACTTAATGGTTTATGCCATGTCATGAGACACATCACTACAACAAAAGACACTTTGGCATTGACATGGATTTTTAATCATTTTAAATATTCTTAATAAGTATTTATTAAATGACAGTCGTAGGAGATAAAAAAAAAGATTTGGGAATGCACAATGAAGGGACGGAATGGGGAGAGACGAGAGAGGTGGGTTAAACATGAAGAATGCGAACAACATAAAAATACCATGATAATGAGAAGCCTTCTTTCAGTCACAGCAATACCAGATACAACCTGAGCCGTTCAATGGACACCAAAGAAACAAATAGTAGTCTCCTTATTATCGCCAAATAACACAATAAATGCCATAGTTTGGTTGGTTCCATCCCATGAAACACCCTCTCCAACCTCATAGTCAACAACCGTGGCTCTCCCAAAAAGAAACTCATGCATTAACGTTCTCCCTAAGGTAGAGCACCAGATTTAACAAATAATATAAGGAAGCAATAGTTGCTGTAATCAATAACAACGTTGTTGTGAGTGCCGACATCCCTCGTATATCAGTGTGTGCTTATAATGGTGGAGGGATTTGGGTTATTGGCAAACAAGAGGGAGTGAGGGATGGCGGCTGGAAAGGGTTTTGAGAAAGGGAAGCACAAAATCCAGTGATATTTAAATGGTGCTTTATTAGAATATCCACAGCATGTAAAGCATCATTAAAAAGTTTCCATACCAGCAAAAGTGGCAATGAGATGGACCACAAAAATTTCCAGAAACTATCAACTACTGAAAATGATATCGGCTGAGATAAGAGTTCAAAACCATGCTTAACTGAATATTCACCTGATGAACTGAGACCAAATCATCCTATCATTGAAGCTGTTAAAAGGAACTGTCATTCTAAGAATTGTATCTGCTACTTCCTGCGAATAGATTGAAGGAACTAGAGGAACATTCCATCTTACTGGGCACCAATTAGAAGGAAGAAGCATTAATAGGTCCTTAACTGTTCTTAAAGAAGTTTGGGAGCTAGATTGCATGAGCCACCACAAAGGGGTGTTTAAATGAATATTGAGCCAGTTCCAACCTGCCATTTGAGATTATCTGATATAATAGTTGCACATTGATGAATACCCTTCCATATCCAAAAGGACTGGTATGGTTTTTTTAACCAAACTGGAATTGTTGACATCAATATATTTGACTTTTAGAGTTTCAGCCAATAAAGATCCAGGGGGCAGAGTTCAAGAGACGCCAGATTTGTTTAGCCAAAAGAGCATAATTTACCTTTTCATCAATTGATCTAAATCCTAGACTCCCTTTCGAAATAGGCTTGAACAGGAAATGTTTGCTTTTCAGATGAATATGATTCTTGTCACCAGTAGATCCCAAAAAAAAAAAATTGATGCATCTAAAATCAATTTGAGAGTAGACAATCTTCCGCGAATAAGGAATGTTGGGACTGAAGATGATAGAAGACTTGGATCTATTTATATTTTTCCCAGACCACAAACTATAAAAATCCAACGATGCTTTAACAGAGTTCACACTTTGATCACTTCCTTAAAAGAACAAAAATGAATCATTTGCATAAACAAGGTGACAAACAGGCTGTGAAGCATTGCAGATTTTAATTCTTTTCAATTGCCCTGAATGCTCAAAAGAATTAAGAATACAAGAAAGCACATTAGCAGCTAGAATATATATAAGGAGACAAAGGGTCTCCTTGTCCTTGTCGAACATCCCTCGTGGGAATTATAAGGCTAGTGACTTGACCATTGAACACCACTTGATACCTAACAGTGGCAATATATTGCATAACCAAGGCACTTGATACCAAACAGTGGCATAAAGAATGTGACAAACAGGCTGTGAAGCATTGCAGATTTTAATTCTTTTCAATTGCCCTGAATGCTCAAAAGAATTAAGAATACAAGAAAGCACATTAGCAGCCATAATATATATAAGGAGATAAAGGGTCTCCTTGTTCTTGTTGAACATCCCTCGTGGGAGTTATAAGGCCAGTGACTTGACCATTAAACACCACTTGATACCTAACCGTGGCAATACATTGCATAACCAAGGCAATCCATATATCAGGAAAGTTCTGTTAGAGCCAACGTTTCAACCAAGAGGGGGGGTGAATTGGGTGATATTAAAAATTTAAAAAATGAATGTAATCAACAAGTAAATCAAAGGATAAGAGTTAGAGAAATATCATCGAAGTGTACACAAGGCATTATAATGGTTTGGCCTTAATCTCTTGACCTACGTCTAGTTCATAAAGCACCTCTGAGATTTTCACTATATTCCCAAGATTGAACAGGTTCTAGGCACCTCAGTACAAAGAGAGCTCCTCAGCAAGGACACTCACTCTCCCTTACTCTGCAATTTCACAACCATACTCAAGGTCACACTACCTTGAGATTTACCAAATTGAATACAGTTGGTAAAACTCTCTTACAGAGTAAATAGATAATCACTGAAGAGCAAATGAAATATCAGAAGATATTATAGAGAATGAAGTGAGCAATAAATGAATATATGATTTGTCATTGGCTTCGTTGGTTGCTCTGTCTTGAATGCTTTGCTATTTCTAGGCAATCACCATTAATGACTGTTGTGAGCATTCAAATTTGTCTGTTAGAGACAAATGGTAGCCGTTGAAGGAATTTAATGTTTAGTCACTTTCATCTACACTTCAACAAATGCTACAGACGCAATCCCCATGGTTTGCTCTATGTGCTCTTCGTATTTAATGTTCTAACGGAAAATTTGCTTTTGTTGCTTTTGAAGTCAATGCATTGTTTTAATCATCTGAAACTTATACATAAACAAGATTAGTAACACTAAGAAGTAGTATAACCAATAATCAAGTGTAATCAGATGTTAATCAAAGGTATTTGAATTCTTGAGACGTTGATTTTTGAAAGAAGATGAACTTGCACTCAAGTGTGTTTCAGAATCACTCGAGTGATGAATCATAACTCGAGTGCTTGTAGAGAAACTCAAGTGTTAGATGAACTTTGAGTTCTGGTAGTGTAGTGTTGTTGAAAGGTATATCACTCGAGTGCTTTAAAACTGTAACTCGATTGATCTTCTGTTTGATTGAAAATGATTCAACACTAGTAGTGACTCGAGTGAATATATGGACCACGTGCACTCATTTGCAAGTGATCTTGGATCACTCAAGTGATTCTCAAGATCACTCAAGTGATCTTTAGTAAAGATTACTCCACTCTTGGTCCATCTGCAAGTGACTTGCAAAAAACTACAAGTTACTACTATTACTCGAGTGATCCTTGAGCACATCACTTGAGTGATCAAAAGTATCACTCGAGTGATCTGTTCTAACTTCTAGAAAACATTGTAGTGACTTTCTGAACTCTACAAGTGATTATTATCACTCCAGTGATCACTTATCCACTCAAGTGATCTTTGACTCCTCACTCAAGTGATCAAAACCATCACTTGAGTGATATGCTTCAACTTCCAAAATCTTTACGAGTCACTTGCAAATTCCTGGAAGTGATGAGGAATCACTCGAGTGTTTACCCCAATCACTTGAGTGATCTTACATCACTCTTAGAATTTCAGCAAGTGACTTGCAGAAATACTGGAAGTTAGGATCATCACTCGAGTGCATTAACTGTCACTTGAGTGATCACCTTAGATCACTTGAAGTGTATCACATTTACTCGAGTGTCTTGTTGATTCAAGTTTAGTTTAAATACTGTTCTATCACTTGAGTGTATAGAAACTCACTCGAGTGACTTGAATCATCAAGTCCACTTTGTTCATCAAGGTCTGTTATCATCAAAACACAATAATTTGAGAACTAACAAGTTCATTCATTTTAGGACAACATATATAAAGTTCCATGACAAATTGTCAAAATCCTTGGAGAAATCAACCTTAAAGGCCACTAATTTCCATCGCCCTTGGGTAGCAGAATGAATTTGATTCATTAAATCAGCAGCAAGAAGAATATTATTAGATATAACTCTCCCCTTCAGTAAACACAATGGAAAGGATCCATGTAGTTATTCAATACCTTTTCATCCTTATGCACATCACTTTGGAAATAATCCTATAATCCACATTCCATAGGCTTATAGGTCTGATATCTCTGAAAGTTTGAACACTAATTGATTTGGGAATGAGAATAATGTTTTTTCTTGTTAAAGGATTTGAGTATGTACTCAGATTCCCAAAATAATTGGATCATATCATATAAATCCTGTTTTTACCAAATCCCAATATATGTGGAAAAAATTTGCATGAAAACCATCTAGGCCTGGAGCACTATGTTTTGGGAGGGAAAAGACAGCTTCACTAATTTATTCCAAGAAAAAAGATTTGAGAAAGCTTTGAAAATCATCAGAGGAGATAGTAGGAATATCAATACCTTGTAAATCCAGGAGGATATCATTTGCAGACCAAGACTCCTATGACTGATAAACCTGCTCAATATGAGAATGAGCCATAGAAATGATTTCATGTGAATTACTAGTCCATGAATCATCTTGCCTTTTAATACTATTCACTTGATTTTCTTCTACACATTATGGCATGGAAAAATTTAGAATTTATTTCACCATCTCATAGCCATTTTAGCTTGGCTCTCTGACTCTAGAAGCGTTCACAATCATAAAGGAATTCCAGATTATGCTTAGCATTATATAACTTTGCCTCTTCAGTCTTCATCAAGAGAAACTGATGTTGACATGTTAATCGAAGAAGATAGACGATTCAGTTCAGCTTCTGCATATTGAATTCGCTTGAAGAGATTACCAATGGAAGTGCTATTCCATCTAACAAGAGCAGACAAAGTTCTAGATAGTTTTGAGTGTAATCAGAAAGATGCAGATCCTTGTTGTGTGAAATCCAGTTACTTTGAATAATATTATCACATTCCTCATATTTAAACCAGAATTCCTGAAACTTCTTGAGCTTGCTTAGATTCATCTTGTTGCAAGAACAATAAAGGGCTATGGTATGAAGCTACAATGGTGAGGGTATTAACATAGGATCGAGGATAAGCTGATAACCATGAAGAATTCACAAATGCTCGATCCATTTTTTGAAGTACTAAATCATCACCTTTTCATCATCACCTTTTCTGTTATTTTACCATGTAAAAATTGGTCCCTTTTGAGGAACTTGAATCAAATTGCAATAATCTAAACACCTTTTGAAAGCTGTCATACCACTAGTCTCACCACAACAATGAAGTTTATCAAAGCTTGAAAGGATCTGATTAAAATCTCCTATGAGAAACCAAGGAATATCAATGGATTGTGAACAAGATCACATCCAGTCCCAAAAGATTTATCTTAATGAGGATTCCGGAGGACAAATAAATAAAGGAGACAAAGTAAACAGAAGAGTCATTTGCTTCATCGATCTTACAATGGCATACAAAAGGGGAAATATCAAGAACTTGAACAGAGAAATTTTACTTCCATGCTATAAGAGTACCACCACCAGTTCGAGTAGCATCAGTTCCACAATGAAAACTAAAGCCTTGATCTAAGATAGAAGAGTAGGCCGCCTGAACAGAAATTTTAGTTTCTGACAAAAAAAGAATATCAGGACAATGCTTAGAAATCAGACGCCTACATCTTTGAACTACCTTGGTTTTCCTAAAGCCACGACAGTTCCAACTGAACACCTTCATGGCGCTTTGGGAAGCTTTGCCTTGGCCGCTTCCCTAGCCACTTCGACAGAATTAAGAGTAAGAACAGAAATATGCTCTTGAATAGCTGAAGGATTCAAAATTTTAATTAAATTTGCCTGAATTTGAACCAAATTAAAAGATGACAGACAAGTCTTCTTCGATGGAGGAAGTGGATTAACAAGACATGATGAGAATCTCTTTCTCTTACCCATTTCAAAAATTTCTCTTCCAAGTTTCTTGGTCTTACAAGTATCCAGCAGTATCGCTTGTGAATCTCTTTCACGAGATCGTTTTCTTGTAGAACAAATATGTTGGTCTGAGATTTCTCTATCATGAGGATCTTGCTTCAGATTCTGAAGATAATTTTGGCCTGTATTATCAGTAACCCCTGTAGGTTTAATATCATATTTATTCACCAGATGCTCAAGATTGTGGTTAATATGTTGAAGATTAATTTGATTTACTCCAGCAGTATGATTGTCCATAGGATTCTTCTTAACCCAACAAGGAGTTGTGGAAGTCCTTGTATTCGAGTTCTTATGAGAAGGCACTCAATCTCTTGCCAAAAAAATTGATTAATGTCAGTTTTATCTCACATATTTGTCAAATTTATTCCACACTTTAGTCAAGTATTGTACTTTCATTCAAAGTGTTTGCAATTTTTTCTGTATGCACAATGTAAAAAACTGAAAGATTTTGATACCAAATTTATTTGGAACTGTCTAGATTAAGTTTTTTATATTTATTATGTCAAGGCTCCCAATTATACATGGTCATGATAATAGGCGGAACTAGAAATGTAATAAGGGGGTGAAAATTATAGAATAAAACCCATATTCTTACGAAAGTATATGTCAGCCCCATAAAAATTTTAATATTTTCAATTTAGTCATTCCAAGAAACTTTTAATATGAATAAAGTGAAAATATTGAAATTTTTATAAAGTTGAAATATAATTTCCTAAAACTTTAGGTTCAATTCTATAATTTTAGGGGGACAGGGGCCACCCCTAACCCCCCTAGGTCTGTCACTGGTCGTGACTCGTGTGCCTTATTTTTAAATTATTATTAGTTAGATATAAATCCACATAAAAAAAAATAATACACATACTATGTGTGATTAGATAATTTGATATAAATGATATAGGAACTTGACCTAAGTTTTGTCTATTTTATTTTTTCAATGTAGGTTTAACACATTTGTTTATGCATCCTTTTCTACTAATGGAAGAGTGAATTTGTTTTTGTCTTTGTGTGGTAGTTCTTTAATTAAGATTAAATAATAAGGTTGTGGATTCAAATCTTACTTATATAAAGATTTTGTTGATGAGCAACCTGTAAGTATATTTGTAAACACTCTTTAAATTTGGAGACATACCCTAACCCTGGTGAGCCTCCTGAAAGTCAATTCACCTAAACTTTTTTCATATTATAAAAGATTGAATAACTCCATTCGTCTAGCTAGCAAATTCAGTCTGTCTAATCTGGACATTTCAAGTCATGTACAAATGAAAAAAACTCATGGGCCAAAATTTTGTTTTTGTTTTTAAAAAAAAAAAAGAGTAAATACTCTTTTTGGTCCTTTACAAAAAATGCGATCCCTATTTTGGTCCCTTACAAAAAAACCGACCCTTATTCATCCTTTTTATGGACTAAAAATGACCTTTTGGAAATTTCAAATTTGTGAGGGATCAAAATGTCAACCAATTGAGTGTATTTTGAATTTGTGAGGGACTATGAGATTTTCTTTTTTTTTTGTCATGGACTAAAATGGGGATCGCGTTTTTTGTAAATGACCAAAAAGGATATTTACTCAAAAAAGAAAAAAAAAATAGAAGATTGAGCTAGGCTAACTAAGATTGGTCATACATAATCCCTCCGATCCTAATTATAGGATCAATTTACTAAAAATGGGAGAGATTAAGAAAAAAAGTTAAATTAGTTAATTTTATAATTTTATTTATTTTTCAAAAGTACCCTTACTTAAAATTAAAAATGACGTCAAGGAAATTAAAGTTTGTTCAATTGGGAGCCCCGCATACGTAGAGCTGGGAATCAGGGCTAGCCCGGCCCGACAGGGCCAGGGCCCAACAGGGCCTGAAGTAAGGAAAACATTTGTTTTTCAAAGCCCGGCCCGATAGTACCAGGGCCAAGGCCGGCCCTACTGGGCCTGAAAATTACTATTCCAAATTTTAACTATTTTTCCTTCGATTTTTTTCAAAAAAATAGAATTAGTAAATTGCAACCATTAAAGTTCTAATCTATCAAATAAATGTTATCAACATTAATATCTAAACAATATAAATCATTCAACAAATAAACACATTTATTAATTCGTAATAAAAAACAAATAAACACAAAGAATATGTTTTTTTTTTCAAAAAATATTAAACAAAGGAATTGCTTTATGTATGCCCACGACAAAATGCCTTTCCCTCTCGTAATTTTGTGTGTGTCTGCAGATTCCTTTGGTTCAGGCATGATTTTACTGACAGGTAAAAATAATTATACTTATTTTACACAAAATATATTTATAATTTATTACTTATATAATATTGTAATACCAAAGTATGTGTTTATTTAATATGAAAACATCCCTTCTTTAAAATTTATAATAACTAATTATGTGTTTTAATACAAAATAATAATAAACATAAAAAAGGGTTATAGTTTAAACTAAAAAAAATCTAAGTAATTACAAATAAACACATTCATTAAGTGGAAGTCTAGGTAATTAATTCTTTTTAGAAAAAAATGCTAGAGTTAAACGGGCTTAACGGGTCGTCCCGAGGCCCTGCAGGGCCGGCCCGATTAAGCCCGAGGCTCTACAGGGCCAATTTCAAATTTTTGTCCTATTTTTTAAACCCGAGCCCTACAGGGTCAGGGCTTAAACGGGCCAGCCCGATGGACTCGACCCGATTTTCCGGCTCTACGCATACGGCACTCTGTGACTTCTTTGATATTTTAGCCAAGTAACAATAAAGCAGTAGGTGTGGGTCTGTCCCTTCCTATTGTATATGATTTAATAAAAATTCCTTGTAAGTTGATTTTGTATGTCATTCTTCCCACGTCTTTCATGATTGTTTGTCTTCTTCTCTAACATAGGTTCCTCTCTTCACCTCCTCCTCTCTTATGTACTTCCCCTCCCTCACCGTATGCTCCCTCTCGCCGGTGGCTTGTACTTACAAGCCGCCGGTGAGCACCCCCTTTTTTGTGTGGCACAGACGAGTCAGAAAGGTAGTTTAGAGTCCAGATCTTGGATCTGTAGTTTTCTCTCTTTGAGTTCCATCGGATGTGGCCATCTCCCGTCCTTGTGGCGAGCCCTCTCTTCTCCTTCTCCAGATCTGATATGTGAGGGTGAGATTTATATGTTTTTTGTTGCTTTTTTTGTGGTACTGGGCTTTGTGGTGGTGTTCTTGTCTCAAGAAATAAACAGATATGTAAGATCTACGTTCAAATCCTCTTGGTTGGCTGGCTGTTTGGACGTTATTAGATCCGATTATCACTTGATAGCATAGATCTGCGTTCTTGAGGGAAGATCTAAAGAGGTGTTGCTTGGTGTGTGGTCAAGGTCACCAGATCTGATTCAACAATGGAGCAAAAGTGTTCTTTAGGACATCATTGGTCCTCTTTCGTCTGAGGTTGGGTTTTCCGTGTTCTTTTCTCTAATATGGGGAATCTGTACAACTGTTCTAATTGCAGCTCATGCTTATAAGGAGATGCCCGTTTGGGTGGGTTTTCCAACCAACACTTTCTTGCTTGTCACTTCTAACCTTGGATATTGAGGAGGCTACTTTTGTCCATGATCCTACTTCTATTCTTAAATATTTTATGTACGGTGATTTGGTTGTTTTTTGTATTTGATGTATTTTGTTGTTTTGTTGTTGTATTGGATTTGACATTGTTTGCTTGAATCCAGGTATTGTATCTGTTTCTAGTGTTTGTAGTATTAATATAATTATATTTTCTGACCAAAAAAAAAAAGTCTTCTTTTCTAACATTGGATCACATTTTTTTGTAATATTTTATAGCCACGTCTAATATTTTTGTAGTCTTAAAAACGAAAGTGATCATAAGATAAATTTTAAATGTATATAAATATTTTTTTTTCTATCAAGAGAGCATCTATTTAATTGGGTATAATACAAATGCAAGGTTATTTTTTTTTAGCTATGGAAAAAAGATTATGAAATTAATATTTTATTAGGTTATTTTAAGGAAAAAAAATCAATCACTTTGGATGGATAGTTACTGAAAAATATTTTTAAAGAAATGTTAAAATTATTTTATTTAGAAATTAAAAAAGAAAGTAGGATCTTTGAAAAGCGTGTTGTTAAATTAACTATTGTGGAGGACGTATTAGTAGAGGTGATATAGAAAAAATATGATAAAAATTGTTTAAAATTATCTTTAAAAAAAAAAACAGTATAATTGAGGTGTATGTGGCATTAATAAGTTGCAAGCATTACTTATTTTATATAATATATAAGTGCATTATTAAATTATTATTGAAAAAGTATGGTATTTAAGGAAGGAATTGACAAAAAAATAAAACTTGTTCTAATAATTAGAACTAAGATCAACTCCAAAATATGTTTCTATAATTAGGACCGGAGTGAGTACTTGTTTTAAGGCTTAAGGTGTATCAAACATTTTGAAATGTTTTTTCTAAGTGCATCTAGTACCCTAAAGCCTTTTGTGGTGCACCCAACAACTTGAAATATCTTTTTTAGTGCACATAGCACCCTAAAGTACTTTTTCATATGTGTACAGTAACATAAACTATTTTTTTGGTGTGTTCAACACCCTAAAGTATTTTTTTGAGTGTATTCAATCCCCTAAATTATCTAAATTGTTAAATGCGAAATTGCACAAAAAAGTAATTTAGGGTGATGGATGCCTCTGAAAAGTACTTCACGGTATTGGGTACATCACAAAATACTTTAGGGTACTGGATGCACCTGAAATAATATTTCAGGATGCTGATTGGACCTTAACTTTTATTTAATTGTACTTTTAAATTTTGTTGACATTATTATGTAATGTTAAGGTTATCTTGGTACAATATCGTTGTCAAATTTTTTTTTTCTTTCTAATTCTTATTCTGTTGGAATATGTCTAGTCTATCCTTGAGATGGATTAGAAGTTTAGAACCCAAGCCCACTGTAAATGGGTTATTATGTAATTATAGAGAGATATGAGTCCAAAAGATGAATTTTAATTTTATAATTTTAAATTCAAATCCCGCAACTCCCCGTACGTGTGAATATTTCAGTTTGTGGGAGTTCGTTGAACGCACTAATAGAAAAATTGAATCTCTTCTCTCTGATAGCGGTGAATCTGATGTATAACATTATTGAAGTCCATATCGTTGCTCCGATCATTGTGGGTGATTCAGAGAACCGGTTGGATTCCAAGTATTCTGAAATCCTAATTCCTACATATTCTTTTTAAATTTCTTGATAATATTTAAAATTATGTTACTTTTATTAACTTGCTTCATTTTGAACTTCAGTAATGAGACAGATTTCAAAATATTGGAATATTAACATCCTTCAAGTACAGTCTAAGACGGGCAACAAACAGGACATATTCTGACCTGATGGTGATCATGTTTATTAGACAACCGAAGAGTCCAATTTTAATGACTCGTTACTGATCTACATCATATTCAATATACAAAACAAAGAAAATTTACATAGGTAGCTAGGAGGCCAAGACTGAAACTCGTTTGCGTTGTGCATAATCCTGACGAAGTCTATTATAATCATTTCTGTAGTGCTCTAGTGAGAAACAAAGCTGCCTTATGGCTTCTCGTTTCTCTTCTGCTCCTTCTAATATCTCATTTCTTTTCCTTTCAACCTCTTCCTCTAGTTCCTTCCCTCTTTGTTTAAGCTCTTCCACTTGCTTCAGTGCATCTTCCATTCCAGAAATCAGCTTCACATGTTCCATGTGTAACTGGTTCAAATGCCAACCCAGTTGTTCAACCCGGTCCTCTCTTCGATTTATCTCTACCTTGAGCCTACCAACTTCTACATTGAGATCATCTCTTTCTGATGCTAATGCATCCAAAGTTTCATTAAGGCTCTTCATGTTCTCCTCTCTTTCCTTGATTTCTCCCTTGAGTGCCTCCATTTCTGCTTTTTCAGAGTTGACCTTCCTCATCTCTGAGTCGGCTATGGCTGCTTTTAAATCCGTGATTTCATGATCTTGGTCTAAGAGGCTGAGTTTTGTGTTTTCAAGTCTTTCGAGGAGCTCGCTGGTCTCTTTTTTCTCGGTGTCAAATTTGGTTTTCCAAGCAGCTATGTTCTTTGAAGCTGACTCAAGCTGATCCTGCAATTCCTGAATTTTCTCAGATGATTTTGTGGCTTCAAGCTCTAATGAAGCAACATGCTTTTCAGAAGCTTCAAGTTTTTCTTTGGTGATTCTTAGCTCATTCTCAAGTGACTTAATCTTAATATCAGGTTCCCAATCTTCTTGATCAGATGAAGATTCTATAGCAGCCTGCAAATCTGCTGGCTCCTGGGAGCTCAATCTCTCGAGCTCAAATTTTAGAACGGAGATTTCTTCTTCTGAGAACCTTAATTTTTCATTCACTTTCTTCAGTTCTTGTTCATATTCAACAACCTTGGCATGAATCTCTTCACAATTCTGATATCTTGCCCCTCTTTCTGCATTCCCCTCTTGTTGCAGCCAGAGTTTTTCTTTCAAGTCACGTACCTCAATCTCCAATTCCATTATTTTCCTGCTCTGCTTATGATAATCATCAATACTTCCTGGGAGATCTGAGTCATTGTGATGGGAAGAATCATCAGAGTCGTCCTCGGAATCTGTTGTCACGGAAGATTCAGATCCTTCGCCATGTCCAGCATCAGAACCATTTCCACTAGATCCGAGAAAAAAATCAAATCCGGCAGCCCGGTTGCTGGATTTACGATGATGATGTCTAGGCCTTGCAGGAGAAGGCATGGTAGAGGAGTGCCCAGAAATAGAATCAACATCTGATATGCCTGAGCCTTGGGATTGAAGATCAGAGGGGATGTTCTTCTTCAATTCAATAGTGACATGATCATATCGTTCAGCCAGAGAACGGTACATTCGATAGAAATCCTCGACGAGAGAAATCAATTCAGGCCTCTTCTGATAATACATCTCAGCCTTCTTGGCGAATGAATCTGCATCCTCTTCAATCAGCTTCAGCATTCTCTTCACTCTCTTGTCCATTTCTAAGGAGAAATATCGTTTCGTCATTTTCTTGACAGGCATTTTTTACGAAAATTGATGATCGAGATTTGATGGAACAGTAGGGAAAAAAATTGAATAATGAAATGTAAGTATGTTTCCCCTGGGGATAACCAAGATGCTAAAATTACACCAACGTTAATATCTGAACCTGTTTTTATCTTTTCCATGTTTAGGTTGTGGAGTAAAGATCCTAAATACCTTGAACGTTAAAAAGCCCATAACCCAGCATAAGAGCAACAATTTGACTACTAATTTATAGAAGAAATTAATTTAACTTTAAAAATGAAATAATAAAATGTAGACTAATAATATCATAGAGATGATTTATAGATATGGACCAGTGGACGAGCCGCAAAGTGGGCTCCTCACTTTTTCTTTTGACAAAATCTCAATCGCCCGGTCTTCTTTAAAGGAAAAAACCAAAAAAAAAAAAACGCTAATAAATATCACTCTGATCCTATTTATAAGTCCATTTTGATCAAATCATACCTACCAATGAGAGGTAGTTGGCTTAATGATTATGAGATAAATTTTCAACTTTATCCTCATTTATGCATGAGTATCTTTCACCTTTTTTCTTCTTTCTCTATTTTCATTGGTACAATTAATATAGATAAAATTGTCACAATCTCATTTATTTGGTTTAAAGAGACTTATAAATAGAACCAAATTTTTTGATAAAAAAGGACTTATAAATAGGATCAGAGTGGTAGTGAAAAATGATCATCAAGCACCTCTTCACCTTCAAAATATTTATTTCCAGGTATGTTCCCCATAATAATAAAAATTAGAGCCTAGCAAAAATTGTAGGGGGCAAAATCCACGTGTACCATCAATATCTAGTTTAAAAATTATGTGTCCCTTCATTACTAGTTGACATAATGTAGGCCAGTTTGTACAGAACTAAATCTAATTATAAAAACCCCAGCAGTTGATTTCTGAGCACTCACCCACCAGAAGTAATATTTGACTAGTCCTAAACCTTTCTTTTATTTGATTCATAATCATGATGGGAAAAAGGAACATGAACAAATCAATATGACCAATCTCTTCCATAGTTGCTCACCTTCAAGATTTTCTGCAAGCCACTTTGAATTCTTGGGACTAATGTGACTGTTCCACCACCAGGAATGTGATTTTCTTGATTCCAACCTCTTCATTTTCTGCTTAGAAGAGTGAGTCTGAAATACGAACCAAGTAAGGGAGGCCATGAGATGGTATAGAAGCCAATATTCAAGAGGATAAACAATATACAAAAGGGGGAAACAAAAATCATCACTAAAAAAAGGACCCATAATACACAATTCCGTTAGTATCATGAATTATTCCGCAGTCTTAAAGTGAGATACAACCCATTTGTTTGTTTTAGATGCTAGTACATACTAATTGAACTCAAAAAAATTGGAGGGAGGCTTGATGCTCCATATGTGTGCAATCCGTATAGAGACATATGAGTGAACAGGTGGGCTGCATAAAGAAGATAAACAAAAGTATGGAACACAATATATGTTCACAGATCCACAAGTGCCTGAGTTTGATAACTGCATGTGCCATTGATGTAATAATAAATAGCAGTCAAGTTCATTCTCTTACCGGAGAAGTAGCCATCCGCCTTCACAAATTGCTGCTTCTGGTTCGTTGAAATTCTGAAATCAATTCCAAACTCCAGCATAAAGACCAGTTCGTCACAAAATTAAAACGAGAACTAGAAACAAACCACATGCATTCCGCAGATTCAATTTCTAAATTACAGATTTCACGTTTTTAATCACGAAATTACAAAGAAATCAACGACTGCCAGTTTCCCTGCTCAGTCCAAACGCCCGAAGGCGAATTGAAGAAAAACAAGGGAAAATACGGCACAAAAGGAATGAGCAAAATCATCTTACACAAACAAAAACTGATTCAAATGTTGAATTTGTTAGCCAATTTATGAGAGAGAATCGAGAAGAAAACTCAAATAAGAATGGTGGAGACAAATTAAGAGGAAAAAACGTGTGATTAAAGGAGGAAAATTGAAGGAGGAAGCTTCAATGTCGAAGAAGAGAAACATACACAATCCGAGTTTGAAGCAGCTAGCAGAGAAAGGAGATAAGGATTGAGTTGAGCGCAGAAGCTTTTGAAGCAGAGCTTGAGAAGTGCGGTCCCACCCCATTCCGCCATTTATATATATAACATCACACTCTACCTTTCCGCGCTTTCCAAGATCACCTCATGAACACAGTTTTTTTTTTTTTTTTGTTTATTCTGTTGTTTTTTCGGTGGCTCAGATGCAGCCGTCCCAATATGGTTGGGAAACTGGTATTATTTATTTAGGGAGAATCCTTGCCAAGGCCCAATTAAGGTCCAAAATTGCAAAAAGGGCCCCAACAACTTTCACATACCAAAAAGAGCCCTAGGGCCTTTTCTGGTATAAACGTTAATAACTAAAACAGCCAAATTGACAACAAAATAAATACCCATTAACAACTAAATCAGTCGTATTAACAACAATATTTTAACAACTAAATCAGTCACTTTAACAACAATATCAGCCCCGGTTAACAACTAAATCAGTCAAATTAACAACTAAATTTTAATGAAAAATCTCAGAAAATGCCCTAGGGCCCTTTTTGGTATGTGAAAGTTGTTGGGGTCCTTTTTGCAATTTTGGACCTTAATTGGGCCTTTACAAGGATTCTCCCTTATTTATTTTGGTAATAATGATGGTTCAATAATTGATATACTTGATTTTTTTATTCAATTTTTATTTATAAGTAGGCACCTTCAACATGTTTCATTTCCCACTGATAAAAAAATTTAAAATTTAATTAACTCTCTCTTAAAAGTTGATGACTTTTCAACTTTATCCATATTTAACTAAAACACAATATTTTAGAAAATGATAATCTACCCCGTTCCTTCCTTCTTGTAGGATACTACTACTAGTTTTAACTATATCATGTTCCTTTTTATAAGACTATTAGGGGATGTATGAAAAGTTTATTGTAAACTCCTCATTTTACTTTCACTTAATTACAAAAATTACTCATGTCATTATTGCATTTAATTCTCATGTTTAACGAAATAACTCAATATAACATATTCTCTATCTTCCACATAAATAAAGGAATTTTTAGAAAATAAACTTTATTTCATATATATTTGTTGCACCTAACTAGTTTTAACTACTCTACCAGCTCATTGAACAATTGAATTTGATTATTAGTATCTTAGAAAAAAAAAGGAGTACATAATAATAAATGAGCAGTAAAATTGTATATTCATGTAAAAAATTTAATGCCATGCCCATAGGTAGGACCAAAAAACTGAACACTCTCTACTTTATAAATAGGACTAGATGAGTAAATGTTAGAATTCATGTTTTTAAGGATTATAAATTCAAATATTTTTACATAGATAGAAAACCATATGGAGCAATATGAAAATCAGCAAAATGTCTGTGTTTGAAAATATGATTGGGATTTGGGATGAAGGACTTAGAAATGTTTTTATACACTTAAACAACTAGTGCTCTATGGAATTTCAAAAATAAAAAAGCATGCACTAGCACTTAAATTTAGATGTTTCTTACTAATAAAAAATCTTAAACAAATATTTTTCATCTGTTTTCTCTAATAATAAAATAAAAATTATTAGTATTTCTAGCTTTAAATTTACGTCATAGATTTTAATGCAATTAGATCCTTCTTTATTTACCTACAAATTAGGTTATATAATACTATATTATAGTAATATTTTGTTTTTCTTAACATGCACGCAACAAAGCACCTTCCCTTAAATATGCCTATATTATGATTTTTGTTCCATCATCCGTATGGTCTCTCTTACGCGCCATTAGGTTTTTTGTTCTTAAATAATAAATGCCCTGCTTCTCCGGGGAAACTGACTTTTGACCAGATCCGGGAAACTCACCTAAATTTATATGTTCACATTTATTTATCGGATGCCTATTATTTCTTTATTATTATATGATATGATATAACTTTTTTTCCCCTGAGAAAAAAGAGTCCATTTTATTAATCACCAAAGAAATCAAAGCATATACACTAATAGTGGAAGCCAAATAAAATCACGTGAAAAAAAACTATACATACATGATACAACATACCACACATCTCACCAAGAAAAAAAACTAGAGAGGGAGTTAGAAATTGAGATTAAGGGAGTGAAAATTACATAATAAAACCCAGATATTCATGATATTATATTTCATCCCTTTAATTATTTCAATGTTTTCATGTAGTGCTTACATGATACTTTTAGGGGGACTAAAGTAAAATAATTGAAATTTTTATAAGGATAAAATACAATTTTCTAAAGATTGGGGTTGAATTCTATAATTTTAGGGGGGCCACCCCCAAAAAAAAAAAAAAATTCTGCCACTGCAAACAAAAACAAAAAGAAAACAAGTACACAAACAGCTAAACCCACCAAAACAACTAACTCAAAACATGAGACACTATCATCACAATTCAATAGCCAATACCTTTCTTCTTAAATTAAAGCAACTGCTCTTCTTTACCAAAGAATCCTCATGAATCATGGCAAACATAGGGTATGTTGGTATCATACCATCCATTCACCATGGTACATCCCTTACAAGCATCTATTGCAATTGTAATTGTGATTGTTTGGATTAGTGGCGGAATATATTTTTCCGACCAAGGGTGGACACAGGAGGGGGTGAGGGGTGGCCCCAGCCACCCCCCAATTTTTGTTTTTAAAAAAATTGTTCTTTTGTTTTTTGAATTCATACAATAATTAAATAGCCCCGACCTGATATATGCCCTTCTTCGCATTTCTTCGATATATCTCCTATATTCCTTACATTGTTTTTGTTTCAGTTGTTGTATAAACATAGATTTACCAGTACTCTCACATTTTCTTTGATGATTGCAATTAACTCTTCATCAGTGCTATGGAAGTGTATATATATGTGTTTAATATACACAATTTTCAACCCATGAATCTTGTTAGCAGCCGATTAAACTTGTACTCACTCTTCCAGTTTCTACAGCAACTACTGAAAGATCTTTCTCTGCTATGAAGATAATCAAGAACAGGCTTCAAAATAGAATTGAAGACCAATTTCTTGATGATTCTTTGATTACATACATTGAAAAAGAAATTGTTTTGAGTTCTAGCACTGATTCAATTATAGATGGGTTTAACAATATAAAAACACTTAGAGTAAGAGTCAAGTGAAGTAATCTTAATTTTTGTAATAAATTTTTTTCAATTTTTGATATATTTTGTCTATATCGTAGTTCAAGTACTTTTATTTATGATGTCACATTTTTTATTTTCGCCCCCCGTCAGTAAAATTCCTGGGTCCGCCCCTGATTCCGATGTGATTTACGATATACGAAGTAAGTATGTGAGATGAGTTTTATCTCAACTTATACGAACGTGCTTTTTAAACACCAATTCAAACATGCACATAATCTGCAATTGTATTTCCCCCTTGATCAACCAAGGAAAGAGAAACATTCAGCAAGGGCTCTGTGACCTAGAAGTTCTTGCAGTAAATCTTTACATCTCCAATCATAATTACTAAAATCAGCATTCGTTATTACATCAAACAATTCACTACAATCCATTTCAAAGCAAACATGAGAAGATGCAAACCTAGTTATTGCTAAAAAAAAGCTTCTTTAAGAGCTAAACACTCAGCCATATAATGCAGAACAAGCTGAAATTTTCCTCCCAAAGACGCAGCATTTTCATCTCTACAAACAATCCCCACACCAGCGTCCCCACTCTTCCCTTTATATAAGCTCCATCTAAATTAAATTTTGATAGAGCTACAATCACATTTCTTCCACTAATCCAACCTAACACATGCACAAACACATGCACTAGGTAATTTCATAGTAACAGTCAGTGGCAGATGAATTTTAATGACGGGGGACGAAAATAAAAAAATATTATATCATAAAAAAAGGTAATTGAAATACAATACAGACCTAATATACAAAAAATTGAAAGAAATTTATTACAGAAATTAAAATCACTCCACTTAACTCTTACTCTACGTGTTTTTATATTGTTAAATTCATCTATAATTAAATCTGTGCTAGAACTCAACAATTTCTTTTTCAATGTATGTAATCAAAGAATCATCAAGAAATTGGTCTTTCATTCTATTTCGAAGCATGTTCTTGATTATTTTCATTACAGAAAAAGATCTTTCAGTAGTTGTTGGAAGAGTGAGTAAAAGTCTAATTACTCTATCAATAAGAGAGTAAATGATACACTTTTCAATTCTTGCACCCTTGATATAATTCAAATGTAGTTGATAAATTAATCAAATCTGGATGTTTAGGAATGTCATGCTCAAGATGTTGTAACTCGATCTTCAAATGCAATTTT
Source organism: Acacia pycnantha (assembly GCA_025563575.1). NCBI lineage: Eukaryota > Viridiplantae > Streptophyta > Magnoliopsida > Fabales > Fabaceae > Acacia > Acacia pycnantha. The sequence continues at coordinate 2,059,196 of JAMWYP010000099.1, read as the reverse complement.
TTCTGTTCTGTGAAATCTCTATAATAGAATTTATCAACAAGTTTGCAAATAAATGCATGATTAAATTAGAATTTTTTTTAGAATTGAAAACTTGTTCATAAAGTCCCGGTGTTGGTTACTGATTTAATCATAGATATATTTAATCAAGCTCATCTTCCTATGTGCTAGACCTTTTATATATATATATAGAGGGGGCGTGGCGACCCAGTGCCCCCTTGGGTCCGCCCTAACAGAACTAGCCTTATTATTGTTTCAAAATTCCTCTACAAGAGTATTAGTTCTATTAATTACCAATCCAGGATCCACCCTACTTCCCTTAAAAATCCAGTTACGTCTTGATTTCCAAATCCACCAACACAATACCGCAACAGTGGGTTTCTGCACATCATCTAGCTCTTTATTTTCGAGAAGCACATTAGCAAACCACTTATCCACCCTTGAGATTTGCATCTTCTCAGTGAATAAACCCAAGTTGCAACCAAACCAGTACTTCTTAGTCCCTGGGCAGAAGAAAAGGCATATGTTCTAAGGTTTAACTTTCAACTCCACAAACATGACAAATAGGAACCCGAGAACAATGCCTTTTAAAAAGAAGAACATCTTTCGTAGCTACTGCCCCATTAAAAATTCTCCAAATAAAATGTTACTTCCATAGCTCTTTTGGCATTTGATAAGAAATATTATGATATGATTTGCAGCAATATTTTTTAACAACATAATAATAGAAATAGGTAAGCATAATATCTATGAATACTCTTATTTAAATTGGAAGTCAATGACTTGAGAAATAAAAAAGACAAAAAAATCAAAGATAAACCATCCATATCAATATATGGATATGCGAAGGCAAAAAGTCAATATATTTGTTAGAATACATGTTTTGATGATAACAAAGTTTAGAAAGGTTTTAAAAAGGATTTGAAAGGTGAACAAAGTATTTTGAAAAAGAAAATATCAATGTTTTGAAAAAATTGCTAGATTACTCGAGTGGCAATTCGAATGATATGATTTCATCACTGCAAGTGATAATTGAAAGTAGAAAAACATATCATTCTTGTAATGTGATAAATCCTAGCTAAATCACCATGGCGATCTTTTTGGTGAAATATTTTTACAAAAGATCACTTGAGTAACCGCTCGAGTGATGTGTTCAAAAAATTCATCATCACCAAATCACCATAGTGTATTATCTAGTGATTAGTGTTGTGAAAAATTTTCAGAGGGAAAATCACTCGAGTGATGTTCCAATCTCACTCAATTAACCACTTGAATAATGTGTTAAATCTCATCACTAACACACCACCTAAGTGATCTGTACAGTGATGCTACTCTGAAATGTTTTTGAAGAAAATGTCACTCGAGTGACCACTCGAGTGATTACTTGAGTCAGGTGACAAAGAGCATCACTAGCACAACACTGCAGTGATCCTGGAAGTATTCTAAAATCTGGAAAATTTTCTAACTGCAAGATCACTTGAGTGATATGTTAAAACAACATCACTAGCATAACACTCCTATGATGTGATCAAGTGATATATTTTTTCTCAAAATCAAAGGAAACAAGATCACTCAAATGAACACTCAAGTGACCCTATAATTTTTCATCACTAGCTAATCACTCAAGTAATGTATCAAGTAATCTAAAACAAGATTACTCGAGTTATCATATTTTATGCATCACTAGTACATCACTCCAGTGACCTTTCCAGTGCTTTGTAAAATTTTCAAACTGCCAAGAGAAGATCACTCAAGTGATGCTTTCTCATAAAACAAAGCATTGCTTCCAAACTTTTTAATCATTTGAATGATTTTTTAATTTCTTCTTCTTGCTTCTAATAGCTCTAACTCTTCATTATACTAGTACTTAAGTGTTTTTCAAATGATTAAACAAGGATTAACGTAACACACAAGTTGAAAAAATCACTTTTGTGTTAGAAGCATTAAACTCGAAGGACATTCAAATAACGAACATTCTCTCTGCTCCAACGGCTAATTCCTTAGACACAAAGAATGTTTAGAGACTTCAATGGCTATAACAAGGACCAAGAACACTCCAACGGATATATTCAATAAGACAATGGTCATTAATTATGAAGACAAAACAAAGAACTTCTACGAAAAAACTTACTACTACTTTTTTTGCAAAATCTTAAACTCTTAAATTTGAGTCTGTACTTTATTGTTCATATATCTACTTTTGTGAAAAACATTTATTGATTTATTTACTATATATGGGAGACTCAAGATTATGGAATCTTGAGTGAGCATTAAATTACAAAATGTAAGGGGGAGCGATTGTTCTTTGAAAATGAACTAGCTTGTCTTGAGACACTAAGAACCTAGCAAATCTTGGAGAATATTGGAAATCTAGAAGGCTTATAGGATTGAACATAGGTCAAGTGGTTTGGACCAAACCAGTATAAATATCATGTATTTATCTATGGTAACATCTCTTCAACTCTATTTTATTCCTTTAAAGTTTGCATTAAATTTTTAGTTTTTAATTATCACCCAATTCACCCCATCTTGGCATCTTGGATGAAAGTCTTGATCTAACAATATTGAGATGTAAATAAAACATAAAGTATTTTTGAAAAAATAATATTATTCATAAGTTGTAAGTTCTCTTAAGTACGTCCCATGTAATTTTCTTGTTTTGTAAATCTTTCCTTGCACATTTATTATATTCTGTACAGTTGTTTCCCTCAATTTTTTTTTAAAGCATAATAACTTTCATATATTGTCTATGATATTTAATATATGATCTAGTTTGTAATGTAATTTATATAGAAAAATAAATTGTATATTAAGTACATAATGTAAGATCCTAATGTAGTATTTTATAAATTATGGGAAATGAATCATAACGTTCAAATCTTATAAATGGTAAAATTTTGAGCAGGTAGATGTTTTGGGGAAAAAAAAAAGGTATAAAATTTCATATTTTTAAGCTATTATCTAGCACAGAGAAAATTTTCTAATATAGAATTGAAGTGAAACAGTAATATTGGTTCCAGCTCATGTTTTTTCTTATTTATTTTGTTAACATTAATTCTACAGTTGGTTCAACTTCAAAGTTCAATACTTCAAGCTCACGTCCACGTAAAGGGAATCAGTTTCCCTACCTATCAGGGAGAGCTCTTCCTGGACTGGACTGTCCGAATGGGATTTAGATGGTCCAGATTTAATTTTTTTTTTTTTTACTTTATATTTTTTAAAAAATAATTATTTTAATGGGTAGAGAATCTAAAATAAAGATAATTTTTCAACTAACATATTTTTAAAAAAATGATTTTTTAATTTAAAAATTGACAGTTTAAAAAAAAATCTGGACCGTCCAGATTTGGAAGAGCTCTCCCTACCTATTCTTGGAGTTGGAGGATAGGTAGGGAAACTGGTTCCCTAGGTAAAGGGGAAAAAGAATCTTGGGTTATGCATGGAGCCAACCAATTTTTAGCTGCCACGTTTTTCTGCAAATATAAAGTATTTTTTCCTTAATTAATTTGTTGTAATTCGTCTTAGATTAAAAAAAGAACTTAGGTTACGCAAGGAGCCAATTAATTAATTTTTAGCTGCCACGATTTTCTGTAAATATTAAAAAAAAAACAGAACTTAGGTTACGCATGGAGCCAACTAATTAATTTTTTACCAAAAAAAACTAAAAAAACTAATTAATTTTTTCCTTAATTTATTTGTTCCAATTAATTAGTTTTTTCCTTCATTAGATTAGATCTTAAGCAATATTGAACCACACGTTAAGTCAGACATATGTTTTTTTTTTTTTTTTTAATAATTCCAAACACTATCACGTTTCATTTAGAGAGAGAGAGAGAGAGAAATGTTGTCAAAGTCAAACAAAGAGGCATAATTATTAATTAAAGACAAAATCACACATTAATGATGTTGGTGGGATGATCAAATCATTCACACGGATATATAACAGAGAATTTCAGTTAGCCCCTAAAGTATGTGAAATAATTTCAGTTAGCCTTCAAAAAAATTTGAAACTTGGCTGCACCTTCTTGGGTCAAAATGAAATTAAGTTTTGGGATGAAAAAATAATGATGCCCTTGCATTATCTGTCTTGTAAATTTTCTTATTTGTTTTGTAGATGTTCATATTTGTCTTCTGAATTTTTATATTTATATTGTAAATAACTAAAATATTTTTAATTCTCTAGGTTCTTTTGAATCATTTTATTTATCTTGTAAATGTATTTATTTGTCTTGTAAATACTCATATTTATTTTGTAAATGGCCAAAATATTTTTAATTATTTAGGCTCTTTTGTATTCCTTTATTTATCTTGTAAAAACCTTTATTTGTTTTATAAATGCTCTTCTGAAAAAAAAAGGGCATCATTGTTTTTTCACCCATAAAACTTAATTTCATATTAACCCATGGAGCTGTAGTGAAGTTTCAAAAAGTTTTGGGGTTGATTGAAACTATGTCACATATTTAGGGGTTCAATGAAATTTTCCCCATATATAAATATATATGTCAGGTCATCATGACATTAAAAAAATATTTTCTAGTATTTTTCTTAAAGTTAACATTTGACATCTTAAAGTATTTTTCTTAAAGTTAACATTTGTAATTTTTAGGTATTTTATACTTTTTTATTTATTTTAAAAAGTGATTAAATAAATATTTAAACTTTTAAGATGTAAGCGAAACATAGTGATTCGTGGTAAAATAATTCAGAAATCAAATGGAGTTGGGTATCAACTTTTTAATTGAGTTTATCCAAAAGAAAGAATATAATCGGGCTATTGATTCAAAGATGAACATATCGCAAAGCGCTGATCAGAACTCGTAGATGAATCCTTAATATATGCGGAGTAATATTCATTACGGGTCACTCAACTCCACAATAAAAAGCTCAAGTCTCGTAAATGAAATCATCAAAAACATTTTTCCTCAAACACTTTGTCATGGTATTAGCGCTTGGTTGGTTCTAAACCCTATCTCCAAGTTTCTCATCATTGCTTCGTTAAAATAACCCTATAAAACGCGTCTACCTGTTTACACCCAACTCGTCTCGACTCCTATTCAGCCACCATGTTCGGACCCCACCAATCGACCTATCCCAACTCGTCGGTAAAGATTCCGGCAACCTAGGCATACACACGCACCGCCACCATTCTCTGATCCCGCTTCGCATTGCTGGCGTGTCCGACCACTTTTCTAGCACCGTCCAAGGTCACTATGCTCCGAATCTTCTTCTCTCTCTGTTCTAAGCCATGTCTGAAGCAATAAACACCTCTAGTAGTATTGGGTCTTCCATAGCCAGTGTTTTGGGTGCTTCTAGAGAAAAGCAGAGTGCTCTGGGCTTTTTGACCAAAATAATTGTTTTAAAATTTTTTTTACCAAAATAAATCACATTTCAAATTATTTATCAAAGTAATGCAGTTGGTGGCGTTTTGTGACAGGACGGAATAAGATACGTAATAAACATTTACGTGATTAGGGAAATCTGTAATTAATCACGTGTAGAATGTTTACGGGACAAAATGGCGTGGGGAATTCCCACGCCATTTGTGCAAAAAAAACGTGAGGTTTCCTCACGGAACTAAGTTGCGTGAGGAAACCTCACGCCATTTGGTAACCAAATGGCGTGAGGATTCCTCACGCAACTAAGTTGCGTGAGGATTCCTTACGCAACTAAGTTGCATAAGGATTCCTCACGCCATTTGGTTACCAAATGGCGTGAGGTTTCCTCACGCAATTTAGTTCCCAGGCGTGAGATTCCCACCTGCTCCCATCCTTTTTCTCAGAACGTACCCTGTGGTTTTTTCCCGTGAATTCAAATTCTCCTGTGAGTAGCTCCTCTAAATTCTATATAGTCACTCGTCTTTGCTTACATCTTTCGCTCTTCACTTTGCTTTCGGCTAAAACTTTGCTTCTCTTTAGCCCTCATTCATTCCTAACTCTTCTTCACTTTGCTTCTCTTTAGCCCTCATTCATTCCTTACTAACTCTTTGAAAATTCTCTCCATCCACCATTCAAACGAAAAAAATGAATGAAATTCGGTCATTTGTATATTATAATGGTTCTAAAAAGATGGGTCCAAACGGTATGAGCTTTGAAGGTGATAGTAGAGGAATGTATATTGTTCGAGGCACGTCTGCTGAAGATTTACATGAAAAGATCCGTCGAAAGTTAAAGTTGCAACCAAATCAGGTAATATCACGCGTAACTGGTAGAGTACCTTGTGGAAACCGCAAATATGCGGGTTTTGAGATATCCGATGATGAGGATCTGGATGTATTTGTACAAACATTCATGGAAAACCATACGTCTCAATTTGCTGAGTTATATGTAGATATTGAGATGTTAGATTATATGGCTCATTCTGGTACACCTCAGCCAACACAATCAACCGTTGCACATGGAGAAGAAAGTGACTATATGCTAAATGAACTTGACAATGAGGAGGAGCAAGAGGAAGAAGATGAAGACACTTTATTGGATAATGACGATGAACAGAATGATAGTGATGCAGATGATGAATCAAGAGGTAATGATTATATATTTTATTTTTTATTGGTTACCTTGTTTTCGCATAAATTGTATTATGTGTGAGCATGCAGATATTACACCGTTTTGGAATGACATTCCACATTATGAGGTTGTACATCAGGGACGGACCTTGGGAGAAATATTTGGGGGGGCCAAATATATACTTATTAACTAATTAAAAATTTTATGATTATATAAATTTTTAAAATATTCAGATTTATAATAACAGTATTTTAACAATTCTAACGTATAAGATAACATACCTGTCTCTAGCATGGATGTCATATCAATTATAAAATGAGAAGATATCATGAAATTCCAGAAGATTGCCTGTTATATAAATATAATATATCAAAATATTAAAAGTTAACAATGTAATTTATAAATCAAAATTATTAAAACACTATGTTAAATGAAACAATTAAAAAGTACCTTCACTTAAAGTAACGCTCTTCGCTCTTTTAATGACTTGAAATCATCTATAATTGAATCAGTAGTGAAAGTGTCAGCTATTTCTCTTTCAATATGAATTACCATATTATCTGCAATAAAATCATCTTCCATCTTGTTACGCAACCTTGTCTTAATTATTTTCATTGCTGAAAACGAGCGTTCTGAGGTAGCTGTTGAAACTGGAAGAGTTAATAAGAGGCGAATCAATCGATCGATCAAGTAATACACCTTAGATTTCCCTGTCTTCATCAAAGCACAACATAATTCAGGTAGAGTTGATAGATTCTTCAAATCTGGATGACTAGAAGCATCAATAACAAAATGTTGAAGTTGAGGCTTCAAAATTATGTTCTCTTGCTCCGTAAAATCATCAGGATAGTATTTTACAATAAGAGTGCAAATATTATCAATGTTGAAAGCTTTATAAGCATCCTTAGGAATCAAATGAGAGCTAAGTGTCAAAAGCTCCAAAATTTTGTCCTTAAACCTCATATTCAACTCTTGCAACTGTTTATCTATTGTAACTAAAAATATTTCCACTTTATAGTGATGCTCCATTGTAATATGATCTTTTTGATGACGGGAGCGTCCTTGTCGTGCTATATATGGAGCACTAAAGTTAGGAACATCAATCTCATGTTGCTCACAGAATAATGTCACATTTTTCAATAAATTCAACCAACCATCTTCTCTCAATTTTTGAATGAGAACTTTTGTAGTACCAACTAAATTCACAGCATTGACTATATCTTGGGATTGTTCTTGCAAAGCTTGGCAAAGAACATTTGTTATTCCCATGATTTCTTTCATCAAGTGTAGGATCAATATGAACTCAAATGAAGTCAAAATATTATAAGCAGCATCAGCATCCCCTCTTTGAGAATAAGTTGATCCATCAACAATAATCTTTTCAAGAACAGAACAAGTTGCTGCAAACATATTTATCATACTACAAATTGAGTAAAAATGAGAACTCCAACGAGTATCTCCAGCCCGTTTCAAAGTACCAATTTGGTTTGCCCCTTTACCAGTTTCAAGTTCACCAATGTCAAGCAAATATGCAATTTCATCTAACTTGGCAGCTTGTAACTCATCATGTCGTTTACTAGATGAACATATAATATTAACAACGAAAGTTAAATTTGAAAAAAATTGATGCACATGAATAACTTCTCTAGAAGCAGCAACCAATACAAGTTGTAATTGATGAGCATAACAATGTACATAGTATGCAGAAGGGCAATCATTGAGAAATAATGCTTGCAAACCATTCCATTCCCCTCTCATATTACTAGCCCCATCATAACCTTGACCACGAATATTAGAGATATCAAGATTATGCTTAGAAAAGACAGCACACAATTCTTTTTTAAGAGTTAATGCCATAGTGTCTTTAACATGTATAAGATCAAAAAATCTTTCTTGTATGCAACCACTTTCATCAACAAACCTCAAAACAAGTGCCATTTGCTCCCTTTTTGATTCATCACGTGCTTCATCAACAATTATGCAAAACTTAGAATCTCCAATTTCTTGACGAATGTGGTTACGAACTTTGCTTGAGAGAATATGCAAAATTTCTTTTTGAATTCGAGGTGAAGTATACTTGGAATTGTATGGTGCATTTTCCAACACAACTTTTGCAACTTCATCATTGTATGATGCTAACAACTTTATCATCTCAAGAAAATTACCCCTGTTTTTTGATTCCAAAGTTTCATCACGACCTCTAAAAGCACATGCTTGAAATGTCAACCAACGTACTGTATCAATAGACGCCTTAAGACGTAGTCGATTCTTTAAAATTTGATTTGAACTTTGTACATTAAAGACATTCTGGATATGCCCATGCTGATTCAACAAGTCTTCACAAGCCTTCAATGCTTTGTTATGTGGTGAGCAAGGATCTTCTCCTATATGATTGAGAAAAACACAATTTTTTCCACTAAGGACCTTTTTCCAGTTTTGAAATCCTTTAACAGTAAAAACATCCGCTCCAGAACGTCCACTTGGTTTAGTAATAAGAAAACATGGTAAGCAATAAGCAGAATCTGTAGTAGGAGAATACTCTAACCAAGAAGGAAATATACCAAACCAAGTATACTGAAATCTTCTTGGATGATTCTTTCCTGTAAGAGGATAACATTGAAGTTTACACTGATATGGACCCCATTTTAAATAAGCCCTTCGAACTTCATCTCTTTGATTCACATGATATTGCCATATTTGAGGGCGTTTACCCGGATCACGCTCTAAGGAACTAACATCAAATTCATTGGAAGTAACTTTAGGAATTTTTGAAGGTTGTTCCTCACCATCAAACCTTAGAGCATCATGGCAAGTCTTTTCAATCGGTAAAGATGTAGAAGCTATGTTACCTTCCTCTATGTGATCACTAGCTTTCCTCTTGAAAAATGAATCAATTGTTTTATTCTTCATCATTGAGTTATTCTTAGATTTTATCACTTTCCAAATAACCTATAAACAATTTAAACAATATAATTAACTATTATCATACTAAATATTAATATAGAAAAACAAAACTCATTTTTTAACCTCTTTCATATTAAAATGCAGAAGTTCATTGTATTTTTTTTTTTTTAAAAAAAACAATGCAGAAGTTCAATATGTTCAAGTGTTCACCGACAATTAAGAGACCTTTTTAGGATTTCATCATCAAACATATGAATGATATGATTCAATTATCCAAAATTTGTGCAATTGTGCAGAACAGCTCAATAGCAGAAGCGACAAATCACAAATGGATAAAAAACAAACACATTAAACAATCATACCTTGAGGCTTTAGTAAATTACTTCGGTACCCTAGTCCTTGGAAGTCTGGAACAAATGGAAATCGTAATGTAGATATTTCAATTCAATATTTGGACCGTCTATTCTACAGTAGATGAAGATTGGACTGTCTCATTTGGACCGCTGCACATCATTCAATTCGTAATTATCTGGATCGATGAGACCTGGACGGCTGGAGAGCGAGCACGTGATTTTTGGAAGGAAGATTGTGAAAGACTAAGAGAACGCTGTGCGGACATTAGGTTAATAATAGGTTTGGGGGTTTGGGCTTGGCATTGTTTATATATATATATATATATATATATATATATATACATATTTTTTTTTTAATATGGACTTTTTTTTTGGGGGGGCCATCCCCCCCTTGTATCTTATAAGGTCCGTCACTGTTGTACATGAAGATTACCCACATGAGGATATACTGGATGAAGGCCGGGGTCCGTGGGTAAGAGGAGATGGATTATATCTTAAACAAGAGTTTGGGTCCAAGAGTGATGTGCAAGCCGCAATAAAACATTATTGCATGAAGGAACATCATGAAGCTCATGTGGTTGAGAGTACTACCACCAAGTTGATAATGAAATGTCGGAATCATGAACAAGGTTGTGATTGGAGAGTAAGAGCAATTAAACCAAAGAACAACAACGCTTGGGTGGTAACTAAATGGGTTGGAAATCATAGTTGTGTGAGCCAAATTCTCTCCCAAGACCATAGACAACTTGATTCTGAAATTATTGCTGAGACCATAATAGGTATGATGCAGAATTTGCTAATTTGTGCATTTATTTGGGTTTATCAGTGCATATAACTAACATTCCTAGTGTACACTTTTTGTGCATCGGTTTTGCAGACATAGTCAAGGAAACACCTTCAGTACCTGTGGTCATGATACAAGAAAGAGTGACTGGAATGTTTGGTTATCATGTTTCTTACAAGAAGGCATGGAAGGCAAAACAAAAAGCAATAGCTAAGATTTACGGTGATTGGGAAGAGTCATATGCGTTCCTGCCAGGATGATTCGAGCACATGTTGAAATTTTCCCCGGGATCTATTTATCATATTCAAGATGGACCGTATATTGTTAATCGGCGAGTCGTTAATCTGCACCAACATTATCCGTATCATGCACAAACAACTAAAAGCGTATAATTAAATTAATTACTTAATTACTTTTAAAACATACCGGGAGTCTCTTCATGCGAGACACATGCCAGAAACCTGCACGCATAAGGTGCTTTGAAAATCTAGTGGGAAGAGATCTGGATTATGGATATCTCGCACTGGACCCTGCGCGGCTTGCCTCACCCTCAACACATTGCAATCTCCAGTGTTCCACACAACTTGTGATCGGTGTGACTCTTGCACCTCCTCTTTAAGAACTCCCCACACTTTGGGGCCGGGCTCAATATTGCGTGGACTTCGGTCATCCATTTGACTAATAAAAATTTTAAATAACAGAACACATTATTAAGTCACTAATTATTATTCTCTAAATAATAAATAACTGAATTAATTGTTTGAGTAATTAGTATTCATCTTAAGGATTATAATTAACATACAAAAGAAATAAACATTTCCCTAATTAGTTAATTTACTAATTATTAGTCTTCTATCCTAAGGTTAATAATAAATTTTAAATATTATAATTCCATAAATTATTGATTTTAATTAATTTTTTACTCTCAAAAAATCGGAATTAATTATTTTATAAAATATGAAATAATTAGTCATTTATCTTAAGAATTATATAATTAACATACAAAAGTAATAATTATTTCCCTAATTAGTTAATTTACTAATTATTAGTCTTCTATCCTAAGGTTAATAATAAATTTTAAATATTCTAATTCCATAAATTATTGATTTTAATTAATTTTTTACTCTTACATATTTATTTATTAAGCATCTATCCTACCGTTATATATTTATTAATCCTATTATTAAACAATAATCCAGCAAAAAAAAATGTTTAAAATCCTATTATTAAACAATAAACATAACAAAAACATTAAATGTTAATCATCTATCCTACTAGTATACATTTATTAAATATCTAATAAATTAATGTATCTAATTAAGAGTTAAATCCAATATTTATTAAACAATAAACATAGCAAAAAAGTTAAATGTTACATGTTCCAACGTGAAGTGAAGTCAGTGAGAATCAAATTGAGCCTCCTTCTTCTCCTTCTTCACTAGGTCTTAAAATTTCTTAGCTCTCTCAATATTTTTTTATATTAGGTGGAGATTGTAAAGATAAGTGTATGTGTGTGTGAATGTGGGAGAGGGAAAGAGTCCGACAATGGCGGACGGAGGAGGGAATGAGGGAGAGAGTGAATGAAAAAAACTTAAAGAGAGAAGGAAAGTGGGGGAGAGTGAAACCAAAAAAATGAAACAGACAAAGAAGAGGGGCTGGCTGTGTCAAACGAAAAAATTGAAAGAAGAGGGGGGTGGTGGTGGTCTTCGAACCTGCAACAAAAATGGAAGAAGGAAGAGGGGATGGGCTGTGTTGGAGATAAGAAGAGGAGAGACCGAATGGGGGGGATTCGATAAAAAAAAGGGGGGGGAGGTGTCGGTGCTCAGAAAATGGGAATGGGGGAGGGGGTCTGCTGCACAGCAGCCTGCCGTGCAGCAAGCTGCACGCCACCTGGGTAAGGTGGCGTGCAAAAGTGTCACGGCACCAAGGTGGCGTGACATTTTCTTACGCGACTTTGTCGCATAAGAAACTTTCACGCCACCTTGGTGGCGTGAGACTTTTTCACGCAACCTAGGTGGCGCGAACCTTTCCTACGTGTCTGCCACCCGCAAAAAAAAGTACCGTGAGCAAACTCTACGGAACTTAGCAATTACGTTTAAATCCCTCACGCCTTTAGTGACGTAAGACTTACATTGGGAAATACTTTGAAAATAGGTTTATTTTGGTAATTATTTTTGGTCAAAAAATTATTCTGGTCAAAAACCCGAGTGTTCCGGCTTCTTATAAACTAAATAGGACTAATTTCTATAGCTGGTCTCAATTTGTTCATTCTTATTTCAACGTATGTGGGAAACTCAGTCATTTGCTTGGGACAGGTCCTAAACCAGGAGATCCATCCTTTTGTTTTTTTGGTACAAAAATTTTAGGAAAGGGGTTAGGCTCAGTCATGATCGAAGGTCAGGGGGTGAAATCTCTCTCACTCCTAGGTGATACCAATGTTAGACAGGGTAAGAAGTCTATTACTTCAGGTGTTTACCTAGACACTTAGGAGCTAGGATGTCTCCTCCAGTACTAATCAACTCCATAATCGAATCCTCTCCCTTTAGTGAGAGTGTTTGACCCTTTTGTCAGTTGAACTCAAGTACGAGGGTAGAGATCCATTTTTTGTTGCTTGGTGTAACATTCAAGTCCGAGCGAAATTTCCATTTCTTCTAGGTGATACTACCTCCAGTCCTAATTATAAGACCTAGTTGACTTTTTTTTGGAGAGATTAAGGAAGCTAAATAAATTACTTAATCATTTCTTATGTTATGTATCTTTAGATTATATGTTAGTTTATTAGTCAAACTAATTAGTTTGAAGAAAAAAATGAAAATACAAATACTCTAAAGTAATTTAATTAGCTTCCTTAATCCCTTCAAAAAAATCAACTAGGTCTTATAATTAGGGCCGGAGGGAGTACCAATGTTAGGCAGGGTAAGAAGTCTATTACTTTAAGTGTTTACCTAAACACTTAGGAGTTAGGATGTCTCCTCCAACACTTTGATCAACTCCCAGATCGAACCCTCTCCCTTTAGTAAGAGTGTCCAACCCTTTTGTCAGTTGAATTCAAAGAGGAGGATAGAGATCTATCTTTTGTTTTCGATGACTTAGTTTTTCGGACCTTTTTTTTATTATAATGAGGGTGAAGTTATGTGTAGGCCCACTCAATTTTTTTTTAAAATAAAATATATATGATTTGGGCCAGACCATGTGGACTGAGAACTTGGTCCTAAACCCAGTCCAACCAATTAGTTGGTCTAGTCTAGTCCTTTTGTGTTATAAGGCTATCTTTCATTATTTCAAAACAATAATAATAAGGCTATCTTTCACTAGACTGAATTGATGGATAGGGTCACCTTGAGTCAAACCTCGTTACCTGGAGCACTGAATTTTTTGCTAATCCCTACTAGATGTACGGCTTCAATCTATAAGGCCCGTTTGGATTAGCGGTGGTAAAAGTGATTTTTTTCTTAATGGGCACTTGTTTCACATAGCTTTTGAAAAGATAGATTAAATGAAAATGACTGAAAAGGGCATGAATCATATATATATATATATATATATATATATATATATATATATATATATATATATATATATATATATATATATATATATATATAGTATAAAATTTTATAATTTGGGACAAAAAATTTAAAAAAAATATAAAAAATGGTTGAAAAGATCCACTTATCTAACCTAATGTTGGGAAATGGCTGAAGTGATAATTTGTAGTGAAAAATTTCTGCAACAGTAAAGAGATCCACATATCCAACCATATTTTTAAATAACACAACATAGGTTGGATATAGTTCTTCAAAATTTTAAGAATGGCTGAGACTAGCACTTTTAAGAGATAAAAAAAATTCATATCATACAAGTGCAGTTGCAAGATCAATCGGGTACATATTATTTTTTTCTCCCCCTTTCCCACCCTCCCTTCTCCAATGCCAGTAAGTCACGTTGCAACTCCCTCCTTTCACTTTGGGGGAGGGGGGGGGGAACGGTCCTTTTTCGAATGAGCCCACAGGAGCAATTGATGGGATAAGAAGTTTGGTGGTGTGGTTTTAAAAAGAAAAACCCACATCAACATTATAAGCCCATCAAACAGTGATGTCATCCCAAACACTCAATTATCAAAATTTCCCTCTTGATTGGGTTTTTTCCCCATTTGATGGACTTATTTTCCCATCAAATGCTATCCCAAACACACCCTATATTACAAGTCACATCCAATCGCTTCACTATAATCAAGGAGGAGTGATTGAGGCATTATATTTGTTTTGAAGATAATACCCAAAAAAAAAACCTCTATAAAACATGGTTTGTGAAACCGGAATGGACAGGCTGATTTAGACCAGAAACCGGTCAACTAGCCGAGAAACCAGTTCGGTTTAGTGTGAAACCGGTTTGACCCGATGAACCCAGGTTGACCCGGTTAACTCAGGGTAACCCGGACGGGTTACAAGGGTCATCGAGTCAACCCTTTTTTTTTGTTTCTTCCTCAATTTGAAATGGCATTGTTTGCAATTTCTTTTTTCTTTTTTTAATTTAGAAGGCAATCTGATTCATATCTGATTTGATTATTTGAAACGATGTAGGCGTGATTTCCGACTCTTCCCCTGCCAAACTCAACTGCCTCACACTGCTCAGTGCTCTGCTCCTTGACGCCATTTAGCAAGCTTCAACTCTTCAATCTTCACTCTCCCTTCGTCCGACAAGAAACCATCTGCTTCTGTCCGACACACCCTTCGCCATCGCAATGTTTAAATGTTTAGGGTTTTTTTTTTTTTTTGAAATTTTACCTCACGATGCTGTTAATTTCTTCAGGTGAAAAAGCTTCGTTCATCTCGATTTGTAAAGCTTTGTTCCGTTGTAGAGCTTGCGAAGAAGCTTTGCCGTCTCTGGTAACTAGTAAGCTTCACCCTTCGCCGTCGCAATGTTTAAATGTTTAGTTTTTTTTGTTGAAATTTTGCCTCACACTGCCTTTAATTTCTTCAGGTGAAAGAGCTTTGTTCATCTCAATTTGTAGAGCTTGGTTCCGTTGCAGGGCTTCAGGTTTATTATTTTTTGATGTTTTATTTTCTTTTTTGTTCTTCGTTCTTTGTTCTGTTGGTGCTCTGATGTTTATTTTCTTACTTTTGGATGTCATATTGGTTTGATTTGGGTTTGTTTTTTATTTTCCTGAAGCTTTCATGGTTGCTCTGTTTAATATTGGCTTTGATCTTCCTTTTGGTTTCTGTTGTGCTTCGGTTTGGTTTGGATTCCCGAAGGTTTGGTTTGCTTTTCGGTTTGTGAGATTATGGTCTGTGAGGTTTTGTGTTTGATATTTTGCTACCATGAATATGTCACAAGTATTTGAGTATATGATTATTTTGCTACTAATCCAAAGTATTGAAATGATATATAGTATGTCAAATTTAGGTTGGTGTGATAAGAATTTTTTTTTTGTTGCCCATCCAATATCCAGAGCTTCACTTTAACTAATCTAGATTTGACCTACATTACGCATCTGGCTATGGTGGGAGAGTCTCCCAACGGGGCTTTTCTGCATTCACAAGGCTCGAACTCGAGACCTTGCTAATTATTTTCCAATTTTTTATAACTCACCGGTCTAGACCCGGGGGTTGACTCCGAGCTGACTCACTAACCTTTAACCTAATACCCCGACCGATTCAATGACTGGTCCAAGTTTCAGAACGTTGCTATAAAACCATATATTACGTATTGAGAAGTGAAAAAGCAAATATACATCAAACTTTAAAAAGGAATAATCTCAAAAAAGATAATTAATACCTACATAGCGACTTACAAGAAAGACCATACATTCCTTCTAAAAAAGTGACTTGCAATAACGATAAGAGTGACAAGCAAGAGATACGAAAAATTCGAAGCAAGGAAGCAAGTAAACAAAAATTGCCAAAATCAGTGCCTCGTATTGAAGACATCGCTCACAAATGTATGGAATATATATATAATAGGAAATTCCTAGGTAAACGATATATGGATATTTCATTGTTTGTCTGTCACCTTGAATGCTCCACAATTCATCATTGTTTCCTTTTATTCTCAACACTAAACCAAAAATTGTCGATATCTTCATATACAAATTCAAACATGCTCTCTTGTTTGTGTCAAATGCTTGGTTCCATATTATATTCTAAGTATATGCGTGCGTGTCTAGCTAAAAATACAAATCCAATTATATTTTTCATAGTTATAGTCTCCCCATTTTTATTGCTATATAAACATCTTCCCAAATGTGTATGCTTTTGCAACGTGCCATGCACAAAAAACTCTGATAATTTGAAGTGCGAAGATATCAGTCCATTTAGTTAATTAGGTTCATCCCAGAAAATGGAAAATATTCGCTCTACCTTCCCTCTCTTCTTTTCTTTAGGGATTTTCCTGCTTCTGCTTAACCATGCCAATGCTGGTGAAGGTTAGTGATATACTTTTACTTTTGCTTTGCTTTTAGTGATTTTGGAAGGTGAATCCGAGCTTTTATTACACTGTTCATTTACGGTATGTTTGGCGAAAGTCAGTTAACTCGTAATGGATGTGTGAATGAATAATGAATCATTTGAGGCATGATTGAAATCCTTAATGGATTTATTGTTTTGCGTCTCTAATTTTTCAGACACAGAATACCCTTGGAATAATTCCAATCTTAGCCCTATTCAGCAATGGAGAAGCGCCTACTTCTGCCTCAATTATTATGTACTCTCTCTCCCTCTCTCATATTCTTTTGTGCGGCTAAAATATACTTTTAGTTCTTAAAATTTTATATGAGGTATGCTTTTATCCCTTGACTTTATATGTACTTTTGATCCTATATTTCTAAGTAGTTAATGTTGCTAGCAAAAAATATAATGTTAAAGCAATAAAGTCAAGTGATAACTGTGCAGCTAATAAAGCATATTTTAATTTTACTTTTTTAATATAATATATTTAAACTATTAAACTAAAATAAATCGATAAATTGCTGTGAACAAAATCAAAGTTTTGATATTTAGATTATTAAATTAAGAATTTTTAATACAATCAAGGTCTTTATACATATACACTAAAATTAGAAAAAATTGCTAAATAGATCCTCATGGTATTCAGGTCCTCAAGTGGTACAACTCTTGTTTAGCTATTTTGAACATTTTTGTTAGTTGTGTACAAATATTTTCTGTTCTTGTACTGAGTCCTTAAAATAAATTTCAGGTACCTTGAGGCGATAAATTTTGTGAGGAGGGATTTTTCAGCAATTTTTTCATTGAATTAAATTAATACGATTTTTTTATATTATTATTATTCTAATTTAATTCCCTCCTAATCTGATAGCTAGTAGCAAAGGATAACAAGTGCGCAGAAAAGGAGACTTTAAGTTTCGAAGGAAACCTAAGCTTTGAGAATAGTACGAAGGTGGAAGCGTTCTGTGGAGGGGAATGCTATACCCAAACCAAAAACGTCTTGTGGTGTATTGATTTGGTTCACAAGCATTTCAAATTTAAAACTGGTGCTCCTGTTTCCTTCGTCAGAGACAGAATCAACTACTCTTGCTCTTCCAAACAAGGTCGTCTCCTTTTCTATATCTCTCTTTTTAATTCCTCTTTTTTTGTTTTAATATTGCATGTATATGTTATCACTTCATTCAGATTTTCTGTGTTTTATTTTAAGCGTAACTTTCACAGTTGAATTGAAATTTGAATAAGACGACTTCAATCTTCATACTTGATTGATAAACCCAAAATGTGAATATGCATAAAAATACCAGCATTAAAATAATATATTTAAACAATTATAACATGTCCAAAATAAATTATATATTTAAAAATATGATAACCTTTTAATAAATATGGAAGGAAATTATAAGATTTTATTTTTGAAAATAATGATAAACTTTAGAAATAATTATTAAATAGTGATGGTAATATTAGTGTTGATGAGCTAATAGAGTGTTGATACTCATTTGTGCAGCTTTTAATATAAGCTACCCAAAGCCAAACAGTGCAACCAGTTTGTATGGGAGATTGCAGTTGCCTCTGATCTCAACCTTGGCTTTAATTATTGCCACCTTCACTTATTAATTAATAATGTCTTTAAGGCTTTCTTCAGCTCCTATATATAATGCTCCCAAAATAAGCTTTCATCATGCATCTGAAGGAGGGAGTTCATGGTATTCTATATATTTTCAGGCAAATCATTAATAAACACTTTCTCTTCTACATATAGATATATCTTCCCTATAAATAATGTATCTTCCTTATGTGCAACTTAAATTCTGTTGTATACAATCCATCTTCCCTATATGCAAATGTCTTCTCATGTGTCCCAAAATTAAGTCAAAATTTGCAAATTATGCTAATGCAAAATATCTTCCATTTGTATAAATGATCTTTTCCTCCCTATTGTGGAAATAAACTTTCTAAGTTTTTTTTCCCTTAAACTTCTGGCCACTCATGTTCATACCTCTAGAAATCAAACCCAAAGATTTAGATTTATAAATTAGTTGGTTGAAAGGAGGTTAATGAGAGGCAGCGACAAACTAAGGATACTGAGATGGGGTTGCAAAAGAGAAGAATAAATGAAGGGGAGGCTTAATAAATTCCATATTAGATTGAAGGATGGAGAAACTATCGTCCTCTTGTTCGAAGCCGTTGTTGTCATTTTTTAAGGAAGTTGTTGTCACAGTTGTTGAAGGAGGTTGTTGTCGCCGACGTTAATCATAAGTAAGACGAGCAAGGAGAATGCGATGTAAGTAAGAGGGTGAGTGAGAACCAACCAATAATGTGAGTGGAGGGTGCGCCGCTATCAGCGATTAGCAATTTGCGATTTGTAGAAGATGGAGAATGAACAGTGATACAAGGGAAGAAAATACGATAACATCTAAGTTGTGAGATAGGGTGATATGGACATTTTATTCATTTCAATCTCATTCATATATGCCCTAAAGGACCTAGGTCTTTAAAATAAACTTAGGTCCTTCCAAACAAACAAACAAAAAAATTCAAATAAGGATTTATTAGCGATTATTCCATTTTAAATCCTTCGTAGTCTCGTTTTATCTTCTTTTTGGGTATGAAGTATGAACTTAAGATATCCTCAAATTGGGCTTTAAGCCTAATCTCAGTTGGGCTGGTAACCTCTCCCTACAAGTGCGTGGTGCTAATTGCTAAGCAAGTTTTGTATATTTTCATGTTGTATATTTTCATGCTGGCATAATAACTGCGTATAACCCCTCGTCTTTGGATTCAACTGGCGAAAGGGTCGGACTTCCTCACCTCAAGGGAGGGGGTTCGATCCCTGCGTTGGTCAAGGCGCTGGGGGAGGCATCCTAGGGGTCTAGGAAGTAGTGGAAACGCTGGTAGAGGTGGAGGCATGTGTACTCTCTGTCCAGTATGCCCTGTGGACTAGGCTCCAAGCGCCCTGCCCTTGGATTGTGGGTGAGCCCAACCCCTTTCCTAAAATTTTGTTATCAAAAATAATAACTGCGTAGTATACTTCCTTTTTTTCCCCTCTTTGGTAAGTAACCTCGATCAGTACGTGGCAATTCCGGAATTCAACACCATGATGGGAAGGGGATTTTCAAAATAATAAATAAATAAAGACCAACAAAATATGAAATTACTTGGAATGAAAAAAGTTTTACAATAACTCAAATTCTGAAACCTCAGCTACAAATTTTAGACGCTATGTTACAAAGCAATTATAAAATTGTGGAAGTTTTGTAAATTCTTAAAGTTTCATTATAAATTTTGGAATATTAGAAAATTAATTACAAATTAGTTATAAATTCTAAAACACATTATACTCCTCTAATCTTAAATATATGATCTAGTTTGGGATGCATTTTCCTCATAAATGTACCACATTATATCTCTTATATTTATCATTTTTCACAAAATGTATCTAATTTATACTCATATAATCTGATGTTACACAAAAAAAAGTATTTTAGAGACATCACGTCACATATTCTATAATTAAGTATTTTGCTAATTGGATAAATAGGCCTTACACTAAATCCGAGAGTAGTACTCAAAACTCAGAAAAGATACAAAGGCAAGTCATTATATGGCAAACACACGACCGAATCAAGCCCCGGCAGTTCTCCGACCAACACGAGCAACAAAACCAGCTTTGATTGGAGCAACTGATCTCCCTGATCCACACTGCAGCAAAATCATCAAGTATTAGACTTCATCTTAGACATACAATCAAAACACTTACCCCATAAGATCATGCGGAATCACGTAAACTAGCTAAAAGATAATCCATAATGCAAGATATTTAGTTGACGGAAAACCAAAACCTTTCATGGATATTATCCTAAAGAGCCTCGTAGTAGTATAATAGTCCTACAATTTCAACAAGCTACTTAGGACATGTTTGGGGTGGCATTGGTTTGGGATTCTACAGTGACAAGCCTTGTCCTAACAGATGAATCAACTACATGGATCACTGCACCAATATGCTCTATTCAGAAAACCATGTTTTGGGGGAATTGCTTCTTCCAAAACACCGCTTCAAGATCCGAAAAATGTGGATTGGGTGATATAATGCCGCCCCACAAAGATGCTCTTTGTAATACAACTAAAGCATACCAGCATCACAAAGCATTGTAAAATAACAAGTTCAGGTAAGAAGAGGGCAAATGCAAGATAGTAAAAGATTTACCTTCTCACATCGGAGAAAGAACAGACGGTTCTCCTTTGAAAGGATTGTGTCTGGACTCTTGCATCCAAGGCAAATGACATATTCATCTGAGAAAAACGAATATCAATCAGTTTCAATCTCAAAAACGATCAGAGATCCACATCAGCACTGATAACAAGATACAGAACAGAAGGAAACAACGGGGGGCCCCTCATAAAGAAATCAAACAGAATTGCAAGCACAAACTCCGGATTTATTTCAACTTGGAAATTTTACAACATTGCATCTACTAGGATAAGGTTTTGTTGTTGTTGCACCTAGTAACAACACACACACACACACACACACACACAAACACAATCTTTAACCCACAAGAGAATTTCAAGCTCATTTCAGCAGCCTTCTAAACATCACACAAGGTTACAGAAATGTATACAGTTCACATTTATTATATGCAACAGATTATTAAATATCAAACATTAAAAATAAACCCATACTAATATATCGCCGCAGAATTCCTTCAAAGTTCTTTGGTGCAAATCTTCCCTTTACAACCAATCTCTGCTGTCCATCTAGTGAACCACTTGTACCCAGTTCAGCAAGCAAAAATGCCATGACATGGTCAGGCTGTCGATGCATCCTAACAACAAAATGGGTGAAATGGAAAAAAAAAAATATCAGATTTTATAGTAATGTCAACAGATAAATGAATGGTGGACATTGCACATATACCTCCAAAAAGGAAGGGTCGTCCAGGTAGCTTAAAAAGCCATCAAAAGATAATTATTTTAAACTTGAAAGAACCAACAGTATTCATTCAAGCTTCCAGTGAAGATAATGAAGAAAGATGATTAGGTTGGCAGTATCAAAAACTTCTTAAAATTCCATTTTGCAAACATTCACATGTCATCTCTACATTTTGGTTGAAGGGTTCACAAATATAAAAACTGATTTCACAATTACATGCACAAGTCTAAGAAACTATATGCATACCACATTACCACATACAAACATAATAAAAACCACAAGACACATCCCCCACAACCAGTCACCACACCACACAAGAAAATATTTAAACAAAAAAAAAGAAGGTAAATGAACTAGAAAGAAAAATATTATATCACATCAACTTACCAAATCTTAATAAAAGGAAAAACAAAAAAATTTAAGTGATCTTTTATAGACGGCATATAAGTGAGAAATCAAATGATGGAATTAATAAGTCAAGCAGAGAAATTTTAGTCCAGAGTCCCATCTCATATCAAAAGGATCTGTGTTTTTATCATATATTGCAAAAAATGACAGATAAAAGATCAACATACGTTTTGCATAAATCCATAAAGTTCACAAAAACAGTTTTCTTTGTGCCCTCACGAAGAACTTGAGGAGGCCTCATTACTGTTCTCCTACGATCCCCAGCCAGCTCTGGATTATTCTCACGTAGAATGTTAAACACCCTTCCAAGAAGCTGCAGAGAGAAACATCACAAAATAGAAAATTAAACTCCAAATCTATAATTATAATATGTAACGGGTCAACAACTAACACCATATATGATATGAAACAAGCTTCCTCTAACCAATATGAAACACTAAAAGAGTAAAGGGGTAAAAAAACACACACTTGCACTCAATCTGTTACAAATGAATCATATAAGCTAAATCAACATTTTCATGTTATGATTACATTGGTACGAACCGAGCTTCCTAAAAGAGTATGATATCAAACACTTGCACTAAAAGAGTATTGTCAACCAAACCAAGCTTCCTCTAACTGATATGAAACACTAAAAAAGTAAAGAAAAAAAAAACAGTTGCACTCAATCTGTTGCAAATGAATCATATAAGCTAAATCAACAGTTTCATGTTATGATTACATTGATCTATAATAAAACCCTTTTGATAAATTCAACCACACAAGACTTACAGGCCAAAGTATATTGACGGTGAAAAAGTTATGAAATGGAAATAAATCTAAGAAAAAATAGTTCAGAACGCATCCAATCCAAGCATAACAGATGGTAATTTCCATGACACTTTTATATTCAAATTTCTATTCCATTTTGTCTGCCAAATAAGCATGGGGTCATTCACAAAAGAGGAGACAATACTTGCTCCAACAAAGATAAGACACCCTGAATTTCAAAGTTCGCCATAGCAGAAGCACCCACAAAGCAAAACGCCTCAGATGTATCATTAGAACGCTTCCATTTGAAGAATTCTCATGAGCATGATAAAAACTAAATTAAAAGTTAAAACTAAAATATAAGTCCATTCAAAGTCCCTCATCGGTAATAGAGACGTATAAAAGTCATAAAAGCATAAAAGCTCAAAATCTTAGATTATTTTAGGGACTAAGTAGCTAAGTAATTACCAAATATCTATCCATGACAGAGACAAGGAAGGCTTATAATTGCAGACGGCATGTAAAATAGGATATACCTCCTCATATAGATAATCACGGTCACTACCTTCCCAAGGATAAAGAGGCGCCAAAGCATTTCCTTCTCCATCATCCTCGTCAGAGTGATCTAAGCCAATAAAACTTATTAGATGATCATCCCTCACTTAGCTAAAGTCACTTGACATCAATAGCATAAAACACGCATTCACTCACAAAAAAAAAACCAGCATAAAAAACGTATAATTGCAGAGTTCATTTTAATGCGCAGCAACAAATAAGACAATAGCTTACCACCCAAATCTTCAGCTGCATCTCCAACCTCATCAGTAAAGTTACTGGGTTCAACCTGCAATTAAAAAACAAGCATCATATTGCTTCCATATAATTATATGTTCCAATGGATTCTGCAGAGATTGTGTACAAAAATAACACAAATACTGAATTACATTTTCACCAAAATAATAAATAAATAAATACTGAATTACTTACAGGTTTCTTCTTCTTCTTTTTTAAACCAGAAAACGTAGTCTCAACCCCATCGGAAACTGCAAAAATCAGAATGAACCATGACTGCATGGTTATAGATGTCTCAAACGATAGCATCAGCAACAATAATCCAAATATCTTTGTTCAAATAACACACCAGACAAGCTTTCTGTCTTCTCAGCCAAGCTATCCACTGAATCATCAGCAGTATCTATAATTGCAACTTTCTTCTTCTTCTTCTTCTTAGTAGGATCAAATGGGACTATCTGTCATTCAAGAATTAAAGTCTCAGAAGGGAGTTCTTTTTCAAGAACATGAGAAATATCCTATTTTCTTTTCTTTTTCTTTTTTTGCCCAGGAACATGAGAAATATCAAATTACAGACCATAACAAAAATATCTTTGTATACCTAATCAAGGAAAATGAACAAAGCAGAACAATCATAAGTAATTAAGGAGGGGAGGAAGAATACTTACTTCAGGAATCTCCTCTTTCTTGTCATTCGGTGTTTCATCTGCCATGGTTGCTGCAAGATAAATACAACTAGTGAATTGAGATGAGATAAAAACGAGAAACAGATGTATAAAGCCGTGCCATGAAAAAGATACCCAAGTGGAAAGCCGAAAATGGAACCAAAAGAAAACTCAATCAAACGCAGAAAGAAACCTTGGCGGTTCAGGGTTTACTTCCGGAAAAATAAAGGGCAGTGGCTGATGAATTGCGTTCTGCGTTCTGCCAACGTTTTGGGCTTCATGGGCCTCTTGTTGGCTTAACTTCTGCAAAACCTGGCCCGTTTAGATTTGACTGGGCTTTCAGGCATTGTCAATCATCAATCCATCATCCATTAATCAATCATTATCGATCAATTTACTTCTCTAAATACCAACTGGGATGAGTCTAATAAAAGGGGTTAGTCTCTCACAACGTAACAAACCAATATTTGAATCTTCGCTAAGAGATATGTCTACATTTAGTGTCCGACAGTATATCAAATAGGATTGCCTCCCACAGGAGAATATCTGTACCTATAAAAAAAAGGGTTTAATGTTTCCGCTTTTGTTGCAGAAATTTTTTTTCTGCCACACTCACATAAAAGTGAGTGAGCCTCATTATAAAGAGGAGAGAGATAAAATATTAGTAGAACCCACTTACTTTTATGCAAGTGTGGCAGAAAAAAATGTTTCTGCAGCAAAAGCAGAAACATTAATCACATAAAAAAAATACTTCTCTAAATATGGGGCCATTTGATCTATGATATCGCCACATCATCGGGTTTTCCTTTCCTTTATTCGGTAGCTTTGTATTTTAAATTAATCTATTAGTCCTTGTTACGGACCTATATTAGGCCCAATAGCGGTGAAGCCCAACAACAAATAGATAAGGCCTAACCTATCCTATTTATTAGCAAGGAGAATCCTAACTCCCCAATAATCTAGGACGATCTCCGCATACGGTTATGCAGTTAGGATCTTGGGCCGGATATCACGCCAGGCTACCTAAGGTACACTCTATAAATACTGAGGTTGAACCCTAAGGTACACACGTTCTAACCTTGAACTATTTACATACAGTCACACTGTGCACACACCCCACCCCCTTGGTGAAGAGCCTGGTTGTGTACAGTGATCCAACCTCCGATTGAGTGCTTCCTTCATAAGCATTCAGGAAGAGACCTTTGATCCTATATCAAAGCACCAGCCCATCCGGCTGGACATCTGTGTTCTACACCAGAACAATGGCGTCGACCGTGGGGACTGTAAATTTCGATCCCCGTGACCAATGAGGAAGAATACAAGAAGTACAAGCCACAGGCAGACGGAGACTAGACCTCTGCCTAACCAGCCGTCACAACATGAGCAACATGCAGAGGAAACAATCGACCCCTTCCACAATAATGGACACGCTGGGGAAGACCAACCCTCACCACCGCAGCACGAAGAACCAGTCAACTCCGTCCCTAACAATGGACACCTAGCCGACGACCAGTCAGATACCGAGTCCTCGGCACCACGAAACCCTAATCGGACCAACATCCACCAAGGAGAGGAGGATGTGATCCCGAAAACTTTCGGAATCGAACACCCTGAGATCCGACGCCTGCAGGCTACTCTCGGGTCACTGCTGAGACGCATGGAGACCACGGAACACCGAACCTCCCTGCATATGCAGTGACTCGAGGAATGACTAAGGCGGAGGGATTCTGCGTCGAGGGACTCCGCGACAAAGGACTCCGCGACCAAGGAATCCGGCACAAGGGAATCGTTGTTTTCCAGAAGGGACCGGGGTGACAGGAACCGAGAAAGGGCCCGAGATGGAGAAACTGCCTACGAATGGTATGGCAAGACCAGGTCGGAGAACGGCCGAGACAATAGCCCGGGATATCGAGGAGGCCGACCTCCACGGCGTCCCCCAACAGGGGCTCCACAGAGAAGATACGTCGGGGAGGAAAATGACAGTCCTTTCTCAGATGACGTTTCCGACACCCCTTACCCAGATGATATCGACTTGGCCGACCTCACTATATACGACGGGACCCAAGACTTGACTACCCACGTCGAGGACTTCCAGGTCACTATATGCGTAAGAAAACTCAGAGAGCCCGTCATCACCCGGATATTTGCTGCAACTCTTAAAGGAGCCGCCTTAAAATGGCTCCACACCTTGACCGTAAGGTCGATACACACTTTCGACCAGTTGGCAGAGGCCTTCGAGTTACATTTTGCTACCAGCAAACAACAATCGAAGTCCCAATACATTCTGGACAGAATTAAGCAACGGCATGGGGAGACGCTTCAAAGTTACTTGGATCGATTCAGGGATGCGGCCTTACAGGTGCGCAGATTAAAAGAAGAGGTACACGTACACCTACTGGCCGCCGGCCTTAATAGTGAATCTCGGCTAACCGAGTCATTTTTTAAGGAACCGGCCAAGACCTTGAACGAATTCATAATGCGATCGAAGAAATATCTGGAAATTGAGCAAATGCGCCTAGTAAATGCTCCTCGAAAAGACCCGGATAGGAGAACGCCGCCTAGGGACAAGAACTAGTCCGATGGCCGCAAGCAAGATGGCCGTGGAAGAGGCTCAGACAATAAGTCCCCCAGTATAAAGCCGGAGGTAAAGGGTAAGTATGACAAATACACTCCTTTAAACGTCCCCCGCTCCCAGTTATGGAGGGAGGTAGCATCTACCGAGATGCAGAAGATTGAGAGACCTCGGCCTCTCAGAAAAAGAGTTAGTATGGATCAGACCCGTTTCTGCTCTTTTCACAACAATCCGGGCCACACCACGGACCAATGCTATGAACTCCGCGACGCCATTGAGAAATTTGCAAGAGAAAGGAAGTTGCGCCAATATATAATCAAAACTCAAGGGCGAAAGAGGGATAAGCGCAAACAAGGTGACCGACAGGACAACCCGGCCCCCGAGAGGAAGAAAGATGAAAAGCGGCAGAGGCCGGGGTCCGAGGAAGACGAATTTCCCGAGGCCGAGTTCGATTGCAACGTGATCAGCGGGGCCTTTGGTGGAGGCGGAGACACGATAAGCCAGCGAAGGAAATACCTAAAGGAGGTCCTCTCAGTCAGGGACCGCCCCAAATTTAAGGAAGACTTGGATTCAGCGGACAAGGTGGAACGACCTCAACTCCTTTTCACGAAGGAAGATATGAAGGACGTCGTACCCGGCCATCAAGACGGCCTGGTAATTACGGGAACCTTGGTCAACTGCTGGGTCAAAAGAATATTCATAGACACCGGTAGCTCGGCTGACATTATTATCTGGGACGCCTTCAAAAGGATGAACCTCGATAAAGAAGACCTGAAGCCATGCAAGACAACCCTTGTCGGATTTAACGGAGAGCTCTCCCCTCCCAAGGGGTACATCGACCTCCAATTGACTCTGGGAACCAAGGAAGGCTTCAAGACAAACCGGGTAAGGTTTATTGTGGCTGAGTTCCCTTCCCCTTACAATGTAATATTGGGAAGACCAACCATCCACAAATGGGATATACTGGTGTCTACCAAGCATCAGAAGCTAAAAATGGTGAGTAACGCCAACCAGGTCCTCACCATCAAGGGCGATCAGAAGGAGTCCCGACAATGTTACTTTGAGATGATCAAGGAAGGTGAAAAAGCAGTACCATCTCTTTCCCGGCCTCGGGATATACAGCCCGATTCGAAGGACCGAGGAGGGGGAAAGTGCAGCCATCCAATTAATATGGTGGAATTGGACTTGTGAGACGAGCCCGAGGTCCCCCGACCAGAGCCAGAAGGA
Source organism: Acacia pycnantha (assembly GCA_025563575.1). Taxonomy (NCBI): domain Eukaryota; kingdom Viridiplantae; phylum Streptophyta; class Magnoliopsida; order Fabales; family Fabaceae; genus Acacia; species Acacia pycnantha. Next base: position 2,030,862 of record JAMWYP010000099.1, on the reverse strand, counting down.
GAGTTGGAAGATCTCGTCGTCGAAAACGGGCGAGACCAAATTACCAAGATAGGCAAAACGCTGAGCCCGGACTTGAGAGTAAGGCTGGAGGAATTCCTAGCAATAAACAGAGACGTTTTTGCTTGGAGCCCGGCCGAAATACCTAGGATCGATCCTGAGTTTTGTTGTCACAGATTGGCCATTCATCCAGAGTCAACACCAGTGGCCCAGAAGAAAAGAAAAAGGGGACTAAATAGGCAACTAGCCCTTGACAAGCATGTGGACGAATTGTTGGAGGCAGGGTTCATCCGAGAAATACAATACACCACATGGCTTTCCAACGTGGTAATGGTTTTGAAACCAAACGACAAGTGGAGGGTATGCACGGACTACACAAATCTGAATAAGGCATGCCTAAAAGACGCCTACCCGATGCCCAACATCGACCAACTTGTGGATAACTCATCCAGGTTCCAATTGCTTTCTTTCATGGATACCTATTCGGGGTATAACCAAATCGCCATGCACCCCGACGACCAAGAGGCCACGGCCTTCATCACCGAAAAAGGAAATTACTGTTATAACGTTATGCCATTCGGTCTAAAGAACACCGGGGCAACGTACCAGAGGATGATGAACAAGGTGTTCGAGGACTAGCTCGGCCAGAACATCGAGGTCTACATTGACGACATGATCGTCAAGTCGTACGACCCCGACAACCACATCCGAGATCTAGAGCAGGCCTTCAACAAAATGAGGAAGTACAGAATCCGGCTGAACCTGGCCAAATGTGCTTTCGGGGTCCCGGCTGGAAAGTTCTTAGGTTTCCTATTAACCAGCCGTGGAATTGAGGCAACCCAGAAAAATGTAAGGCCGTATTAGACATGCAAGCGCCCAGAAACAAGAAAGAAGTCCAACAGTTAATAGGAAGACTGGCAGCGCTAACCAGGTTCTTGCCGAGATCCACAGAGAACGCCCTTCCCTTTTTCAAGTTACTAAAAAGGAGACAACAGGGGACTGGAGCCCAGAGTGTGGCACCGCATTCGAAAAAATCAAACAATGCTTGGCAACTCCGCCGGTTTTATCCAAACCTCAGCCCTGTGAGACTCTGTTCCTCTACCTATCGGTCGGGGAAGAGGCAGTGAGCTCGGTGTTAGTCTGAGAAGGCGAGAACGGTCAGGAACCCATATACTTTGTAAGCAAAGCCCTGCAGAGCTCGGAGCTGAGGTACCAGAAGCTGGAAAAATTGGTTTTCGCCATACTGACAACGATAAGAAGACTTCGCCCATATTTCCAAGCTCATAAAATCGTGGTTCGGACCAGTCAACCGATTCGGCAGGTGCTACACAAACCCGACCTGGCCGGGAGGATGATCAGTTGGGCCATAGAATTATCCGAGTTCGACATCGCCTACGAAGCACGACACACCATTAAGTCACAAGTGTTGGCGGAATTCCTACGGGAATTGACCCTGACCAAGAAGGATGTCGGTGACCTCAACCTCTGGAAAGTGTATGTGGAGGGTTCCTCGAATTCTAAGGGAAGTGGGGCCGAAATAATCATAGAAAGCCCTGAAGGAATCGCAATTGAGCATTCCCTGCAGCTAAACTTTCTGACATCAAACAATCAGGTCGAGTACGAGGCACTCCTGGCCGGGCTCCAGCAGACTAAGGAACTAGGAGCCCAGAGAGTTACGGTTTTCACCGACTCACAGCTCGTCGCCGCCCAGGTAGACGGGACGTACCAAGCTAAGGGCCCACTGATGGCGAAATACTTAAACAAAGTAAAAGAGGCACAAACGGATTTTGAGGAAGTGACGGTCACACACATCCCGAGAGGAGGAAACATCAGGGCCGACATCCTGTCCAAGCTGCCAGTACTAAGGGCCCGACCAACCACAGGACTGTGGTCCAACAAAATCTAGAGGAACCGACCAGTGTAATGGTCATATCCACCTCCACCGACTGGAGGAAGCCACTCAAAGATTACCTCGAGCGAGGAATTCTTCCCCTCGAGACGACTGAGGCTAAGAAACTCATTCGGGAGGCTGCGGTCTACACGATGGTGGAAGACCACCTCTATCGCAAAGGCCTACATACCCCAATGCTATGATGTTTGAGCACGAGCGAGAGCAAATACGTTCTTGCAGAAATCCATGGAGGAATTAACGGGCAGCATATGGGGGCAAAGGCCTTGGCCAGAAAGGCACAACAGGTCGAATACTATTGGCCGACCATGGAGGCGGATTCAAAGGAGTTCGTCAAAACTTGTGACAGCTGCCAAAAGTATGCCAAAATCATTTGGTCCCCTACGTCGGACTTGGAATACATCTCGGCCCCTTGGCCATTTTACAAGTGGGGTATGGACCTGCTGGGGCCTTTCAAAGCTGCCCCTGAACAACTACGATGGTTAATAGTTGCGGTCGAGTACTTTATCAAGTGAATCGAAGCCGAGCCCCTAACCACAATCACCTCGACAAGGGTGCGGCGCTTTGTCCAACAAAACATCTTTTCCCGCTTCGGAGTCCCGGCCGAGATCGTGACCGACAACGGTACCCAATTCACTGACAGGAACTTCCAGGGCATGATGGTCGACCTAGACATCACACACCACTTCGCCTCTATCGAACATCCTCAGTCGAATGGCCAAGCCGAGGCGGCGAATAAGGTAATCTTAGACGACTTAAGAGAAAAGATGGAGGACGCCGACTCCAGTTGGGTCGAACAGCTCTATAACATCTTATGGGGCTACTGAACCACCATTCAATCGGCTACCCAAGAGACTCCTTTCCGGATGACCTACGGATGCGAGGCCATAATTCCCGTCGAGATAGGCCAACCATCGTGGAGAAGGCTGAGAAGGGGAAGGGGTAAACAGCGAGGCACTGGCAACTGAGTTAGATTTGGTGGACGAGGTAAGGGTCACGACACACTGCCGAGATATGGCGATCAAACAACTCATCGCAGCCAAGTATAATCGAAAGGTGAGGCCCCGGTCTTTCGACGGGGGCGACCCAGTGCTCAGGAGAGCCGACGTCGGTAACAAAAACGCCGGAGATGGAAAATTGGTCACAAATTGGGACGGCCCGTACCGGGTCAAGGAAAAGCTTGACAGAGGAGCTTATATTCTCGAAACCCTAGCAAGGAAACCAATCAAAAGGACATGGAACGCCGACAAGCTGAGGGTCTACTACAGCTAGACTTAGTCACGACAAGCCTCCCACGACGGACACATCATGTCCGAGTT